>JAKGUB010000557.1:8760000-9127500 GCA_026261675.1 Hippocampus mohnikei | reverse complement strand
CTCTTTTGATTGTCTGGTTGAGTTCGTGCCACTGGTTATACGTGCTTTGTACGTTACTGTTTGAACAGTCATTATCTCGGATTCGTAGAGTGCGTGGCACATGGTAAGTCCATTAATTTATAGCTTGTGACAGGTGAGGATCTAGATTGTCCGTTTAGACGGATACCAGGAGAAAGGATTCGTAGACAGGACTCCAGAGAGATGCCAACTTGTAGGTTATACAGCACCTTCAGGTTTGGATTCCAAGGAACCAGGTATCTTGGGCTTCTGGACTAAGAGCCAGTTCACATGGGCATCCAGGATCTACAGACCGTTCCGGAAATCGGGGCCGGCATTCCGGAACCAGGATGGACGCAATTAGACATACAAGGTCACCAGTCTAAATTTGCATCAACATTCTAATGGCATTGCAGGAACAATGGCGACTGTTTCCTGGTTCAGGCTGGAACCTTGCATTGGGAATCCGGTCTGGCCAGGATGGAAAGCTAGACTAGTTCCTAATCCAAACTGGCAGCGATAATGCACCATGTTTCAGGACCGGCAGAGATCGAGTGCCGTGCACAGTACTGATCATCAGGCACCGGCATCGGTTTCAGGACCAGGGAACCAGGGTTCGGTCTGGCCTGGCCCTGGAACAGGCTGCAAAGGATGATCCAGGATTAGCTGAAAATTGAATCCTAAATATGAACATTGCAGCGTTCTCATGTCCGGTTCTAAGGACAGGTTACGGGCCAAGGCTACGGGTCCGGCCAGCCAGGCCTGACTCAGCTCAGGGAAGGACACCGGTCTCAGAGGACCAGGACTTTCTGTAGTTGGATTACCCACTTGGAAGACTTATTGTACATTTTCATAGATCCTGATTCAGCCAAAGGTCTTACTGCCCGGGCAAAGCATGATCTGTAGCTATGCCGGCCAGGCAGGTGCACCGGGCGGGATCCGGGAGGCCAAGGGTCCAGTGGACCATGTGCAGAGTACATAGAATAAAACTTCAACAGTATAAAGTCAGGATTTCAAGTCGAGTTCAGTTTATCTGGTCCAGGTTGGATCCAAGGGCCCTTTCAGGCACATTCAGCTGTACCCGTGCTATGGTCCAGGAACGCCATGCCCCTGAACGGCAGGGTCGGTCCGGCCGGCCAGGGCTTTGCCTGGTCTGGCTGGCCTGTAACTGGCCACGACAGGGTCCAAGGAATGGTTGCCACCGGCTCGGGTCAGAAGGCCCTTTGCCAAGGACAGTAGCATGTGAATGTACTGAAAGCGTCAGCTCGGTTCCGGTACATGTGATTCTAGCAGCTAGGAAATGGTACAACCTTCTGGAATTCCATGACCATCCTGAAACAAAACAAAGATGATAGCAGAAAAATGATCCGTCGAAAGTCGCAGATATCCCCGGCAACTTAAAATCCCCCTCAAACACAATTACTCCAGCGCGAGCCAAATGCCTGCGGGGAGACGGCCTCTCGGCCACCAATCACCGTCCAACAGGTCGCAAGATTCAGTCAAGACGACCAAATGTGATGGTTCACGTCAGTAGATTTTCGTCGACTAACATTACAAAACTTTACTAAGTGGTTTAGACACTACCATAGCGATTACTTGTCATGGTTTGTTTGGGTGATGTTTATTATCCTTTTTGTTCCAGGATGTAACGGACTATGGCTCGATGGTGTTGCGATGATGTAGTTTGGCCAAAGATTCAAAGTTGGCCAACCAAAGGACAATTCCATGTGAATGCTTTTATAAGTCAAATGTAAATGAGAAGGTTTGAGAGAACTCTGGTCTTGGTTAGAAAGTCTGTTGAAACTATTCAACGTCCATTAAACGATTTGTACGCAGAATAACGTAAAGTTTATAATGTTTTGTTAGGATTTAGTCACACACTACCAGCAACGAAACTGAACTCCACTGGGATTGCATGACCTAAAGGTTTCAGACATTGAACACTGCCATTACTCAGAAAGATACTCATAGCCTCTGCCCTGTGATTAGCTTCAAGCAACCTAAGTCACTTGTCACTTGATCCGCTGATTCTTTCCCTCTTGATTTTCCTAAAATTGACGTATGTCTTGTCTCTCACCGCGTTGTGATCACGGCATCAACTGACCCCTCAAATCGTTCATGACTTCCCAAAGTGAATTCAACTTCGAATGGCAATATTTCAGATAGAGATGTCGCTTTGCATTGATTTCCTGCTGATTTTCTATTGGTCCATCTGACAATGTGAATGACTATGATAAATTTGAAATGCACTAACCTTTGTTTTGTTTGCCGTAACATTTACCCCATTCCTGGTGTCGACTCCTCTGCGTGTGAGCCTACTGTCCTTGCATTACTCTCCAGAAAGTTTAGCTAGTCTAGATTCTTGGAATTGCACCCTTGTTTTTAATGCTTGTTTCGTCCTCACATTTTAACACCAACATTCCTTGAATGCCCTAACATTTGCTTGAAAACGCACTTGGCACCAAGGCCATCAGTAGAGACCGTCCAGTAGCATTCCTTAACTAGCATGCTTAAGCACCACTTAATTGATGACAAATCAGGTACACGTTTGTGACCTCAGGAAATTGTCATGCAATGATACATTTATTAAGGAAAGTTCAGTTCCACCATTCTGACTACTTCACTGTTGAGAATGTAGCAAGACACATGACCATCAAGATCACTAAGTCAAAAGAGTATTTGACTAGCAAGCTATAAGAGCTTCGTCAATCTGGTTGAATCACAGGTTCACTGGTACTTCCGATCTGTTTGACTCTGTGTGATTTTCTTTCTATCTAAATTGCGTGTTTTTTTTGTT
Source organism: Hippocampus mohnikei (assembly GCA_026261675.1). Taxonomy (NCBI): domain Eukaryota; kingdom Metazoa; phylum Chordata; class Actinopteri; order Syngnathiformes; family Syngnathidae; genus Hippocampus; species Hippocampus mohnikei. The sequence goes on along the minus strand of JAKGUB010000557.1, from coordinate 9,124,706 downwards.
TCGTGTTTGATCATTTTGATAACCCTAAATGTCGCACTGGAAGTTTTTAGTGCCTAAGTGATGATTTGGATGGAAACTTGAAATTTGACATGCGGCAACTGTCATCAACGTCTGCCTATTAGACTTCCTACGATGATGATGTCCAGATCTGTTTATTTAATTCTTGTACCTCAGAGTTAAGTTGTTTACACTTCTATGTCTTAACTGTTAGGTGTGCTGGCCGTCCAAGGTTCTGGTGGAGTTGGATGCGGAAAGTATTCGGTCACCCACTAGGTTTCTGGACATACGTCACTAGACTGACTGTCCAGGAAGATGTCTATTGAGACATTTGACCTTCCAAAGTGATCTGGATCGACCAATGACTCTGGGCTTCCGTTCAGGTGCCGCACCTGTGGCACTCCGGAAATGTTCATAAGGAGTCTTTTGTATGAGTTGTGATCCAAAGAACCCGGACCAAATCTCGTACTCACCCAGACTTGAAGAGCCTAGGACTATAAGGTCCCCTTCGCTGAATGTACCATATTAGTGCTCATAGGTGACCATCTTGGATTCGCCTGTCTGTTAGTCTTCCTGAACGCCGGTCACTAGCTCTGTACCTACCCGGCTTAGCCAGTGTTGCGGTGACCCTCGGCACGTGCGGGCCAGTGTCTTGTTTGCTTGAATCAAGATCCTTTTAGATGTGCTTATTTCTGAGTCGTCTGCAGTTGCATTTGTGTTCGGGCTCGGTCTGAGGTCTCCAGCCCACATCCCTGAAGGAATGAGAAACGGCTCAGGCGTGAGTTGCGGTGAAGCTTCGATGTCTGAATTAAAGCTACAGGTTCCTGTGACTTAGTGCATTATGTTACATGCTGACGCTAACTGTCATCTGATCAGGTGCTGCTAGCCTTCCAGTGTGCGCCGGGTCCGGTGTGCCGGTCCGGAGCCCCTTCCTCTGGCCCCTCATCAGGAAAGCCACAAGCCTCGTGGCACCTTTGAGTGCACCTGGACTTCTCCGCAGGTAAGCGGACCGATCTGCTCAAGTTCGCAACTGACATGCGGTTGCCTTCAGCGCACAGTCCGCCGGTTCCAGGCTGCTGTCGCGACACCGGTGCCGCTTCGTAATCACTCTTGCGCTCTCTGCGACTTCCGACCAAGCCGATCCAGGCGCCCTACGCGGCCATGCCTTCTACGACCGGGAACTGCCTTCTGATGCACAGGGAAAGGTCAATGCTCGAGTAAGGTGGATCTAGTCTTTGGCATCTGCCACTAGCGTGAGCCAACCATCCGTTCCTCACAGGCCAGTTCCTTGCGCCGTAGCACTTGCATCGACCTCACTCAGGTGCAGACACGCGTGGATAGTTGGCCTGTTCGAACGTGCCAAATGCCAGTAGCGCTCCCTCAGGGACCAGCGGTTACCTGTCTCAGCGCGGCCGATGAGTTGGCTGGCTCTTTGTGAGTTGCCGTGCTCGGGTCTGTCCAGACGGCAGCAATAATCCTACATCGTGCCAAGGACGGGAGATAGGCGACTGATTCCCAACAATCAAACTGGATCTTGCTCATCCGAACAACGGTCTCTATTTGCCATCACGAAACTCACTCAAACTTTGAATCTGATTTGCTAGTCGTTCAGGATCTTCTGTCGTCAGCTGCAACCGCCCAATCTCCGACTCCCAGTCCCCCCAGTCTGGCGTGACTTCGAGCTCTCATCTGAATTGCACGTCCACAATCGCCCTCCTCCCTCTGTTCCAGCGCCGAGTCTTATATGGTTTTCAACCAGTCGCTGACACTCCGACTCAATCGTCTTCTTTCACTTCCGCAGCCTCATCCTTCGACCAAGTCCTAAGCTTCGAGCTTTTGAGATGATTTAGAGATTGGAGTCAGCTGAAGACAGTTAAAATAAACTGTGATGACTAACGCATCGCGAAGAATACCCGCATGTAGGACATGACTGAGATTACTGCATTTGACACGGCTGAGGCAGAAGATTATGGCAATGAACGACTCATGTGGTTTGCAAACTCGCAAGCTAGCCCATGCACGGAAGCTAGATGAACCAGATGACTGCCCAATGCAGAAATAGTTCTCTTAAGTAGCACATTGACTACGAAGAACTCACGGAGGTTTATGATTCAGTAACACAGACCAGAGAAGCTAAACAAGGATTTCCTGCCATTGAGACTGTCTCTTCCCACAGCCACCAGCCCAGCGCCTAGGGGCCCTCCGGTCAGGCTGGGTCTGCACAAGCGTAACCGCAAGCGTATCCATTTTGAACGTATGCACGGGCATTTTGTTTGCGATTCATATGTGACGCAAGCGACAAAGAAAGCATTTTTAACCCCGTAAAGGAGACAAAGTGAGTTTCGCCCCCCAATCAGCAACTCCAAAATTGTGATTTCCCCCATGAAATGGTTTGCCCAAACTATCTTTGCCACCACTTCCAAGCACGGCAGCACTGTGGTTGGGAATTCATCTCATTACCTCAGTTTTTCTTCTTTGAAAGTTGTTCCTGTCGCTGCTTCTCGGCCTGCCGCTTTTTGTGATGTGCTATCTCGGCCATCTGCAGCCCGTGGGCCATTTGCCTGATGGGAGAAAGTCGGCAGCATCAACGCGGCGCACGCCCGCGTGCACACCAGCAGACCATTCCTACCCCAATTTGAGCTCCGGAGGGACAGGAAGAGGTTTGGCGAATCCGTCCCTCCCAACAAGCCAATAGGTCTCTTCTGTTCCTTTCCCCTAAAGGAGAAGAAGAAATCAGAAGATGGCGGCTGAGTAGTTCATGCGCTGGCAGCGTCACACCTTCACTTCTGTCCTTCCCCTCAGCTCCAGCTTGTAGCCCAGGTTGAGCTCACGCAGGACTTGGACTGTGTTCTGGTGCACGTGGATCCTGTAGGCTGGAGGAGGCCAAATAAAGAAGAAAGAAGAGGCGCCAAATGGACAAAAAGTGCGTCCGTGACACTTACGCAGGCCGCTGGACTCCATGCGAGAGGCGGTGGTCACCGTGTCTCCAAATAAACAATAGCGCGGCATGGTGAGACCGACAACTCCCGCTACGCATGGACCTACGGAGCGCGCAAACACACGCTGTGTTGTCATGGTGACAGGAAGATAAACAATACAAAGACCCGTCCAACAAAATGCTGTCAGCGTTAAAAAACGTGTGAATTTTGTCAGCAGAAAAAGCAAAATGTTATGACACATTCATCATTTGGGGTGGGGGGCGGATTTTGTCAACAAAAATAGTCCGAATCTGTCGCGTAAATACATATTTCGTCAAGGCTGACATCAAAGGTCAAAGGTCAACAAGGGAAGACAACTTTTGTCCCATAATTTGACGTCTTTTGATTTCAAATTAAAAATTCCTAAAATCATTGATTAAATATTGAAATGAAATCTAAAATACAGGGCAAAATACAGCCTAAAAGATTATGCAACTAAATTCACTGGACCTTTCCGATTTGAATTTTACTCTTTATTATTTCATATTTTTATGTCGCTACTCTCAATAGATTTCTCGGGTGTTTTCATCCACCTGTGTGCAGTCCAATGCGGATCCTGACGGGAACATCGGGCATGTGTCTCATCTTGAAGGTTCCCACTGCGCTCAGGATGTCGAGGGACATGTTGGCAATCTCCGCCACGTGCCGGTTGCCGTTGGGAACGGGGACGCCCGATGCGACCATGTAGGCGTCGCCGATCGTCTCCACCTGCGTGGGGTTGAAAAAGACTTGAGAAGACGATGAGGATGTTACCCGGGGGATAGGGTCGGCACAGCGGCGGCACCTTGTAAACGTCGTGGTTGCCGATGATGGCGTCGAAGAGCGTGTAGAGGCTGTTGAGCAGGTTGACCACCTCGATCGGCTCGCTGTTGGCCGAGATGGTGGTGAAGCCCACGATGTCGCTGAAGTAGAGAGACACGCTGTCGAAATACTCCGGCACCACGGTGCCGCCCATCTTCAGCGCCTCTGCCACGGATCTGTGGAGCCAGGGCAGATGGGCACAATCATGTTGCGATGTGTCCGCGTTACGTCGACACCATGACGGCGCGCGACGTCTCACGGAGGCAGCATCTGCGTCAGAAGCTTCTCCGTCTTCTGCTTTTCGATCTCCAGCTCCTCGGTTCGCTCTCGGATCAGCTCCTCCAGGTTGGACGAGTACTGCTCCAACATCCGCAGCATGGAGTCGATGATGTTGGTCTTCCTGCCTTTGTTGATGTCCTTGAACTTGAAGAAGCATGACATCACACGAGCTAGTGGCGGGCGATGCATTTGTTACTGCGCCTGGGCCTTCAGTGGAGGACTTGGTGCATCTTAATCAATCGGATGTGTATTCGGTGAACGTGGATCGAGAACTGTTCATTGAGATGTCCTCTGCCTCTCTCTGCTCATCAGTACGATATTAATATTAGATGTTCTATGTGGAGGATAAGGAATATATGACTCGGAGTAGATCGTAGCAATTATACCGTTTATCGATGTGACGCAGCATGATTTGTGCTTAGTCCGCAGCTTTAAGTGTGAAAGCGCTGCGACACTGATGCTATTTAGCATTAGCATTGAGCTAGCAGACTGAAAGGCTAACTTATGCAGTTGTTTTCAAACCACAAGTTATAATTCTCTTAGTTTTGTGCTTAGTTTGACAGTAAACTTCAACTGGGAGCCGCAATTAAAAAAACATTTTGGGGGGGTAGGGGGGCTAAATTGTTCTCTAACTACAATTCTGAAGGTTCCGGGTAGCTTAGATAGACCTGACAACACAGTGAATCTGAAATATGATGTGACAACAAATCTAAAATAGACAGACGTGCAACTAAATGGAATAGGACAAAATAGAGAGAGATGATGACCATTTCATTTGTCAAATATTCTATTTTAGGTTAGCCTCCATTAACAGACAAACCCAGCGTGTACCTTGTCAAATATCTCTTCGAATGTGGGTCTCTTTTCCGCCTGTTCGTTCCAGCACTGTTTCATCAGCTGGATGCACTCCAACGGAGCACAGTCCAAACTCACCAGCGGGCGACACAGAGGAGGCGGTTTGCGCAGCTTCTCAACCACATCTGGGAAAAAAAAAATGCATACTCCAAATGGGGGCCTGGGCATCAAGCCGTTTTGTCCGAGCGGTTGTTGGTTGTTTTACCTGCAGCAGAAAGATCCAGCATGCAAAAGGGAGGCCCTCGGATGACCACCTCCTGCGTTATGATGGCGAAGCTGTACACGTCGCCGGCCAGCGTCCCGTGCAGGCCTGGCTGAGGGCCTCTGAGGAGCTCCGGAGCCGTCCACAGCAACTCTGGCAAAAGGAGCCCCATCTCACTTTGAAGAATGTGCTCAGTTTGTCAGTACACCATTTTGTGTTCTCTCACCATCTGCGGGTGGTTCCACGTATGGGAACTTCTGAGCCTCCAGAACCTCGTTGTAGCCGTAGTCTGTGATCTTCAACACGAAGCGCCCGTCCACCACACAGTTCCGAGACTTCAGATGGGAGTGAGGGACACCACAGTGGTGGACGTACTTCATACCCTATAAGAGCGGACTTGTCAGATTCAGGCATTTATGTAGCAAGGGTTAAAACACAGTTTTGTTGCTTCAATTCAATGGACAATGTGCTGCTCTGTCTAGTAATAATAATAATAATAATAATAATAATAATAATAATAATAATAATACATTTTATTTATAAGCGCCTTTCAAAATAGCCAAGGACACTTTCAATCAAAAAGAGCAATAAAACCACAGATAAAATTATAAATAATAAAAGTGATAAGTTTAAACTGTATATGCAATTTTAAATAGGTGGGTTTTGAGATGAGTTTTGAATATGGGAAGAGAGTCGATATTTCGGATGTCGGGTGGGAGTGAGTTCCAGAGTTTGGGGGCAGAGCGGCTGAAAGCTCTGCACCCCATCGTGCTGAGACGGGAAGAAGGTACCGGTACACAGAGGTGGAGGGAGGCTGAGGACCTGAGGGAACGAGAGGGAACGGAAATTTGAAGAAGGTTTGACAGATGGGGGGGGGGGCAAGGTTATGGATGGCTTTGAATGTGAAGAGGAGTATTTTGAAGTTGATCCTCAGTTTGACAGGGAGCCAGTGGAGCTGTTGGAGGATGGGGGTGATGTGATGGAAGGAGGGGGTTCCAGTGATGATACGGGCCGAAGAATTCTGGACCAATTGAAGTTTATGGAGGAATTTGTTGTGGACACCGAAGAGAAGTGAATTGCAATAGTCGATACGGGATGTGACGAGACTGTGGACAAGGATGGCAGTGGAGTGAGGGGTGAGAGAGGGACGGAGACGGTTGATATTGCGTAGGTGGAAATATGCGGACCGGGTTATGTTATTAATATGAGAATGGAACGATAGTGAGCTATCTAGGATGACACCCAGGCTCTTGACCTGAAGGGAGGGGGACACAGTGGAGTTATCAATAGTGAGAGAGAAACTGTTGGTTTTTTGTAGGGTGGATTTGGTACCGACGAGGAGGAGTTCTGTTTTGTCACTGTCAAGTTTGAGGAAGTTATGTGTGAGCCACGTTTTAATTTCTGAAAGGCAGTGTGAGAGGGAGGAGGGTGGGAGGGATGCGTCGGGTTTGCTGGAGAGGTAGAGCTGGGTGTCATCCGCGAAGCAGTGAAAGTGTATACCAAATTTATGGAAAATATTGCCAAGGGGGAGAAGGTAGATAATGAAGAGGAGGGGTCCCAAGACAGAGCCTTGGGGCACACCGGAAGAGACAGGGAGGGACTGTGAAGTGAAGGAATTGAGTTGGATGAACTGAGAATGCCCAGAGAGATAGGAGTGAAACCAGTGTAAGGGGGTGTCAGTGATGCCTATGGTGGAGAGTCTATTAAGGAGGATGGGGTGGGAAATTGTATCAAAAGCTGCACTCAGGTTGAGGAGAATGAGTATTGAGATTAAACCAGCGTCTGCTGCCATAAGAAGGTCATTTGTGATTTTTAAGAGGGCTGATTCAGTGCTGTGACGGGGACGGAAACCAGACTGGAATTGTTCGTAGAGATTGTTATGGGTGAGATGGGAGTAGAGTTGAGAGGCAACAATTTTTTCAAGAAGTTTGGAGATGAAAGGAAGGTGAGGAATTGGACGTAGGTTGTTGAAGTCAATGGGATCTAAACCAGGTTTTTTCAAGAGAGGAGTGACAGCTGCAGTTTTGAATGGGACAGGGACAATTCCAGTGGACAGTGAGGAATGGATGATGACTGAAATGAAAGGAAGCAGAGAGGGTAAGCAGGATTTGACCAGGACCGTTGGGAGGGGATCAAGTAGGCAGGAGGAAGTTTTGGATTTGGTAATGATATCTGAGATTATTGAAGGATGGGGGAGTTCAAAGGAGGAAAGCAGTTGACAGGAAGTGGGGACGTCAAGGGAGGGGAGGGGTACAGAGGAGCCCAGGTGTTGGTGAATTTTATTTACTTTTTCAATAAAAAATCGGAGCAGAGAGTTGCAGGTGTCGGAAGAATAAAAGTGTGGTGGTAGGGAGACAGGGGGTTGAGTAATTTTGTTCGAGAGAAAAGAGAGTCCTAGTATTTCCAGTATTGGAGCAGATGAGTCCAGAGTAATATTGTGATTTGGCTTGAGAAATGGAGTCCTTGTAATGGGAAAGTTGAGCTGTGTAGATGTCCTTGTGAACAGTGAGACCAGTTTTACGGTAGAGTCTTTCAAGTTGCCGGGTTTTGGATTTAATGGAACGGAGAAGAGGGGCGAACCAGGGGGCAGATCGAGTGAAAAGGACAGAGCGGGACTTGACAGGGTCGAGCGTATTGAGAATGTTGGTGAGGGCCGTGTTGTATTGGGAAACCAAAACATGAGGAGAGGAGTCTATGTCCAGAGTCAGGGTGGCAATCCTTGCAGCGAGAGAGTCAATGTTGATGTCTTTGATATTACGGTAAGAGATGATGCGGGGTGATTTGGAGGTGGAGAGCCAGAGGGTGAAATGAGGAAGTGGTCCGTTATAGGGAGTTCATCAGCAGTACAGTTGGAGGGGGTGAGACCAGAGCAGCAAATGAGATCCAGCGTGTGTCCTTTAACGTGAGTGGGGAAGTCTTCAAACAGATGGAAGCCAAAGCTGTCAAGTGAGGAGGTGAAGTCCCTGGTGAGCAGAAGGGCGGTATTGTCCATGTGTATATTGAAATCCCCTAGTATAATTATATTAGGAGATAGAGAGGAGAGATGGGTGAGGATAGCAGACAATTCATTAAAAAAGTCACGATGAGGTTTGGGGGCACGGTATATTGTGGCAATGATCGTTGGAGTGGGTCCGGAAATTTGACAGGCGAGGCATTCAAATGAGGAGAGAGAAGGGAGAGAGATTGGAAGAACCTTCCACTTCTCGGGGTAAAAGATCGCGAGTCCGCCTCCGCGACCCGTGCCGCGGGGTTTCGACAGGTAGACAAAACCCGGGGGAGTAGAATCATTAAGTTGAGAAAAATCGCCAGGAGTTTGCCAGGTCTCATTCAGACAAAAAAAGTCAAGCTTACGGTCTCTGAGGATATCCTGGATAAGACAACCTTTCCCAGTGAGCGAGCGGATGTTAAGCAGTCCGAAGTTGACGCCGGCAATATCGCTGTTGCGAGGAGCATTAGCCGACCTAGCCAGGCCGGCTAACACGCTGTGGTCCGCAGATCGGCCGTTGTTTCTGTGTGGCCGGCGAGAGGATGACCAGAAGGAGGTGATGTCCTTGGAGCTATCGAGGTGGAAGCCCCGACGAGACCCACGGTGGATATATTTCCGGGAGGGACGAAGAACGATGTCCGGGAAGCGGTGCAGCGCAGGTGGAAAGCGCGACCACCGAAAGCGGAGCCCGAGAAGTTCTGTCGCTGAGTACCGAAGTAGTCCTTCCATAGGTCGGTGGAGGAGCGACAGGATGGTCCAAATGAGTATAGCCCAGACAGAGGCCCCAATTTCCCCCGTCATGGGGTACAGAGGGGTGGAGATGGCACGCGACCTCGTCTAAGATCCGAAAAGGTAGGACGCTGTGACAGCGCAAATTGAAAACAATCAGATGGTGGTTGACGGTTGACGATCAAAAATGGATTGGCGACAGTAAAACCGTAAAAACACTAAAAATGTTTGGCGGGTGAGCAGCGGCAGCCAGACGCGCCAGCGTTCACTCAACCCGGAAGCACAGTGACAGCTGTCACCTGTCACCTAGTGTGCGCGCCTTGGCCACCTGGGGGCAGTATAATGCAGGTATGGATGGACGCATGTATGGATATACAGTACAGTGGTACCTCTACTTACAAAATTGTCAAGTTACGAAACGCTTCAACAGGAAAATATTGCCTCTTGTTACGAAAGAAATTTCAAGATAAGAAAGTTAAAAAATACAGTATGGGTTGCTACTCGCAGCTCCGAGTTTCCTGAACGCAACATACTTATAGCTGCTCTGCCATTGGCTATTACCGAGCATCACCCTGGCATCCCATTGGCTAAGAGGGACCTTGACCGGATGTGTCTGTGTGGATAGATAAATAGGTAGGTGTCTTTGTCAAGCCGATAGTTTTACGTAAATGTGAATCACCCAGAAAAAGTGTTCACCAGTCGGGCGATGGCTCACTATGCTGATGTTTGCCTTGGACATTTTCAAAGGATTGTTAAAAGCCGACCAAAGCAAACGTTCTTGTTCAAACAGTTCTTTCCAAAACGCCAGGCAAAACCCACTTCTGAGAGAGAACATAATCCAATGAGGGCAAAAAACGATGAGGACGCAGTTCAAAGTTAAATGACCATCATTTGTATTCTTTACTCTATTCTTTGATTTTTACATTATGCACAACTCTCATTTATTCTGCAATCATCTAATTGTAACATTTTTATGTTTTAGAAAACATTTGTCTGAATTTTGGGGGGGCTTGGAACAGATTAGGGTATTTACATGGAAAATGCGTCTCTACTTACAACATTTTCTACTTAAGAAATTTCTTCCAGAACCAATTAATTTCATAAGTAGAGGTATCACTGTACACACATCTCCACATAAATGCTTTGTAAAACAGGATCGATGGCATTTCCCATGATGTGTTCGCATGAATGGAACACGCTAGTCAGAGGGACTGGAATTTTGTATCGAAAGGAACTGCGCTAACCTTGATCAAATCCAGCAGCAGGGACGACTTGAACATCCAGTCCAGCTTGACATCATCATTCAGGAGCAGATCTTCCAGGCTTCCCCTGGAGCAGAACTCTGTCACGATGGCGAACACGCCGCAGTCGAGGAAGAAGCCCAGGAAAGGGTTGACGTTCTCGTGTCTCATGTCCTTCATCTGCGTTCGGATATCGATCGCTCTTACTTGTGTGACGCGAACGCCGTGCTATTCTGAAAGATCGTGCGTCCTACCTGCTCAAACAAGTCACTCGTTTTGGGGTTGATGCTGCTAAACGAGCCATCGGGAAGTCTCTTAAGCCACGCCCAGTCGCCCTACGGGACAGAATGTTCATTTGTGGTACAAAAGAGAGTCTGAGACCTTCATTGCCTTACAGACAGTCAGAAATTATAACGTGATAACGGCAATTCATGCAAAACAAGTGCAGAGTCACTTCTTGCTTGAGTGTGTTTCATAAAAGTACCCTTTTTTTAATTACAGGAGGAGGGGAAGCTGGGCCATGCCGCTGAATCACACTCACCTCGAAAATCACAACATTGGAGTTTTCGTATGTGGCGGGTGATCGGGTGGAGGCGGGGGACGTGACACTGCATTCCGACACGCTCTTGGTGCCACTTGCCAGGCTGTCGTCGAGGTTTAGCTTCTGGAAAAAGATTCCTTTTTTTTTTCTCAAATTATAGAATACATTTCTATTTTATGCTACTATATTGAGCATTCACGTTGTATGCACACATACAAACAGAATCGTATATTCCTACATATAACGCAAACACTGCTCTACTGTCGATGCAATAAATAAAAGAAAGACAAGAAGACCTTGTTGCTAAGCGATGGGTTGATAAAGGTAACATCCGCTAGAGTCAGCAGGATCTTGTTCGGACCCCTGACCAGCCGGATCTGGTTGATACGTCGCCTAGGCAACAAGAGCCAGGACACCGGGACTGTTTAATTTCTGGTTTGCAAAGCCCAAACCTTGCGCCAGACTTACCGGACAAAATAAATCAGCACAATGGCCAGCACACAGGCGCCAGTGGCTCCGAGCACGATGCTAACGGTGGAAAAAAGATCCATACCTGGAGCGAAAAAACAACAAGCATCGTTGCCAATCCTTTGACGGTCATGACGTCTGAGCCGCCAAGTTCCTCACCTCCTGAGCAGATGACGCCTGGAGTGAACCAGCACTGGGCGTCCCGCCTGGGTGCCGAGCCGAGAGGAAAGTGGATGTCTCGACCGAGGAAGTGCACCGAGTCGGCCTCCATGTCGAGCCTTTTGCCACGGGGAACACAGACACTTTTCTTAAGTTCAGTGGCAGGAAGTAACAAAGTTCAGACGTGACTTTGACTTGCGACTTTACAATTGACAGTTGAACAGATATCTGTACTTCCTATTCCTTACTTACTGAAAATAAGTAAAAGTTACCGTGGTGTCTCGAGAGAAGAGTGGCCCGACGAATGTTCAACTCATTTCGCAAAGAGAAATAAATACGTGTGTATTTTAAATCGCCGCTTTGACTGAGCAGAGTTCGACTGGCTCAATGCTATCATATAATGGAGAATCCCATTGGCATGCTAATAGTTAGCATTCATATGTGCTTTAACAACCCTTCAGGCCACAGGCGTTTGAACACAAACGGCATCGTACCAAGTTACTTCGTAGAACTGCTCTTCTTCGTTTGTGTCTGCCTGCCTGCATATTACTGCGGGAGCAGTACAATGAATATAGTTGCAGCATTAAGTAACGAAGCACACTCTTTAATTTGATATTCAATTATATGATTGATTTGATGGTTTTATAATGTACAATAACACAATAATAGTGTTGTTTTTCCTTATTAAAAAAAAAAAACAAACACGATAATTTAGCTTTTTTGGGGGGTGGAGCTTCCATTGATTTCAATGTTTTAATCTCAAAGCATCGCCGTACAGAGGACGCGAGCACTTGGGTTCCACATGTAATATTGCCTGTGTTAACTACCTGTGTGTTGGTGTCAGCTCACACGAGAGTCCGTCTGTGTCCAGGATGACGTAGTTCAGTAAGACGCTTCCAGAAGCGTCCGATTTTACGGGATGGCTGAAGCCCTGCAATGTGAATTGGTCAGCGGTTTGTGATTCGTAAGGCATAAGAACATTGGCTTTAAGGGGGAACGTACTTCAAAGTTGAGGTTGCGCGCTTGTTGCGCTACATTCCCGCCCGACATCCACTGCATGGAATGTCGAACGCGCTGCGTGGCGTGAGCAATGAGGACCACAGAGTTGTAGATGGTGCCGAAGAGAGGAGACACCTGCAGGACCAAACAAGACGACATAATTGGTTCAACTGTTTTTGTTGTGCTTGTCCGCCTTCCGTCCCCGTTTACGCAAAATATACCGTAAGCATTATTTTGGCAATCTGTTCTTTGACTTCTCCCGCTTGACTGCCCCCGTGTCATCACCTGCTGGGGTTTGATGGTGCTCGCCACCTCGCCTTTTTCCATGGCCTCTGCGTAGGCCTCGATAAATGACACCCGGGGCGAGTCGACAGTGACGGTGAGCGTGGCGTCGTAGGCCCGCAGCAGTTTGTGGTTGCTCCTCAGGGCCGGATGGCTCACGTTACTGTACGGGAGGCTGTAGAGGAGCGTGTCATAGGGCACGAACACCAGCGAGCCGTCAATCATCTGCATGTCGTAGGCCGTCTCCAAGAGGTGCTTCTGAAGCTCGCCGCCAATCAGCGCTGAGTGCATGCAGAGGATCAGAACTAAGGGACAGCAGACAAGGTTTTAGATTAAAGGGGAAGTACTCCTGAGCAATATCTTCGCCCCCCCCGCGCCGCCTAAAAAAGGCAGATCTACCTCGTATCTCTCTCATTTTACGAACTTTAGCCAAAGTTCTTCTGATTCCGTGGGGGGTGTTCTCCATAACTCTGACCAGTCCGACAGGCAGAGTGTGGGCCCGGAGGGATTCGGCAACCTAAAACGTAAACTGTGAACGTGACACATGCGGCCGACAACGTACGACTATTTTTGTTTCCTCCGTTTGTATAACGACCTTGTTCGCCGTCTCCACCCAGACGTCATCCGAAGCAGAGATGATGCCAACGTGAGCCCACCTGAAATATCTCATGATTCGTAAAAGCACCCAGGTGGGCCTGGGCATGGAGCGGACAAAGGTCGGGTGGCTCCAGATGCGGTCTAACTCGTAGCCGACGCAGCCCCACGCAAACAAAGCCTGAAGGAGGAATTGAATACGATACAGTGGTGTCTTGAAAACACACCACATGAGAAAAAAACCACTCATAATTCACTTACTCTGATCAAATCATTCAATTTTGACAGAATTCACTCGATCCAAAAGGTCTCTGTAAAAATGTAGATGGGCACTGTGCTGCTGCCCACCTTGGCCACCAGGGCGCAGTATCAAACAAATAGCTATCCTGTACAGACGGCTCGGCTCTTTGCAGAAGGTAAAGAATATGTGACTGAGCATTGTTATATTGAATTTCTAAATGTGTTGCATCACCTTTCAAATATCAGTTGCCAAAAGGTTTATTTATATATATATATATATATATATATATATATATATATATATATATATATATATATATATATATATATATATATATATATATAGCTGTCAAACGATTAAAATATTTAATCTAATTAAAAACTCAACTGTCATAATTAAATCAAATTAACTAAAAATTAATCATGATTACTCACGCATTTTTATCGTTTCTGAATTTTCTTTTATATTTTTGTCCTATTTTCCCCATTTTAATGCTCTCATCAACATGGAATCATGAATCAGTTTTCTATGTCCAAAATGCAAATATTTACTGAAATAACGATTTCGATTTTCAATTTTACATGAACATTTTTCACTTGGAGCAGTTATTCACACATTATCTCTCACACAATATTACTGTCCATCAACAACAGTGAAAAAAATATTTTGTCACACAACAGCTTCTTGAACAGCTCTTTTATGGAATCAAAACAGCGCAATATAACATTATAAAGTGCACATCTAAGGTAAACTAGTACTCGTAATGGAGGCTCTCGCTGGCAATCCGTAGTGGAGTTGTTCAGTTAATTCCGTTTTTCACGGCCCCCTGAATAAGGATTGTCGGTCAGCATGGAAGGATCTCTTGTTCTGTACTTTTTTGATCATTTATTGGAGCACTTTGCAGCAGAAGTAGTAGTAGTTGTAACAGAAGTATCAGAAGCAGGTAATAACCTAAATTACACATACATGCAGTAAAACATTAATATATCTATCTTTCTGCATCACAATGTAAATATGTATATAATTGACATTATTTAATACCTTTATTTAACAATACGTTTAATAAATAATTTAATCAACCCTGATTTCACTATGTATCAATATCGTCATCATTATTCATTGTTTTAAACGTAAGAAACCATACAACACAAACATATCAAGTCAAATCGAACAAAAGAACTACAAGTCCCAAGGTCCAACCGGAAGTGGGCGCGGCATTATTACCCCAGCTGCAGCGCCAATTTACTTCGTTTAAGCGTCAGATTGCAGGCGGACAAACATGACAACTATGCAAAAGTGAGCTAAATAAAGACAGCCCTGTTCTAGCAACATTTTAGCCGCGCTGTTTAAATTGCCGATTATGACGGTAACTGACTGTGATTGCATAGCGATCGGCAAACAAAGCAACGATCATGACCGAATCTAAAAGCTAACTTTACACATCTGACTTGATAAGAAGCACTCGCGTGGCTTAACATTGAGCCATGCCGGCGGCGAAGCGAGTGTATTCACTCACGAAACAAAGCGCTATTTATACATCGCGCGACGTCACCTGTCAGTGGCAGCCCGCCCCTCTTAAAGCGCCAGGTCAATCCAACAGGAGTCGTTCGATGCAATGCGAATTATTTCAGCTTGAGTGGAGCTGTGGACAATGTTGACAGGCTTGCATGCAGTAGCCATATATTTAGCTATGGCTTCAGCAAATTTGTTCTTCGTCGTGTCATCCATTTTCTTCGTTTTGAAATGATCCATAGCTGTCTGTCTGAGACAAGGGGCGAATCGAGCGTCAGCTGTGCGCTTGGCCATTAAGTGGTATTTCAGACTCGACGTGCCATGATGATAGCTCGGTTTCTGACTGCAAAACATACAGGTAACTTTGGTCTTGTCAGTGGAACAATCTGGCAACTTTTTAAAGTAAACTTTCCATTCATAAACTATTTAAGTATCCGTTTTGGTGTCTCGCGCTGCCGTGGCTGGCAAAACAAACTTCGTGGACCGCGCCAGCGCTTGATGTTTTGTTTCTGATTTATTTATGAAACAACGTAACATCCGCTGTAGCGTCTCGCGTTAATCTCGAGAAAATTTTTGATCGATAAAATTCATTTACATTAATGCCCGATATAAGCGCGCAACTGACAGCTCTAATATATATATATATATATATATATATATATATATATATATATATATATATATATATATATATATATATTAGAGCTGTCTAATATATATATATATATCTCCAAAATGTCCCAAGAGGGACATATATATATATATATATATATATATATATATATATATATATATATATATATATATATATATATATATATATATATATATGTCCCTCTAATATATATATATATATATATATATATAGAGAACTGTCTAATATATATATATATATCTCCAAAATGTCCCAAGAGGGACATATATATATATATATATATATATATATATATATATATATATATATATATATATGTCCCTCTTGGGACATTTTGGAGATATATATATATATTAGACAGCTCTAATATATATATATATATATATATATATATATATATATATATATATATATATATATATATATATATATATATATATATTAGAGCTGTCAGTTAAGCGCGTTTATATCGGCATTAATTTAAATGAATTTTATCGGGATCAAAATTTTTCTCGCGAGATTAACGCGGAGACGTCACAGCGGATGTTACGTTGCTCTATAAATAAATCAGAAACAAAACATCAAGCGCGCTGCGCGGGTCCACGCAAGTTTGTTTTGCCAGCCACGGCAGCGCGAGACACCGAAAACGGATACTTAAATAGTTTATGAATGGAAAGTTTACTTTTAAAAAGTTGCCAGATTGTTCCACTGACAAGACCAAAGTTACCTGTATGTTTTGCAGTCGTAAACCGAGCTATCATCATGGCACGTCGAGTCTGAAATACCACTTAATGGCCAAGCGCACAGCTGACGTTCGTACTTCGCCCCCTTGTCTCAGACAGACAGCTATGGATCATTTCAAAACGAAGAAAATGGATGACACGACGAAGAACAAATTTGCTGAAGCCATAGCTAAATATATGGCTACTGCATGCAAGCCTGTCAACATTGTCCACAGCTCCACTCAAGCTGAAATAATTCGCATTGCATCGAACGACTCCTGTTGGATTGACCTTGCGCTTTAAGAGGGCGGGCTGCCACTGACAGGTGACGTTCGCGCGATGTATAAATAGCGTTTTGTTTCGTGAGTGAATACACTCGCTTCGTCGTCGGCATGGCTCAATGTTAAGCTACGCGAGTGCTTCTTATCAAGTCAGATGTGTAAAGTTAGCTTTTAGATTCGGTCATGATCGGTTGCTTTGTTTGCCGCATCGCTATGCAATCACAGTCAGTTACCGTCGCAATCGGCAATTTAAACAGCGTGGGCTAAAATGTTGCTAGAACAGGGCTGTCTTTATTTAGCTCACTTTTGCATAGTTGTCATGTTTGTCCGTCTGCAATCTGACGTTTAAACGAAGTAAATTGCGTTGCAGCTGGGGTAAATAATGCCGCGCTCCACTTCCGGTTGGACCTTTGGGACTTGTAGTTCTTTTGTTCGATTCGACTTGATATGTTTGTGTTGTATGGTTTCTTACGTTTAAAACAATGAATAATGATGACGATATTGATACATAGTGAAATCAGGGTTGATTAAATTATTTATTAAACGTATTGTTAAATAAAGGTATTAAATAATGTCAATTATATACATATTTACATTGTGATGCAGAAAGATAGATATATTAATGTTTTACTGCATGTATGTGTAATTTAGGTTATTACCTGCTTCTGATACTTCTGTTACAACTACTACTACTTCTGCTGCAAAGTGCTCCAATAAATGATCAAAAAGTACAGAACCAGAGATCCTTCCATGCTGACCGACAATCCTTATTCAGGGGCCGTGAAAACGGAATTAACTGAACAACTCCACTACGGATTGCCAGCGAGAGCCTCCATTACGAGTACTAGTTTACCTTAGATGTGCACTTTATAATGTTATATTGCGCTGTTTTGATTCCATAAAAGAGCTGTTCAAGAAGCTGTTGTGTGACAAAATATTTTTTTCACTGTTGTTGATGGACAGTAATATTGTGTGAGAGATAATGTGTGAATAACTGCTCCAAGTGAAAAATGTTCATGTAAAATTGAAAATCGAAATTGTTATTTCAGTAAATATTTGCATTTTGGACATAGAAAACTGATTCATGATTCCATGTTGATGAGAGCATTAAAATGGGAGAAAATAGGACAAAAAATATAAAAGGAAATTCAGAAACGATAAAAAATGCGCGAGTAATCACGATTAATTTTTAGTTAATTTGAGTTAATTATGACAGTTGAGTTTTTAATTAGATTACTGCATTTATGTGTAATTTAGGTTATTACCTGCTTCTGATACTTCTGTTACAACTACTACTGTTTGACAGCTCTAATATATATATATATATATATATATATATATATATATTCTGTTTATTTCTGTGTTATTTCTTTCTATTATTTATTTCTGATGAAAGCATGTGTTTGTTTTAAATACAGAAAGTGTCAGGTTGCTCTTATCCCAAGGCACGACCGTCTACCTAAACAAATAAAAAATATCCCCCCTAAAAGACTACTCACTTTGTTCCAGCCTTTGCTCAGCATTGAGGCAGCATCACAGTAACCCGGGTTGGCCGGTCCCACAAAAGCTGATGCTTTGGTGTGGAAAGCCACAAACCTCTGCAGAGCTCTTGAGGTGTCACACGGCTCCTGTAGATTGACATCCAATTATTAAGATGTCAGTCAAAAACACACTGCTGATCAAAAATTAATATGAGTCCTAACTTTTTGGGAGTAGTCCAATCAGGCAATCGGGTGCTTACATGCAGCACGGTGTAGTCAAAAGTGGCAGCGTAGGACAGCGAGGGGTCCTTGTTGATACGGTTTACAGCCAATTGTGCCGCCACATCGGGCAGGGCCTTGGCAAAGATGGGGTCACACGCCCAGGGCCCCAAAACCCCAACTCGAAACGAGGCTCCCAAGCCCGGGCGGGACATCGCACACAGACAGGCCAGGAGCAACAGGAGGAACCTTGAGAGGGGGTGCCCGTCGGGGTGAGAGAATCGGTCTAAGGCGTTGCCACGTGCCCGCTTCCACGTTGTTCGAGAGACCAGACTCGGTCCTTGCATGGTGACGTAGAGCAGCAGCAATTCACAAGAAGCTGGAGAACGACGTTTTGGGATTAAACATCGTGCTTGCCTGGAATAAATGACATGCGGCGGATACAGTTTAAGTGCTTCGCCACAGAAATGACAATTGATGCGGCGTACATCACGCTGAGGCATTTTATAATTTTTCAGGTTCAGTAGGTTTTGGGCAAAATAGTTTTGAAAAAATACAGAGTTCACAGATTATGGATGAAAAGTGGAGATAATAATAGACTTTTCAATCTGGGGAGCAAACCAAACATCACAAAATGGTTGGTTTGCTGTCCAGCAGTTTTGTGCCATCCTTGAATAACTTTTTTTTTTATGCAACAGTATGTGATCATTTTTGTTGTTTGCTTCAAAGCTTTTGTTGTTGCGTTACAATAGTGCATCTCTTGTACTTGCACTGAGAAATCTGTTATGAAAAATTAAATGTATTAAGCGCATATTTTGCACATACTTGTCATACATCCTGTTCCTATGCGGGCCCCCCTCCCCCTGTAGCACTGCTGAACCATTGTGGCCCCCTCCAGCATTTAAGTTGTTCATCGCTGCTTTCTATTAAGGGTGATTCAACAGTTTATGATGAAGAGAGAACAAAAAAATGCAACTTTCGAAACCCCTGCTATAAGCTGTAGAAACATCCACACTTGCACAATCATTCTCAAATTGGATTATCTGTCGTGACTCATCAGCGCATCGAATATATAATCCTCAATCTCGCGAGTCTTTTCTTTAAAATTGTATGAACAGATGATTTACTGTAAAGCACCTTGTGTCCTGAAAAATGAGGCACACACATTCCCTTGATGTCTTCTTGGGACATTTTGGAGAACTAAGAGCAGTCTTCGAGCGTTCCCCAAACATTGCGGGATTAGCTTCCCCAAACATTGTGGGATTAAGCGGAGTTCCTGCTGGGGGAAAAAAAAGTGCCCGAATGGTGGTCAAATTGTGTGTGTTGACCTACCCGAGATTAGAAGCAATCCAATCATGACCCCCTGCAGCACAAAGACGCGTTGAACAGCGAAGACAATTTAGACAATTACCCAATTAAATGCGCTCATTGATCCTGATGAAACCAACTAATCCAGACAGAACAGACTGGCGAACTGCTCATCTCACCACAAGGTGGTGGTAAGATCACTGTCTCCACCCTCTCTGTATCCATAGCAACCACGTGCCCGTTAAGCCAGTGTAAAAGTGAAAAATACTGAAGTGGTGTGTGTGATAACTTCCACGTTTATTTCGATTGCATATTTTCAGAAAGTCCAGCGAGATCATTGTTCTTGGTCTTGGTCTTGTAGAGCCTGTCCTCCACTTTTAAGTACTTGTCATATTTCTCGTTTCCCTCGCTGGGGTAGATCCTCTTGAAGCCTCCCAGGTGCTCATCTTCGTAGCTCTCCATCTCCTCCACCATGGTCGCCCGTCGCTGCTGTTCGTTCTCTAGCCTAGCGGGGGGAAGAAACTTTCTCAAATGATGTCGGGTTAGGAAAAACAACCCCCCCTCCAAAAAAGGGGATGGTGGAGAAAAGAATGGTACCTCTCCTCGATGCGCACATTTTGTTTCATGCGCTCTTCCACCTTGCGCTTCTCCTCCTTGATCATCCTGCACCGGTCAAAGGGAGCCAAGTTGATAAGCACTAGGGTGTCGTAAAGTAAGGCGTCCTTAACATCCTGGTCCAGCGGCAGCAGGGTGGAAAAATCTGGGGAGTGATTCACCTGCGAATTAAAAAAAAAAAAAAAAAAAAACTAAGAAAAAACAAACAGCATTCAGCTTCAACATTCGTTGCTTTTCAAATAAAGGAGACATGGAATTTTCGGAAAAAGGAAGTTGGAAAGGATAGTGGTACCTTAACTTACATGAGCACAAAAAGGCCTCGGCCCCAAAAACAAAAACCCAAAATGGTCAGGCGCGAGTTGACGCTTTAAGTAACAGACATGTGAGCGCAAACAGTGGAGCGACAGATCATGTAACAACACTCACAGATATATATTCTTTATCCTCTCCAAAACAAGTGTCCTTTCCAGACTTGTTTTGGCATTGTGACATTGTGCCGTCCTTTTGGAGGGAAATTGAAAAAATGTTGAACAAAATGGATTTATGCCGACGAGATGTAGTTTTCGTGATGCTTGGGGACTTCATAAAGTGCCGTGACGTTGTAAACTTAATTACAGTAAAAGGGAAAGAGCTTACTATTCAAGCTATTAAGAGATTTACACATTACACTTTTGAAAAGTTACAGGAGTGCGATATAGACCCGTGAGGGATACATGGCTGGAACAATGTCATTAAAAAAAAAAAAGATAATGTACAATAAATGTTGATCCGGGTTAAGACTAATATGGATGCCCTGGACTTTGATATTTCGTGAGACATGTACATGTAAACTACAATTTTTGTTGCTGTTGTGCTAACATATGTTTATGTGGGCTTTTTTAAAGTTGATTGTTTTGTGTGGAGCCGCTGCATTGTTTTATTTTTTATTCGCATGGATGTTACTGTTTTAGGCTTTTGTATATGGTAATGTTGCAAAAAAAAAAAAACGCCACAGCAGCTTACTGAGGAAGGTCAGGACTGAGCACCTCCTGATTGTGTTTGTCTGGGTGGATTAGACTGCCCCAAGTGGTCAAGGCTCATAAACAAGATGGAGCAGCACATTCGAGGCAAAAAATGTGGCAATAACTGTTCAGTCATTTACATTCTGCTTAACTCATTCAGTACCAGCCAAATCTAAACCAAGTCTGAAATGACATTTAAAAACGTCTTTGGGAGTGAATGAGTTAATTGTGTCACAAAATTGTGTTTTTTGGGTGGGATGCTGGAATCGATTGATGTCATTTGCATTCATTTCAAGTGCCGTCAGCCAAGTAGACAGGTTCGAGACAAATATGAATCTGCAAACCTCAGACGCGTTGAACAGCGAAGACAATTTAGACAATTACCCAATTAAATGCGCTCATTGATCCTGATGAAACCAACTAATCCAGACAGAACAGACTGGCGAAGTGCTCATCTCACCACAAGGTGGTGGTAAGATCACTGTCTCCACCCTCTCTGTATCCATAGCAACCACGTGCCCGTTAAGCCAGTGTAAAAGTGAAAAATACTGAAGTGGTGTGTGTGATAACTTCCACGTTTATTTCGATTGCATATTTTCAGAAAGTCCAGCGAGATCATTGTTCTTGGTCTTGTAGAGCCTGTCCTCCACTTTTAAGTACTTGTCATATTTCTCGTTTCCCTCGCTGGGGTAGATCCTCTTGAAGCCTCCCAGGTGCTCATCTTCGTAGCTCTCCATCTCCTCCACCATGGTCGCCCGTCGCTGCTGTTCGTTCTCTAGCCTAGCGGGGGGAAGAAACTTTCTCAAATGATGTCGGGTTAGGAAAAACAACCCCCCCTCCAAAAAAGGGGATGGTGGAGAAAAGAATGGTACCTCTCCTCGATGCGCACATTTTGTTTCATGCGCTCTTCCACCTTGCGCTTCTCCTCCTTGATCATCCTGCACCGGTCAAAGGGAGCCAAGTTGATAAGCACTAGGGTGTCGTAAAGTAAGGCGTCCTTAACATCCTGGTCCAGCGGCAGCAGGGTGGAAAAATCTGGGGAGTGATTCACCTGCGAATTAAAAAAAAAAAAAAAAAAAACTAAGAAAAAACAAACAGCATTCAGCTTCAACATTCGTTGCTTTTCAAATAAAGGAGACATGGAATTTTCGGAAAAAGGAAGTTGGAAAGGATAGTGGTACCTTAACTTACATGAGCACAAAAAGGCCTCGGCCCCAAAAACAAAAACCCAAAATGGTCAGGCGCGAGTTGACGCTTTAAGTAACAGACATGTGAGCGCAAACAGTGGAGCGACAGATCATGTAACAACACTCACAGATATATATTCTTTATCCTCTCCAAAACAAGTGTCCTTTCCAGACTTGTTTTGGCATTGTGACATTGTGCCGTCCTTTTGGAGGGAAATTGAAAAAATGTTGAACAAAATGGATTTATGCCGACGAGATGTAGTTTTAGTGATGCTTGGGGACTTCATAAAGTGCCGTGACGTTGTAAACTTAATTACAGTAAAAGGAAAGAGCTTACTATTCAAGCTATTAAGAGATTTACACATTACACTTTTGAAAAGTTACAGGAGTGCGATATAGACCCGTGAGGGATACATGGCTGGAACAATGTCATTAAAAAAAAAAAAGATAATGTACAATAAATGTTGATCCGGGTTAAGACTAATATGGATGCCCTGGACTTTGATATTTCGTGAGACATGTACATGTAAACTACAATTTTTGTTGCTGTTGTGCTAACATATGTTTATGTGGGCTTTTTTAAAGTTGATTGTTTTGTGTGGAGCCGCTGCATTGTTTTATTTTTTATTCGCATGGATGTTACTGTTTTAGGCTTTTGTATATGGTAATGTTGCAAAAAAAAAAAAAACGCCACAGCAGCTTACTGAGGAAGGTCAGGACTGAGCACCTCCCTGATTGTGTTTGTCTGGGTGGATTAGACTGCCCCCAAGTGGTCAAGGCTCATAAACAAGATGGAGCAGCACATTCGAGGCAAAAAAATGTGGCAATAACTGTTCAGTCATTTACATTCTGCTTAACTCATTCAGTACCAGCCAAATCTAAACCAAGTCTGAAATGACATATAAAAACGTCTTTGGGAGTGAATGAGTTAATTGTGTCACAAAATTGTGTTTTTTGGGTGGGATGCTGGAATCGATTGATGTCATTTGCATTCATTTCAAGTGCCGTCAGCCAAGTAGACAGGTTCGAGACAAATATGAATCTGCAAACCTCAAGCACCCATGGCCTGAAGTGCTCATCCAGCAGCACGTCAAAGCCAAGGATCTGGAAGCAGGCACTCCCGACCACGTGTTTGGAGAAGAGAGTGACGTAACCGTGTTGGATGCGGGAGTGGGCCAAGACCAGCGTCTTCACGATGCCGTCTTCGATGTTGCTCCATATCTTCTCTGTGTTCCTGTAGTTGGACCGCAGCTGCTTTTTCAGCGTCGACAGCTTTCTAAAGGAGTGTCATACATGCTTATACAAATTGCAAAAAAAAAAGTCACAAATGTATACGTGTATATATATTTTTGGCCTTTGGGGTAAAATTTCAGGAAGAACCTCGAATGCACAGCCAGTTTCGCATGCAAACATACACCAGGTTTTGAGGGTTAAACACATCTTGGAACGTCTCCAAACACCAAATGATGCCTCAGAGTGCAACAGAGTTCTATTTTTTTTCCATATTAAAGGGGAAGTCAAGCCAAAAAATTTCTTGACAATATGTTCTATGCAGCGCCACTCATTCACCCGCTTTTTTGTCCATCCCATGGGGCGGCCATTTTGGCACTTGCTGAAAATGACATCACAGTTGCTCAGGGCTCAGGTAAGCACCAATCATGGCTCGGTTTCAGAAAACAGATGAGATTGGAGTCAACGTTTTTGACTGGCACTCGTCTGAACGCATTTTCAAATACATTTGAATGTGCAGTATTTGCAAGCAAATTGAAATGAAATAAATGCAAAAACAGGGATTTTTTTCCCATATGCCAAGGTGTATGGAAAGATACTTTCATGCAATTCAAATCACAACTCGCAGCAGTTTAAAAATGCCAACTCAACCTCATGTCGTTTTGCTCTGCCCCTTTCTGTTGTTTAAAAAAAAAAAACATTTTAATGTATTTCCTTTCCGTTTTTATTCTCATCTTATTGAACATAATACAACATATTGCCATATGCCAAGAAAGTCACCTTTAAATATGTAAAATCTATCATTATTATTATATTAAATTAAAAAAAGGTCCTTTTTTTGCATTTGGCCTACATTATACCAATACATACAAAAATTAAGTATGTAAACTTTTGTTTACATGTTACTGTTTTAAAGTTGTTGTTTTTTTACTGCCGATCACAAAACAGCGTAATTTAGCGATGACGGAAGCGCGGTTAAAATAACGACGACCGAGTGGTGGACTGACAACTGACAGACTGATATAATGACCGCCACTAGAAAATGAAGAATGACGAAGGGGCGAAATTTACTGATGCGCCCACCACTGATCATGAATAAAGTAACACCTTTTTCAAAACCCTTAACACGTACAAAAATAGTTAGGAATGACATTTGACTGTTTTACAACAATCCTTCACTTTATAACAGAGAGAAAATGCTTACCAACATTTTTTTTGGGTCAGGGGAAGGAATTTTCGAATGTCTGTTATTGACATTAAAATTTAAAAAAAAACTGCAAAAATTGAAAACTTTTTTTGCTGATTTTTAAAAAATAACTTAAGATATTATTTGAATAATTAGTCGGGCCCTCCTCGTATTTCCCTTATTCCTCAAAATGTTTGACATTTAAGGTACCGTTTGCTACCCGTCTGCTCATCATTGATGAAGGTCTCGCTGTCCTTGTTGATGGTAAAGTTGGTGAGATGCATGAACTTGTTATTCTGACAAGCAGACACCGACATTAGACTCTGCGTTGCTTGATGCAATCGAATCACGCCGAGAAGCATGTGAGCTCACCGCGTTTTCATCCGTCGGGTCCTCATACTTGATGGTGCAGAAGCGAGCCAGGCCCTCGTTGTACATGTAGATCCTCCAGGGGTAACACGAGGTCACCAGCACGTAGATGCGCATGTCGAACTTGAAGCCGTCGATGAGCAGCGGCTGGCGAGGAGCGGAGGGACGGATTAAAAGGCTCTTCCGACGAGCGTTTCTCTGCGAGACTCACCTTGTCGATGTACTCCTGACAGATCATGTCATGTTCAGGCTGAACTTTCTCCCACGACGTGAAGATGGAGATGCCTTTGCCTTGGCTGCCCGTGTTGGGTTTGCAAATGTAACATTTGTCTTTGTCCCTGGCGTAGGATTTGAACAGACCGTACCTGCAAAAGAAAATGGGGTCGCGTGAGTGTCCGAAAGGGAAACGCGGGTCAGCATGACGCGGGTAAACAAGCAAACACACTCTATGGGAAAGGTCCAAGTTCTGGGAAAAATGTTGTAGTCTTTGGGGAAAAACTTGAGCATGTGCTTCCAGTTAGTTGCTAATGAATTTTTGTGGCAAATTTCAGTCATAGAGGGCAAATGGTTGATTTTCTGCAACAAATGAAACACAAATAGTGGCATTAAAAGAAAGGAGTACTATAACTGGAGCTCAGTGACCCAAGAATATTACACAAAAGGCTAAATGTGGCATTTTATAATTGTAATGACAGTACCTGGTACGGTTTCATTTCCTTAAATTTGTCCTCACAGGGACGGGCATCGCTCCAAAACAGGGTCCAGTCTTCACCTGCCTTTGCCTCTTTAATGCCCAACTTCTCAGCGGCACGGCGCACTAACATAGAAAAGTTTGGAATTTTTGATTATATATTTGTGCCGGGTTTTTTTTTCCCCATTTGTGACCTACCACTGTCATAGCGGCAATTGGTGAGATTGATGCCCTGACAACTACAAGAAAAGAAAGTCCATGAGAAGGCTTGTAGTCACACATTACAGATGCAATAATATTGCATGTACAGTACCCGCAAAGTGGAATATCGTCGTCATCGTCGTCTGTTAAAATGCAGCTGTCCCAAAAAAACATCCTACAAACTACAGTACACTTGTTTACATACGAAAACGAATATGCTTGAGTGAAGTTCAAGCACTCAAAAAATGAAATTCACATTACTCCTCTTGAGCACGTTTTATTAAAAAAAAACGGAGACAGAAAGAGGTGGGGCCAAGAGTAAGTAATGATTTATTGCCAACTGGCTGCTTATTTTAACTTTTGTGATAGCGCCGATTTCGCCTTCTACTTGGTTTGTCTCACCTGGTGAAGGCAGATGCAGCAACATTTGCGTGTGGTGAAGATTTTTAACCCCACAACGGTTTATTTTGGACAAATCGGGGCGGGAAACCCTCGCAAACCATAGTGTTTTTCTAACACTGCTGCTTCTCGTGGCGTCACCTGACTCACCTTTGTCATGCTCGCAATCAACACGCGGCCCTCTTTAAGAAAGCGTTGGGCTTCGTTTTAAACGAATGCCACGCGCTGCTTGTTGTTTGTTCATTTCCTGGCTGAAATGTTCAGACCAGTCTCGTCAGCTGGTTACGCCGAACATCTAAAATATAATTCAGGAACCGGCTATTCAAAACAAACAGACGCTAATTTTAAGAACCACTAATATGAACCTGAATGTCCAAATTGATATCGGCGTTGTTGTTTCGGTTTATCCGTTTAAAAACGTCGCTTTTTACCCGACGGAAATTGAAAATTTGGAAGCCATCTTGAAAAACGAGTTCTTTTACTTTGGGTTTGAAATTAAAAAAACACTTCCGGTTGTCGTTTCCGGGTAATTTTCTGAGCCCAATTACCTTCGAGATATTAAGAATTAATCGCTAGTCGTCACCGCGGCGAATAAAAATAACACACTTCTGGTTATTCTCTTCTTGGTAATGAAAACTATTAATTATGTATCATATTTTAAAAATAATAATTATTTAATGACAACGGTGGTAGGCAAACCCACAAGACTTCAGCCTCAGCTACAGAATGAATCGTACGTTTTGGTCCTTTCCTTTAACAACAACAATAATAATAATAATAATAATAATAATAATAATAATAATAATAATAATAATAATAATAATAATAATAATAATACATATTAATGTTAATAATAATAGTAATAATAATAATAATAATAATAATAATAGAATAGGCCATGCCGCGTACAAGTGAGCAGAAGGCAGGAGACGAGTGCTGGATGGCTGCAGTTCTGCCCGCAGAGGTGCAGTGATTCATGATGTCACATGCTGAGGACCGGGGTGACTCATCCACCAACATCCTCCCTCACGCAGCCGCTGCAGAGCAACACTTTCAACAATCGTGCACATGTGAATGCAGCATCCACGCGCACGCAAAATTTGCATTCACATCAGATGTCAAATCACGTTGACTGCTTTGGCAACAGAAAAGAAGAAAAAAACAGTAAATGGACACACACTGTCCACAATGAAGCCTCTCTTGATTAAAAAAAGTAGTCGACTTTATTGTTTTTTTTGTGTGTAGCAAAAGTAGTCATTGACATGCGCATACTTGCATATCCAGCAAACGCATGTTTATTAGACAATTACAACAAAGGTACATCTAGAGAGGCCGTCTACAGGCAACAACAGCACATCACTCAAACACGTATCTCAAAATACGACAACATCATCGCTTCTGTCATCTTGAAGCCAATTTTTTTTATTCTTTTTTTATGCTTGTGTTGGACTCTTCTCGGAGAACACATTTTGGATGCAATTATACATAAACGTGCACTCTCCATTATGTGCTGATGCCCTCTTGATCTCGTACAAATATCAGGTTAGTACAAATTACAAAACTCCTTGCTTTGCTTAATTGTTTTCATGACAATGGGTGGGATGAATTTGGTGAGATTGTCAATGCCGTGATTTTTGCGGCCCATCATGGCAACAAAACAAATGTATTTTCCTCGTCCCTTAGCAACGGGCGGCCAGTAAAGTCAAACATGGCCATTGCCCGTCTCATGTGTGAAGACATCCTTGTGTCTCAATCATGAGTGTCCTCAAGCAGCTTCAAGGAAAGCACATCATTCCGTATGTGCTTACATTCCTCAAGTGGACCTTTCGGATCATACAAACGACGACAAAAAAATCTGCAAAATGAATGAAACAATACTTAAAATGTCACAGTGACCTGTTATCAGCTGCTAAACAACTTCAGCAGACAAATGCAGAATCCTGGCAGTTGCGCAAAATCATATCAAATGGAAATCAATTCAGAGGCAAAATGTTTGGGATATGTTGAGGGAAAATTGCTTCTTTTTCATAGAAAAAATGTTGGCAATAACATAAGTATTTTTAAGCACAGCTTGCAAACAATTACTTGTTCACTTTAACTCCTCCGTATTGGCAGTTTTTTTTTAAACCACTTGATCTTGACACAACATGCTGGCTCATATCCTCAATTCAATATGTTGGTTATACATAACCCAGCACTGGCTCGGTCCATTTCGAACCCAGCGCTGGGTTAGCTATTTCCCCCAATTTGTGTTACTTTTGACTGAGCAACTTTAAGAGTGTTTTATTTCAAAGTGTTTTTTTTCTGCAGTCTGATTCCCAGCAGATCTTGGCCGTAAAAGAAAAGGAATGGCGTGTACACTTTGGCGCTATAGCAACAAGGTAATTGAAGTTGTGCAAAGGGATGAGTCACAAGAGCCATTATAGAGCTGCCTCACTGCCCCCGCCATCAAATACTGTACGTCGTGTTCAGAATTGTTTTGCTCTTTGGAAAGGCGGACTGGATACGTCGTACGTGAAATTGAACATGCACAAGTAAGACCATACCATAAACCTTCCTTCAGTCCTCTGTCCTTTTGGCCAGGTGGTATATTTGACTGCTTTTTGCCCATCATCCCGCTTACCCCGGCATGATGTATCCTAATGTTTTGGGATCTTGGAGTTGAGAAGTGGTATGTTTAAAGCCCTCCTGGAACGTCTTGAGTCATAATGGATCAAATGAGGCAAAGGATGTCAAAATAGAAACACTCTCCTCGCCACTGGATCCATTCTCTTGTGCCACCTTTCCTGGCTAGTTCGCCACTTTCAGTTCTGCACTAGCGGCCTCTTCATGAGTAGCTGCTCAATGTATTTCTCCAGGTGGCCCTTACTGTTGGACAAGTACCCCTTCGGGGGTGACCGGTAAAACTGCTGCCGTGGCAGAGGGCCTCTGGGAGCGGGCAATGGCCTCTGGGTGTACAAAGGGAGGCGGTATCGGGGGTAGTAGGGCTTACGCCGGAGCGCGGCAGGGGGCTTCCTCAAGCGGGGCTGCACCCAGTTGAGGTAGTGTTGTTTGGGCTGGAAGGCGTACGCGCCATCTCCGGACCGCTGGAGAAACGTGTTGAGGGCCAGAGCGTGTTTGGGCACGTAGTATCGGTATGTGGGCCGGGGAGGAGGGAAGTAGACCGGGTAATAGGCGGGTTGTGTGTTGGGATAGCGTGTCCAAGCCCAGGGGTTCTGCTTCACGGGCTTCAGAGCTTTGGGCCACATGTACGGTTTGGATACGGGATTGCTCCAGAATTCCTTGGACTCCTGAAACCAGTTTTCAAGGAGAGGGAACGCTGGAGACGGTTGCTTGGCGACTGGAAAGCTGATTGGACCGGCTTTGGATTCGGGAAAGGAGCCTGCGAAGGACACAGGCATTTTTGGGGTGACATCCTTCTTCTTCTTCTTTTCCACATCACTGATGATGTCCACCACGTCGTCGGCGGGCAGGTGCAGCTTGCTGGAGATCTCGATCAGCTTGTCGATGGTCTGGGGGTCGATGTCGTCTTCTTCCTGGTCTTCCTTTGACCTCTTGTCTTCAGCTGCGTTGGGGGACGTCGACAGGTACTTCCTGCCGCCGCCATTCTGCTTGACCATATAGCGCAGCAGCATATCCGAGGCGATGTCAGCCAGCTTCTCCTCCTCCAGCTTGGCTCGTTGCACTTCGGCGGCCTGCCTCCTCATCTCCTCTTGCTCCGCTTTGGCCCGGGCCTCCTCTTCTTCGGGACTCAACAAGTCCTCCTCCGCCTCCTCCTCCGCCTCCTCTTCGGGTCGAGGCGTGTCGGTATCACCGCGGTCTTTGAAGTCATCCATGAAGTTACCTCTAAACGACGGAACGTTCAAGGCCTTCTGCGTCTCCTCTTGCCATTTCAATTTCTTCTTCGACAGGGCCACATTGTTGACTTTGTTGAACGGGATGATTTCATTGTAGCTGCTGTAGCCCCGACTCTCCCTCTGGTTTGGCTCCAAATGCCCCGCCCTCTTTACGGCCGTATCCAAGCGAGGGAATTCCTTCATCATGGTCTCCAGATTCTTAAGCTCCTCCGGGTTGAGCTGCTCTTCCTCGGCGCCTGGATCGGGCGGCGGATGCGTCTGGACCGGCACCGTTTGGCTCGTGGTACGACTGCTCACCCTCTCGGTCATTCTCTCCTCCTCTTCTTCGGCTTTCTTCTTCTCCTCCCTCCCCTGGGCAGCCATGAGCAACTCCAGCTTCAGTCGCCCATCTCTGTCCCGCTCCTCTCCCTCGGGCTCGTCTGCAGCCACGTGGTCTTCCTCTCTCCTGCTCTCTGCCCGCGTGCCATTGAGCGCCCCCAACAAGAGCGCCGCGAGCGTTCTGGGATCCACGTCATCAAAGAGGTCTGCCTTCGCCACTTTCTCGGGGATCCGATCCTCACCCCTGCTCTGCGCATCTCTCGAGAGCGCCATCTCAGTAGGGATGACACGCTGTGTGTCAGGGGCCGCTGTATGATTAGCGGAGGAGGCCCACGTTAGGAGAAGCAGGAGGAGAAGGGCACTTGGGGTGTCGCGGTAAGCCATCATGGCCTCCAGTGAGCAGGATGGGAGAAATTCCTGGAGAAAATAGAAACATATTTGAGACGCTACATTTGAGCCTTTTGTGGAGCATTAGATTGTATGAATTTATTCCCAATAGTCTATTCTCTTCCTTTCGAAGCATTTCTCTTGGCTGAACTGCTTTCGCTTGTTAGATTTTATTGTCGAATCAGATTTCAGCTTTGATGTGTTGCCATGTCAATTTTATCTGCCCACGGCCTTCAGATTCTCTGACATAACTTATATCATACCGGCATTCATTCATTCATTCATTCATTCATCTTCCGAACTGCTTGATCCTCACTAGGGTCGCGGGGGGAGCTGGAGCCTATCCCAGCTGTCTCCGGGCAGTAGGCGGGGGACACCCTGAATCGGTTGCCAGCCAATCGCAGGGCACACTGAGACAAACAACCATCCACGCCCACACTCATACCTAGGGACAATTTAGAGTGCTCAATCAGCCCACCATGCATGTCTTTGGAATGTGGGAGGAAACCGGAGCACCCGGAGAAAACCCACGCAAGCCCGGGGAGAACATGCAAACTCCACACAGGGAGGCCGGAGCTGGAATTGAACGCGGTACCTCTGCACTGTGAAACCGACGTGCTAACCACTGGACTACCGGGCCGCCCATCATACCGGCAATAAGACACATTTTCAAATCAATTCCATTTCAAATTTGTCCTCACAGGGCCAGAGCGCTGGCCCCGGATGACACCATCATTCTCTTCTGATTGGTCAGTTGGCTTCTATAATTGCGATGTGGTGAAATTAAGAGGTGGATTGAGTGCACGGCCTGCCAGTGACGTGGAAATGTCACAGTAAAGTGCTGCAGTCCTACCGCTCGCCTTCCCTGGCACGGTGTCAACAGACAGGGACACAGCCCCGCTCTGATTGGCCGAGCGGAGCGTTGGCAGTGGCCACTTCATTAAGGACACTTGCCCGTTCTGAAGATGTCACACTCCAGCGCCACAATATCACACGTGTCTAATTCCACCCTGAAAAATGTGCATTAGGTGCCGGCAGCATTTTTGATGCACGCCATGCCAAACGGGCATGATCAGGTCATTGTGGTTGAAAATGGAAAAAAAAATGCCCAATTGCAGGCAGTCATTGTCTCATCTTTGAAATAAATGAATAATTAGCATGCATTTATTCGCTTTGGCTGGGGTCGCAGTCATACCTCATTGAGTGGGGTTATTTTGACAAGTGGGGGTGGGGGGGTCGTGGTGATAAAAGCACGCTCACGATAACAGTGACGAAGACGATGATGACAATCAAGACATCTCATGTGTGCATCATGAATAATCAGCTTTTAAATCACATTACACTCAAATATGAGTCATGTTCGATTTGCACATAAACATCATTCCAGTTCCTTATTTCCTGAAAACCTGGACTCACCCCCACTCACCCATTTTTAATATGGTTCTATTTATATTTTATAATTTATATTTATTTTTATACTTTTTGTTCTTCTACTTCTCCCTTTCATAATTTTGCTGCTGTAAATTGGGAATTTCTCCATTGTGAGAAAAACAGGTTTTCTTATCTTATTTACTTTCCTTTCATGATTGCCAGCCTTGACTTAGTAACACAGTAAAGATTTTGAAAATAGTTTCTTTATGATTATGAAAATAAGTTGTTACTCACTGAGGGGTGGAAGCACTGTGGGGGGATTCCAGCCTCCGCTCCTTAGGACGTCACAGTCTTGTTGTCACGCTTCACAGCACACTTCCGAATGTCCCTGTGTGCGCGTGTTTTCTTTCGTTCTGTGTGTGTGTTCCCGTTGTTTTCCCTTTTTCTTTCTTTCTTGTTCGTCTATTCGGAATTCCGAATTTATTTATTTTCGACTTGCTTGGATGACAGAGCCGGCCGGGATTCCTTGCGTCTCTCTCCTCCTGGCGTGTCTTGTTTTCAGCACCGCGGACAGCGTCAGGGCCTCTTATACCCGCCCACCCGTTCCGCGTGACTCATGCGTCAAGCGCCCCCATTGACGTCACCGGTCCGGGTTTCATTCATAAGGAATTTCTGCATCCCCCCTCGTGTCGATCCCGCCCCCGCCCTCCGGGCAGATCGATGAGCTGCAGTGCCGCTGCTCGAAGGAACTGACTGCTGGATGTTGGTGCTCACGGGCAGAACTAAACATTTCAGCGACAACTTTTGGAGAATTGTTTTGATGAGAAAAATGTAAGAACCATGCCTGGAAAGCTGAGTCGGTTTGGATTGTTTTGTTCAACACTTTCATTTAACAGAAGGATTGCATTCAGGAATTAAAGGGCGCTGCTAGAACAGTCTTTGAATCGGTCTACTTATAGTTGATAATTTTACATGAATTTCAAGATTTTACTCAATTATTTGTCACAAGCTTTGTTTGGAAAAAAATCGTAGTATAAAAAAGTGGTTAACCGCAATTGGTTAAAAAAATGTTTTATTGCTTGACAGCACTATTCACACACACACAGGGAGGATGCAAAACTCGGGATGCATCAGTACTTCATAATTTCATTTTTTAAATCATCATTCTCGGCTAACCATGGCAGGCAACTGAAGCAGCAACAACTAAAAATGTCTAATAAGACCGGACTGAAAGGTTACACAGGAATGGGGGCGGCGGACGCATTTATAAAGTACAATTCACTCGTATTCTTTTGCAGGTTTTTTTTTCTCTTTGAATGTTTGTTTTGTGTGCAGAAAATTACCTGCCATGGTTATCTGAAAAGAATAATTTTCAAAAGTGCAGACAAACACACGTTCCCATGGTTATCTGAAAAGAATAATTTTCAAAAGTGCAGACAAACACACGTTCCCACAAACCACATAAACAAAAATGACCCCCCCCGCACCTACAAAGTCCCAACCAAAAGCAGGCCCCACAAACACGCAGACGAGCTTGAAATATTTTATTGACTTATAAAATTGCTTTCACAGCTGTTAAAACAGATCCAAGGAGCTCATCATTCGTGTGTCTCTCCACAAACAACTCTTGATTGTTTCTTTCCAAAGTCTTGCAGGGGTTCATTTATTTAAAACAACAATTACTACATTATTTACCCCCCTCAAAAAAAAAAAAAAAAAAAAAAAAAAAAGAAAAAATGCATTTGCATGACATTAGCTGAACGATCGCATGTCAGTGTTGGTTGTTAAATCAAGAACTGGAGTTCTGCAAACAAATAAAGCTGTCAACCGACACATGCGCACGGCTGTGCCGCTTACTGAACGTAGTTAATCAAGCCGAGAAAAATAAATAAATGTTAAAAAGTTTTTTTTTTTAAAAAGCAACCCAGCATCCCGAAGTGAGAGAACCCTCCACACACACAACAGAACAGTAGAATCATTTTTTCTCCCCATGCTTGGAAAAAGTAGCCCCCAAAAAGCGATTCATCGAGTGCAGCAAGATACAAAGTAAGATGAAAAGTGAAGCTTGCGAAACAGAAGACGCTGCAGCGCTGTCCTCAAACGCAAAGTTATTTTCCAAGAGACACAAAGTTGTTTCATAACGATAAGTATAAGACTTTCTCAAAAAAAAAAAAAAAAAAAAAAAACGATTCGAGCGAACGAGGCGCAGGCCCAACGCCATTTTGGGTCTCGTTCCCCTCAAAAGAAACATTCCAGAGTGGCCGTAAGCTTCCTCATAGAAAAATGAGCTTTGCGGTTGCTGCACACGCAAAAATGCTGGGTGGTGTTCCTAACCCACTAGCTGGGTAGCTGTGGATTTTGAGCAAATATCAGGTCGACTTCCACCCAATGCACTCGCTCAGTCCCTTTTGGACCCAGCGCTGGGTTAGTTAGCTAGATAGCTAGCTAGCTAGCATCGACCAGTTTGGGTTACTTTGGACCCAGCAGTTTTAAGAGTGCATCTTCCTCCCTTTCACGTTACGCGTGCATCACCTGATGGGACGACAAAAGCTGATGATGTCATGTCGCGGGCGACACTAATTGCGGCAGTGATGTTCAACGTCTTTGGTTCCCTATTCCCAATGGACGTTTGATTAGGCGCACTTTTGAGCCGTCGCCGCTTCCGTCGCCGCCTGCAAACGCCGCCACACGGGGCGTGTGGGACAACTCGAATGAAAAGCGAACTATAGGCTTGAATATTTTGCTTCGTACCGACAAAAAAAAAGAAAAAACAACAAAAGGTGCCGTTGTTGTCCGCGAAAGTCAGCTCCAGGTTGCCACCGTTTAGCTGCCAGCGACACACAAGAGTGGACACGTTTTTGGAATCAGGGCACCAAACAAACTGCTTTTGGTCTTCTCGTATTGGAGATATCATCAAAATTTGCATTTTCTCAACTCAGGTTTGCCCCCATTTGCTTCTGACCAGCATATACACTTCCGGATCACTCGTACAAATAGAAATACATACAAACAAATCATGTGTGCACATTGTCACACAAACACACACACACTGGTGGACGTGTCAATGCGAGGCTCGTACCCACGCGGTGCATCACAGTCGCCAAGCCACATGTGACACACAGAAGTAGTGTTCAGTCCCATGCACGAGCGTCCACTACGCCAAGCCCATCTCCTCCAGGACGCTCCTGGGCGACTCGTCTTCCTGCGTGGCAAACATAAATAAAAGACGCACGTCACGGTCACGCGGGCTACGGGTGATACGGCCGAGCGGAGTGTGAAGTGAGGAAGAGGACCTCCTGCAGGATGTCGGCTTGCTCGATGGCTTTGAGGACGCTCTTCTTGGACGTGTCCTGGATCTCTCCTCCCATCAGGAACTCGTCCAGGATGAAGTAGGCCTTCTCAAAATTGAAGATGATGTCCAGCTCGCACACCTGAGCAAGTACAAGCACAAATACGGGCAACAAGATTTGGACACGAGGTATACACACGCACACAAGGATACATACACGCAATACAAAGACACATAGGGACAGCACAACACAAAAATCACACACAAGGTACACACACACACACATAGCTCATTTATAGATGCAAAGGCTACACAAAAACATACACAACCTACCTGCACACACACCATATAAATACACACAGGCTACACAAATCCATACACGTGGTACACACACACATGAATGCATACATGCACAAATACACACACTTACACACAGGCTACCAAACACACACATAGGCTACACATTTATCGTACATGCATGTGTGTATGCATGTGATTCATACACATACATGAGGTACATACAATCACACACAAGATATACACACACAGAATCACACACGCACAAGGTACACTCAGCCTACATAAACACATACAAAAACACACACAAAGATGGGCTGCACAAAATTACACACACACACAGAGGAGCCGCGTGACTCACGCTGCCAAAGTATTTATCCAAGAGTTCGACAAAGCGGTGGATGACTTCGAGCGTAATGAGCTCGTTGTCGTGCTCCTCCACAGCGCAGCAGAAGTACAAGCTGGCGTACCTGCACACAACATTGACGGCGTTTGCCATTCATCTATTGAGTCTGCAAAATGTGCCACCGAAATTTCAGTGCGCTAACACTCGACCTCTTGTAGACAATCTTGAGGTCCCTCCACTCCAGAAAGCTGCACATTTTGGGCTTGCGGGCGAGTACGATCTGCATCAGCTCCCTCACCATCTTCTTTTTGTCACGCTCGGCGGTGGCCGTGTACCACTTCTGCAGCCGCAGCTTGCCCTGCCGACTGAACAGCAGCATGAAGCGCATCTGGGGAGGAGGAAGAGCAAAAGACTCGGCGTGAGTTCATTGTGCTTGGGTAAAAAGCTTTGGAATGTTCACGGCTATTGTGATGGTCCTTCTGGTTTGCCTGCTTTGTCCACATGGGGGCAATATAACACAAAGACGCATATAGTGTTTGACTTATCTCAGCTCATCGGCGACACTAATAGAAGTCATTCTACTTCGAGGATAAAGAACATGACTGCGGGTACTCTGATACTGCTGTCTTTGATTTGCTGCTTCGTTTATGTTGGATCAGTTGCTTCAACGGTGAAAGCACCGTGCCATAGATGCCATTTAGCACAAGCAACCTAGGAGGGTTTAAACGCTATGCTAGGTGGATATTTTAAATTGGCCTTTGTTTGACGACTGACTCCAAATGGAGTGGAGCTAAACATCTTGAACGTTTTTTTTTAAAATCTTCACTGCTTGTTGGGACGTGCAATTTAATGCCATCATACAATGCAAATGTTTGATGTCATATCAAAACAAAAATTGCCCAAACATCAGCTGACATCTCCAAGTACCATGTCGTGTCATGTTTTTTTTTTTTTAAGAAATCTGCTTACTAATGCATATGACTGAGCAAATGTATACAACTTGACTAGCGTTTTTTCTTCTACGATATGTTGGCCCTTACCTGTAACTTGAAGTGACATGCGACTTCCGCCTCTCCCTTATGCCGAACGATATTCCAAAAGAACATGACAACATTTCAAGTGACTCTCTTGCCAAATAGCTGTCATTGCCACTTTCGTTGTTGACACAGACGACAGCCTGGAGCTTTAACGCCCAGCAAGGATAAGGTGGCTTCAATTTCAAACGAAACTAAAACCGGACTTCTTGAATCTTAACCACAAAATGCCCATGATAAGACTGCCGTGTGCTTCTGAGGAACTACTTTCCAGTTCATGCTGCCAGATGCCAGGTGAAGGTAGAGACCAGGTGTTTGCCCCATTTGCTTCTAACCAGCATATACACTTCCGGATCACTCGTACAAATAGAAATACATACAAACAAATCATGTGTGCACATTGTCACACAAACACACACACACTGGTGGACGTGTCAATGCGAGGCTCGTACCCACGCGGTGCATCACAGTCGCCAAGCCACATGTGACACACAGAAGTAGTGTTCAGTCCCATGCACGAGCGTCCACTACGCCAAGCCCATCTCCTCCAGGACGCTCCTGGGCGACTCGTCTTCCTGCGTAGCAAACATAAATAAAAGATGCACGTCACGGTCACGCGGGCTACGGGTGATACGGCCGAGCGGAGTGTGAAGTGAGGAAGAGGACCTCCTGCAGGATGTCGGCTTGCTCGATGGCTTTGAGGACGCTCTTCTTGGACGTGTCCTGGATCTCTCCTCCCATCAGGAACTCGTCCAGGATGAAGTAGGCCTTCTCAAAATTGAAGATGATGTCCAGCTCGCACACCTGAGCAAGTACAAGCACAAATACGGGCAACAAGATTTGGACACGAGGTATACACACGCACACAAGGATACATACACGCAATACAAAGACACATAGGGACAGCACAACACAAAAATCACACACAAGGTACACACACACACATAGCTCATTTATAGATGCAAAGGCTACACAAAAACATACACAACCTACCTGCACACACACCATATAAATACACACAGGCTACACAAATCCATACACGTGGTACACACACACATGAATGCATACATGCACAAATACACACACTTACACACAGGCTACCAAACACACACATAGGCTACACATTTATCGTACATGCATGTGTGTATGCATGTGATTCATACACATACATGAGGTACATACAATCACACACAAGATATACACACACAGAATCACACACGCACAAGGTACACTCAGCCTACATAAACACATACAAAAACACACACAAAGATGGGCTGCACAAAATTACACACACACACAGAGGAGCCGCGTGACTCACGCTGCCAAAGTATTTATCCAAGAGTTCGACAAAGCGGTGGATGACTTCGAGCGTAATGAGCTCGTTGTCGTGCTCCTCCACAGCGCAGCAGAAGTACAAGCTGGCGTACCTGCACACAACATTGACGGCGTTTGCCATTCATCTATTGAGTCTGCAAAATGTGCCACCGAAATTTCAGTGCGCTAACACTCGACCTCTTGTAGACAATCTTGAGGTCCCTCCACTCCAGAAAGCTGCACATTTTGGGCTTGCGGGCGAGTACGATCTGCATCAGCTCCCTCACCATCTTCTTTTTGTCACGCTCGGCGGTGGCCGTGTACCACTTCTGCAGCCGCAGCTTGCCCTGCCGACTGAACAGCAGCATGAAGCGCATCTGGGGAGGAGGAAGAGCAAAAGACTCGGCGTGAGTTCATTGTGCTTGGGTAAAAAGCTTTGGAATGTTCACGGCTATTGTGATGGTCCTTCTGGTTTGCCTGCTTTGTCCACATGGGGGCAATATAACACAAAGACGCATATAGTGTTTGACTTATCTCAGCTCATCGGCGACACTAATAGAAGTCATTCTACTTCGAGGATAAAGAACATGACTGCGGGTACTCTGATACTGCTGTCTTTGATTTGCTGCTTCGTTTATGTTGGATCAGTTGCTTCAACGGTGAAAGCACCGTGACATAGATGCCATTTAGCACAAGCAACCTAGGAGGGTTTAAACGCTATGCTAGGTGGATATTTTAAATTGGCCTTTGTTTGACGACTGACTCCAAATGGAGTGGAGCTAAACATCTTGAACGTTTTTTTTTTAAATCTTCACTGCTTGTTGGGACGTGCAATTTAATGCCATCATACAATGCAAATGTTTGATGTCATATCAAAACAAAAATTGCCCAAACATCAGCTGACATCTCCAAGTACCATGTCGTGTCATGTTTTTTTTTTTAAGAAATCTGCTTACTAATGCATATGACTGAGCAAATGTATACAACTTGACTAGCGTTTTTTCTTCTACGATATGTTGGCCCTTACCTGTAACTTGAAGTGACATGCGACTTCCGCCTCTCCCCTTATGCCGAACGATATTCCAAAAGAACATGACAACATTTCAAGTGACTCTCTTGCCAAATAGCTGTCATTGCCACTTTCGTTGTTGACACAGACGACAGCCTGGAGCTTTAACGCCCAGCAAGGATAAGGTGGCTTCAATTTCAAACGAAACTAAAACCGGACTTCTTGAATCTTAACCACAAAATGCCCATGATAAGACTGCCGTGTGCTTCTGAGGAACTACTTTCCAGTTCATGCTGCCAGATGCCAGGTGAAGGTAGAGACCAGGTGTCACTTCCTGGAACCTTAGACCTTCCTAGCATTAGCCAAGCGCGTATTGTCGCCTCTCCCCCGATCAAAACGTACAACTTACCATTTTCCAAATGTTTTGGATCGATACCGCGACGTTCGCGACCAACTGTCCCTCGAAGAATACCCCACGGGGTAATTCGCTCACACCGCGGTTAGTGTTGACACTTGTTCATGTCTGTCAGGTAATGTGTGAGCACACATTATACACGACAGCACAACCAAAAGCATCGCCTCCTTCCCCGGGCAGGGTTAAACCCGACTGAGCATGCGCATATATTTTTCTTCACGTCTGCCACCGCTGTTGGGGTTCTTGAAGAGGCAACAATCGAGCGCCATCTGCTGTAAACATTTTGTACTACGTGCTACACGGTTTACCAAAATTCATACAAACGGGCTCACGTTCGGCTAGTTAGCTGTAATAAACAGATGTGCAACCCATTGAGCCACAGAGACATCAAAATAGCTTAATTACAATGAAAATGTAATTAAAATTAAAACATGCAGCACATTTGACTGTAAACGTGACTTGAAATAAATGTAAATCAACTTTTGATCAAATATCTCAACGTTTGTGAGTTACTACATGCTGTGACATGACTACACAACTACACAAAGAACATGTTTTATTAGATGTAAACTCACATTTTAGGACAGAATGATTTTGAAGTTTGTGAGTCGGCATTTTGGGGGGAAAAGGTGGACCTTTTCTGCATTTATTACATTCTTTGCAGGTTTTATTCCAGTTCGGGCATGTCTTCAAATCCCTCCTCTTCCTGCTGCCTCTTCAGCTCCTCCAGCTTCTCCTCGGCCTGCCTCTTGTGCTCCATGGCCCTCCTCATCTCTTCCTCCACCTCTTTCCTCGTTACATTCGGCACCTCTTCAACGTGGGCCTGTCGTTGGCCTCTCTCCGCCTCCACTTGCGTCATCTTGGGCGCAGTGTCGTTGACCCACTCCTCGTCCGAGTCGCTGATGTCATCGTCGTCAATGTCCCAGTTGGGACGTTGCGACTCCGGGGCATCGTCGGGGTTTTCCGCCGCGGGCTCCGGCTCAGGCTTGTAATTAGGGTCCTCAAGCTTTCCCCATGCCACCTCGTCGGCTTTGCGGAGGGTGATCTCCACTTTCGACGGGACCATGTTGACGGCGCTCTGCTGAACACTGATGACCTGAGAGCCGACATCAACTCAAAATAGTGAATTATATTTGTCGATTGAAAACATGACTCTCTCTCCTTCCTCCATTGCTCTTTTTGGACTACGGTATGGACACGCGAGTCGCCGATGTGCTGAAAACCGAATGTCAAGTTATTTGTTGAGTGGCTTTATTGAGTACTTTGGTGTTTGGAAACAGGTGTCCTCTTCTATTTCATTATTCATGAACTAGTAGTTTTATCCCGTCATCTTTTGTGATACATAAAAGAGTCACTGTCATCTGATTACTTGACTGGAAAAAGCAACGCGTCACGCGAGTCATTACTGGAAAACGTGCACATTTTGGATCACCATGAAGGACACACAAAAGCAGTCGGCGATTAAAATTTGCTGTTGACCAGTGTTAGCTACGATAGCAGTTGTGATAGCGATTACGCATTTACGCACCCCCCAAAGGTGGAAGTCTCTCTTGAAGATCTTGTCGCTCTCAAACTGGATGTGACAGGAGATCACCGTCCCGTTGGCCTCG
This sequence comes from Hippocampus mohnikei, assembly GCA_026261675.1. Lineage (NCBI taxonomy): Eukaryota > Metazoa > Chordata > Actinopteri > Syngnathiformes > Syngnathidae > Hippocampus > Hippocampus mohnikei. The sequence continues at coordinate 9,083,050 of JAKGUB010000557.1, read as the reverse complement.
ATGCAGCTGTACTCCGCGTTGGCGTTCTTGGCGTAGATCGTCACCACGACGCTCTTCGCCGTCTGGTGCCAGTCATGTCGACACGCCACCTTCTTCTTGTCCTGTCAACACGCACACAAACGTTGACTCACAGGTAGAGTGAAAATCTTTTTTTGCATCTTCCCTTGCGACAAACCTGCTTCAGGACCCAGCGATGTTTTCCGGCCATGCAGCCCTTCTGGTCCAGGAAAGCGTTGAAGTCCATGGTCCTGATGCAGCAGCAGCTCCAGTACTTGTACCTGAGGTCGCAAGTCACAGACGCACCATCAGCCGGGATGATCCTGAGCGCATACTTTTGACACCCTTTGAGTACGTCTTACCCCTCATGGAAGACCGGTGCACCAGGGTGGTGTGTGCAGACCTCCAGGTCAGTTTCTGGGCCCTGATAGACCTGAAGACACAAACACATTGCTGAAGATTGATTCTCAAAGTGGGGCATGGGTCGGGTCCTGACAGCGGCTTTCGTAGAGACGCGCAAGAAAAAGGCTCACTTACTGTTTTGCATCCTGAATTCTTGCATCGTGTGCCCGGCACCACACCTTGGCTCTCTGGGAAAATTTCAAAACAAGATAACTAAGCTTCAGTTTGTGTAAAACAAATAAATAAATAAAACAACACTTTAGGTTTTCTATTTTGCTTAAAGCATCTTTCAGACAGTATTGAATTTTTTTAGGCTTTGTAAATTCACCAATTGAGGCCAGGCACTTTTGCAACACCGCTTCAATGTGAACTTCTGAGCCTTGGCAAGGGAACGCTTACAAAACCTGTCAAGGCAAAGTCAACATTTGGCCGATTGACACCTCATACCTTTCTTCTCCTTTTCAGCCCTCTCGTTCATGTCCAGTTTCTCCAGCTCCTTCGCCAGGGACGGTGCCACTTTGACGGGCAATTTGCTCTTGGGTTCTTCTGAACTGTGCATGCGCACCAGATGATATGTTGAAAAGGTGTGGCCAGAATCATTGGCAACGATATTACTTGGCACATGACGCACCATGGTCTCTCTCTCTGAAGCTTTTCAGAAGATTTGGGTCCCCGGTAGATGATCTCCTGGCCATTGGAGTTTTTGCTGCCAGCTTTGTCAGACGACACCTCTGGTAACAGAGGTTCGCGTGGCTTTTCGTTGCTGTGGTGCCCACGGGTGCAGCCCTATGAAGAAAAAAACCTTCCAGGTCACAATGTCCAAAAAAACAAAAAATCCTTTAAGAGTTTTACCTTGATGGAGAGAAATTCAGAGAAGTCCGTCGTTCTCTTGCGGCAGCACGACCACCCCTGAAGAAGCAGTTACGTTTTGGAAATGTTCAATTTATTCTGCTCTTTGTTTGCACTGTGACATGTGTTACCTTCAGAGCATCGTGGAAGATGGGCATTCCGGGATGGAAGAGGCAGGAATCTTTGCAAAGAGAGAGAACAATCAGGAGTACTGCAACTATGTCCAAACTGACTCACGTGATTCAGTAAACTGTAGTAATAATAGTCGTTTTTCACAGAGGATAAATAATATATGCCTGGGAGTACAGTATCTTTTAACAAGTTGCTGCACTGTTTGTTTATATTTCCGTTGCCTAAAGTGTAGTAAATCAATGGCAAACTGCTCCATCTATTGTTATTAATTGTTGTCTCCACATGTATTTGATCTAATTCTATTGACACGCCTGAGGAAAAACTTAGTGAAAAATTATGAGGCCTATTCAAGGGTTGTCAATTGTCACTCTCTGCTGCACCCTAGAGGCAGTTAACAGTACTAAGAGAGAAAGCTGAGAATTTTCGCTTAAATGCTTGCCGTCGTTGTTCATCGCAATACAGTGTTTAAGTCACTGTCATTAGATGACTCCACATACAAAAGTACCACATGAGATAAATTGTTACTGTGGAAAAAAAAAGGATTACGGTGAGGCGTTACCGGCATCGCTGCTTGTTAGCATTAGGCTAGCATAAGATAAGATAAAATTATGAAAGGGAGAAAGTAGAAGACAAAAAGTATATAAATAAATATAAGCATTTTTAAAAATGCTTACTTTCAGACTATTGTTTTTTCACACATACTGTACAACGATCTTTGTTTTGCGTTTAGACAGTTAAGGTTAACCGGGAGCGGCATTAAACTGCTTGAAAAAAAGTACCCCCCTCTCCCCGAAAAAAAAGAAGAAGCTTTTCCTCACTGGTGATCAGCTGAACTAGAATGAGTGAACTTGAAGAACTTCACGTGGATCCAGACATTCATTCACACTCTCACCGGCCTCGTTGCCATCTGCGTCAAATGTCTGCCCGCAGCCTTTGTTGTAGCACAGCAGCGCCATGATGACCCGTCCGCCGTGCCGCGGGTGCCTCCAACTTCTTGTAGTCCGGGGGCCGGTTCTGCGCAAGTTACTGTGGTCAGGAGAGATCCAGAAGGCAAAAGGGAGGCTCTCCCAGTGCACACTTCTCTTTCTGGCTGGGAGAAAGACAAAAATAGCAGCTCACCTCCCTCCTGTTGCGCACTACAGCTGTTGAGGTTTATCTGCAGGCTGGGGGAACATTCCTTCTGGTGGTGGTGGGGGTCAGCTGTCACTCTGGACCTGGTGCCGCCGAGACTTACTGTGGACTCAACAAAACTAACATGCGCGTCATTTGACGGGACTGACACAAAGTGAATGAGTCTACGAATTACATGCCATCGCTCAAGGATGAAGACAAGACACTCTTCTCGTAATGGAAAATGACTTTATTTTTCCAAAAAAAAAAGACAGAAAAACAATCCTCTGAATAAACAAATATACTGCTGTAAAATAAAAGCCTGTGATTTTTGTCGTTTTGCCTTTCCATGCTCGATACAATCCATATAATTCTGCATTAAATAAATAGAAATCATGTACAAGGAAACCGATTGAAAGGTGGCACCAGCTCAAAAAGCGTTTGGCATCACTGAATAACAGAGGGAGGTGTACATGATCAGTGATATTACATCGGTGCCGCTGATATCTCTTCCATAATTCACTCCATTTTGAAAAAGCATAAATGAGCATAGTGCAGGATATGATGTAAAAAAAATGCCACCACTTTTCAGATTTTTTTCCCCATAAAGCTGCAATACACAAAGTGAACATTAGATGGCGGCAGAATCACAACAAAACTTAGACAACGTGACACATTTGGGGACACTTTGCTGCTGCGGCTCATCTACAACAGTAGTGAGCCCATCGAAAATATATGGGGGAGGGGGGGATTCCATATGGGAATTGTGGTAAAATTAAATGATGGTCACCGTCACATCACGCTGTTTCGAAAAAGAACAATCAACGCTACAACCATGCACTCGCGGATTTGAACGTCACTTTCAAGGCTCATCCATTTTTTCCTTCCAACCAGTAATAAGCATGAAATCGAGCCGAGGATCACAGCCTATGAATTCGCCAATCATGAACGGGCAAAATCAAAGTCTCCCGAGACAAAGGAGAGCTTGTCACATCACACAGGACCGGGCACCATGCAGAGGAAATAATAAAATATAAAACTGCAGAAGTGACAGTAGTTGCCATACGGAGCAGGTCGGAGAGGTTTTGTGTGGTTTTTAATCTCGCCCGTCAGGTGAGGGGAGAGGGGTTGAAACATTTTACTGCTTTACTCTCTGGTGTCCAAGCGGGAACGCAAAAACAGAACGCGCCTTTCAGATGCTACGGGAAAGGAATTCAGTCGCTTAAAGTAGAGTAAATTAAATGTCACCTTGACTATGTTGCTTGTTTAGGAGAGCTGCGCGCGCAGAGCAGGACGTGGTCAAGTTCCCAGGGTGAATTGAATACACGCCTGACGGCGACATCTTGTGTCAAAGTGCTGAGTTGAGGTGTCCCGACCACATTTGTTTCCGCATTCGAGCCCGTTTGATTTCTTCCACAGTAAACAACAATTGTATGACGAACCCATGCTACCCTTGGGGCACAAATTTGCTTGTCACAAAAGAATTGACACACGCGAGGCTTGTATTTGAAGGTAGTCTAAATGTGTTACATTTGTTAAACTGGTCGCTCTTTCAATTCGGACTTTGTAGTATTTTTCGGATTGTGCTGACTATCGGCCACGTGAGCAAAATCTTTCCACATCCGGGTCAGCGGCCCATTTTTTCCTTATTTCTTTTTATCCTCGACTAACAAACCTGGAGAATTTCATTTTTTAGTATAAAACTAAGCTATTGCTGTTGCATTTGGCAAGGTCTCTGTCGGTTTGTGACCTCTAAAAATGAGGGGGTTTTAGCTGACTGATCAGCTGTGAATTACATTATCGTCCCCACTATTTCCATGAAATTGGGACAACTTGGGGCACCATGATCACACAATTTGCTGTGGACATTCAAGAGCCTGAGCAGATGCCGCATAGGCTGCTGACCTGCTTCAACAGAGGCACAGATGAGGCCGGTTTACAAAGCAAAAAGAGGGAATAGCGCAAAGCCGAACAAGACCATAGCCTCCAAATATAATGCCAAAAAAAAGTGAGACACACTGAGAAAGATTGAAAGAAACTAAAGTAGTACAGGACGAGGCAGGAAATCTACGGCACGAGGAGTCTACCGCTAACACAAGACGGTAACGAGAAGCGTTCAAGAGCGACATCTATCCAATAGCAACGGCGATGGTCGAGGAGAGCACGAGCATCATTCGTGTTTACATATCTACACACAGCAAAACAGTGGACGAGGCAGGCGAGAAGAAGCAGCGTTCTAGAAGACAGGAGACAAAAGCATGGTAGGACTAGAACTGCTCAAGGAGGTCTGGATGAAGACAACTGACGGGGGCCGGGGCTGGGAGTAGAAAAAGTCCATTGTTCAAATGGCAGGAACATTTTGTTACCTGCTAAAGTGGCTGGTGTGTTTACACAAACTGTAAAACTCAAACTTTTTTTTTTTTTTTTTTTTTACACCAGAAAGTAGACCCGACAGCTGCGGCTTGATCACATCAGTGCAAAACTTTGCGTGTGCATTTTTTGCAACGAAATACGCACGTGTGTCTTTGACAATGTCGTGACTTTGAGAACTAGCCCTCGATGAAAACTGACGTAGAATCACACACTGACACGTGTTGACAAATGATTGCGATGGAATGCTTTGGGTGACCTTTTGCACAAGACAACATTTGACGCCAACATGTTGTTCAAAAACCGGAAGAATTGGGGAGGGGGCACACTAAAAGACACTCAGTGCAATTTCAGTGATTCAAAATGTCCGATGGAAACAAGCACAGACATACACTGAGCACAACAAGGAAACACGCAACCTCTGTGGCCATTACATGGATCCGCTTAGTGAGGCTTACCGGCAGGGGAGGGAAAAAAATGTCATAAGACATTTGAATCAAGAGGAGCCACCATCATTGGGGGATTGGCACATGTAAATTGTTTCACGTACTGGACGCCTCCTTTGATGGAGAAGATAATAGAAAAGAAATCTTTCCACTTCTATGGGCTAGTAAAATAAATGTCAAACACTAAAGGGAGCTCAGAGAAATGTATGCGCATTATCACATGGCCAGCCGTTAAAACATTTGTTATCCTGCTAGTGCGTTCAAGTCTCACTCGTGAAACAATTTGGCGCACGAGGAGAAGCGCTTTGAGATTTTCAAAAAATAGTGTTGCATAACTGATTCTGACCTTGCTAAATCAAATGTGAGAAATCGCATAGCAATAGCAACATTGAGGGGGGAGAAAAAGTCATAATTCGATTATTTTTCAAAACATGTAGTTCAAAGGTGAATTTTTACACTGGGAAAAAAAAACGTGTGTTGAATTCACTCGATTTTATTTTGTTAAGTGGCTGCACAAAATAAAAGTAGGCTATACAACCAGATGATTTTATTCCATGCATCCACTCGACATAATAAAATTGAGTACATTTAACAAATGCTTTTTTTTTCAGTGCAGTGCGGACAACTTGGCGCACTGGCAGGACATCGAAAAATAGCCCGCAGGGCTTCCACTGTTCACCTGCATGGCCTCCACTACGAGATGATTTGTGAGCAGGCTTTCAAGAAGCAGCGCCGACACACATGATGAAGGATTCAAATCGCATTCTGCTCACCACGCAAACATGCTATCACAACTCGGGCCCGCGTTTCGGTGCGGCTTGAATATGACTTGTCGCAGGGGGGGGAACAAAACAATTACCATAATCACAAGAGTGGACTCACAGATTGGCTGGCGCGTGAGGGAGTGGTTTCAGGGGAGGATGCTCGTCTGAAGCAGCTGCTGCACACACGCACACGTGCACACACACACACACGCGCACACACACACACACACACACACACACAGAGACAGTTGCAGGCCAACGCAGCCAACAGGGGACAAAGTAGCACCAGTATGAAATAAAGCTAATGTGGCAGCAGAGACCCTCACCTCAGTCACATGCATCCTCCCCACCAATCTGGCACACCCGTTTCTGTCAGCCTCAAACATCCAGCAATGCAGCGAGCTACCCATGCATCCGTACACACACACACACACACACACACACACACACACACACACACACACACACACACACACACACACACACACACACACACACACACACACACACACACACACACACACACACACACACACACACACACACACACTCGCGTGTTGCTTCAGACAACGGCAATCCCTCCAGCCTCATCAACTTGCTTTGGTGGCATCGGTTGCGTGGCAGTCTTTGTCCGTTTAAGCTTGATCAAATAATCGCTCCTCTTGTTTGTCTTCTTTGTGTTAATTTGTCGCTTTTGGCACTCGACTCCCCCTCCACCCGCCCTTGACTGGATTACATAAACTGCATCTGAATAAAGACAGAAAGATTGCAGAAAATAAAGCAGCACACCAGGAAAGAAAAAAAAAAGGCCGCACACTAACTAGCGTTATATCTCAAATTCCATAGAAGTCAACGACGTAATCTCACCTGGGCTCCAGGCATGGCTGCAAAGGGATTAGTGGGTCTGAGGACAGGCTGGTTGTACATCATCGGCTGAGGAGCCATGACTGGGACCCCACCCACCTGACCCATCTGGGGGGGTACCTACACAGAAAAAAAGAATGGCAGTCACAAACTCTCAACTTGTCTTTTATGCACTTCCCTTCCAAAAGTCCTGGAATGGGACGGTCAATTCCTTTTGTGTTGATGCTGCCGTCCCAATACTTTTGGAAGGGAGAGTCTGGTCACTATGGTATAAAAACCCTCCAGTTTGTGAGATATATATGTTCAACATATCACAAAACATTCAATAAACATGATGGCTGTTGGAGTAGAGGCTGTTTATATTCTAAATCTATGTAAAAACCTGTTCCAAAGTGTACTATTTAGATAATGGTTCCCCTCACCATTCCATACACAGGCACTTGCGGTGTCGTCATGGGGAAAGCCACGGGAGCTGGAGCCTTGAAGGAAATGGGAAATAACTCAGAAGTGGTCGGGCGGGGGGGAGGGAAAAAAAAAGATTTGAGGCAGATGCCAGGGTAGCAGAGCTCCTCTGGGAATTGAAATGGAGTGTAGAAGCTTTAATGCGTGGAAAAGTTGCTGCCTGTGCCTGTAGTATGAATTGCTGACACCGGAAGTAATAAAGGTAATCCCCGGTCCGGTGTACGCATGAGGAGCGAACATTAAATGCTGGTCAAGTGGAGATTCGGTGCAAGTTCAGCCTAACAGTGGCGAACATTTAAGTCTTGCCCTCCGATTCAATCCAACTAATTGGCAAGTGAGAATGCAAATATAGGCCCCATAGCAGCCACTGCTTCCTGCACAGCAACGTGGCAATCGAATGTCCTTGTTCACAATAGTCAGGCAATGACACGCTGACATGTTTGCCGCAGTTTTACTATTCGCATGGGCCTCCAAGCACAGAAGCGTGCAAATATAACAAAAGCATTTTTTTCCCCCAACCACAGTTGGGGAATGCCAACAGATGCGTAATCGTTGCCTTCTAGCGTCAAGAGTAAAAACAGATTTGACAGGGAAAAAGAAAGAAAAATGCGGCTTATCACCGAGTCGCGTTAGTGGATAGGTACTGTACTTACATAACTAGTATAGAACATTCCATTCTGCAACAGGATGCAACAGGAAAAAGAGACAAAAAGACACAAAGAGATGAGTGGACAGATAAACAGCAAAAAGGGGGTGGGGGAAGTGAGGGAAGAAAGACCCAAAGAGAAAGACAAAGGAATAAATACGGGCGGAGGGTCAAGCGCCGCCGACGAGGAGTCGAGGGCAAAGCTGCGTAAAATCATCGCAAGCAGATGACGAAGCAAAACTGAGATGCGATAAATGTGAAGCAAGCAAAGTGAGGAAAGGAAGACGAGGGGATGGCGCTGCAAAACTGCCGGAAGAAGTGCATGAGGAGGTCAAGACGAGCAGGAAGTGCTGATTCCAACAAATTGCGGCGAGGGAAATGGCGACCGTGGTCAGAAAAAAAAAAAAAGTAAATTCTGAAAAACACGGTTCATGATAAGATTGTCTTCATGTACACAATGCGAGCACCATGCGCGCATCTTACCACGTGTGGCACAGGCATGGGAGGCGGGACCATGGGGGCGGGGCTCCACTGGGTGGTGGACATGGTCTTGTTCTGCCAGTTCTGTCCGCCCGTCAGCTTCTTCTCCCCAGGCTGGTTCCACTGCATGTCCTGCCTGGGGTGCCAGCAGCAGAAAGACAAGACCAGGACGTGTCAGGATTTTTCACTTGAACCCAAACACACGGGCAGTGAGATTTAGGCAGTTCAGACAGGAGTTGGAAGACTTCTAAAGCAGCGACACGAGCCGAAAAGCCCAGACTACAAACTGACTGTTCAGTCAGCCCCCCTCCAAAAAAAAAAAAAAAAAAAGGAATTTTAAAAAATCCCCTCTCGTCGCTTTTTCACATTTTTATGAGTGACATGATATGCACGCGCACTCATGGCCAACAACGAGGCACACTAAAGCAGCTTGCTAACTCCACAGCGCAATTGTGGTGGATAACCACTGGCTCAACCTCTTACGTAGCTATAGATTGAGTTCAAATGTATCAGACTTACTTCTTGGATGGGGTACCACCAAACTGCAGATCTGAGAAAAGAAGACGACTCAGGCTATCACCAACATTTGACCAGAAAGACAGACTGCAACAGCACGGCATTCCAGATGTTTCACTCACTGCCTACAAGGTTGGCCAGGGAGGAGTCCAGGTCATTGGCGAGCAGCTTTCCTCCAGACTGGAAGACCATTTGCGGCGGGAGAGGATGGGCGGCATGTATGGGAACTGTCGGCTTCAGCAGATCTCCCAGGGTGTCAAAACCTGCGGCGGCGATACAAGCCGTCCTGTGATCGGAATCGATTTCCATACCCGCCGTGCGCACGCTCAAAGACGTGCGTGTGCTCGCGAGGGTGGACTCATTGTGAATCTGTCAATGTGTCGCCAGTGGCAGCAAGCAATTTGCCGTGCCGGCGCGTGAGCGTCGCTGGCGGGGTTAACAACTCGGGATGTCAGCATTCGTTTGAGCTAATGAGTCAGTAATACTGCCCGTTGCTGCTACAAGCCAGGAAGTGTTTCAGCCTGGTGGTGGTCGAGCAACAAGGCTTTAAAATAAAGGCCATACAAAAATGAATGTGGGGGGGCAAAAAGCCAAAAGTGGTTGCAAAATGACCACGCTGACCTTGTGAAGCACAGAGGGAAATAGAAAAAGAAAGGGGGGGGGTGTAGTAGTTAGCAAGAGGTTTGTAGAGCTGATGGTAGTGCTGACACAAGACATCCAGCACACACTTTTCCTGCTAGCCTCGCAGATGGGAGAAGGGAAGCCAGGAAGGAAGGCTGCATATGGTGGAAAAAAAGAAAAATGAGCCCCAAAAAAAGTGTTGTTCAGTCTTATGTGCAAATGTGTTTAAAACAGGAAAAAATATATAAGAACAATTCTTACATGGTCAAGCAGATTTGCATCGACTGCAGAAGGGTTTTGCAACATATCTCCCACAGGAAACAGTAGTTTGCTACAGTTATTAATTCTCATGATGTATAATTTAAATTAAAAAAAACCTCTGGCACTGTCTCAGTGAAGCCTGCTGGATACAAGTGAATTATGAGTGCGGAGGGGGAAAAGGGAAGGAAAGAAAAAATTCTCTTGAGAAGATCAAATAGAGCAGAGGGCAGTGAGACGTGAAGGTGATAAAACACGGCGTGTTCGATTGGAATTGCAAACGCGGTAAAGATGTCGCACACACGGGGGGGGGGGGGTGGGAACAAAAGACCGCTTTTAGAGGAGATGTTATGCGCGACTTGTACAATGCACGGTGAAAGAGATTCTAGGAGAAGAGCAGACGGAACCGAGTTGCCTGGGTGATTCCTGCCAAGTGTGATGGCGCAGGCAAAATGAATGCTGGTGTTGAAGCGACAGACAGGAAAAAAAAACAGATGAGACAAAGCGAAAATGGCAAAAGGAGGCGTAAGAAGAGGCAGAGACACGTACACAGACACACATGGCAAAAAACATGGGCATTAAAAAAATTGGAAAAAAAATCACTGTGGTGGGATGCGGCCAGTCAAGCAGATGGGTTGGCAGTCCGAAAGGCAGCTTTAAATGCATTACGAAGACAGAGGGAGAAGCCAGAGGCACAAAGGACACATGAACAATTAAGCACATTCGTATCGACGTCGCAATGGAGTAGAATACGAGTTTTAAACCTCAAAGGCTGCAATTTGGGGAAAAACAGCAACAACAACAACAAAAAAGGCACTCATTTTGGTTGGTCAGTGGATACAATTTTTTTTTTCATATTAATTCATGGTTCATTTGCCTTTATTTTAGCACAAGCCTAAACGACAAGGCAAGGTACGGCCTGGCAGAAAAAAACTTTTTGGCAGGAAAAAATACAGATTGCCAATTGATTGGCACATTACTTTAAAAAAAAAATATATATATATATATATATATATATATATATGAGATAATGCATTTGAATGGTTACATCACTTATGTGCCAATTTCTGCAATTCGCATGCTGGCCTGGTGACTATTCCCCGCGAATAGCAGGAGCCAACTGTAAATGCATTGTTTAAAAAAAAGAAAAATCGCAATATTGGAGGTGGGTTAGGGGGCCACAATTGGAATTTTTTTTTTCAAAATAGTTCAGCCCAAGTCACAAGCCTTTTATCAAAGCATCCAAGTACGGTAGTATAAACAATGTGAAGCGAAAGTAATTATTTGATGTAAAAACAAATAAACAAAAATCTTGTTCTTTAAAGAACAAAAAGAAAGGGGAATAAATTAACTGTCCTTTAAAATAAGGAGCTACATTTTCAATCACCTTGTACATTTTGATTCTTCTTTCCAATACACGTTCAAAAGAAAAACAACATCACTGAATGGCACATGCATCGGCGGCTGGTGTGAAACAACTGGCTGATTAAAGCCCGGGAGTCGTGCTGATGGATGGGAGCTATCAGAGTGGAGATGCACTAGAAAATAATTGCACCTTGATTGCACGCCAACAGGAAGTAAGGCACTATAAGAGCTGGAGCTGAGCAGGTGTACACCAGAGAATGTATGAAGGAACGAAAAAAAATAAAACAATGGAAGGCCCTTTTATTTCGACAAGTAAATCAGTTGTCAATATAATTTTTTTTCATAACTTTGTGGCAAATAATTAACAGTCAAATGATGACCTGATCTTTTAAGTTAATTTTCAAGTTAAGATGAAAAAATTCAACAGGGTGCAACACAGTAACAAGGAAAGGTAGCAAAGCACCCCCCCTCCTGTTGAACAGCAGGCACAAGTTGCAAGAATGAGGGTTAATCAAAAGCAATGTTGGCGCGGCCCACAAAGCCAAACGTTTTTAGTTTCCAGCCTGGACGGTGGGACGGGTACAAAGCTTTACCGGCTGCTGGCTGTGTTCCGTTGTTAGCAGGAGCGGCCTTATTCCCGAACACGGCATCGAAATCTACGGTCATGCCGGAGGCGTTCTGTTGCAGGGGCTGGCTCTCCAGTCCTGAGGGATGTAGTTCCGTTATTGTATAAGTGCTGCTTCCTTTTGGAAGAACTTCACCACGGTCAAAAATTAATAAAAACAATTAAAAATAAATAAGACACAAAGATCATATGTGGCTGCCAGTGATGATCAACGTGACCATCTTAGTGTTTTGAATAGTCGTCGTTTACTAACAAATTATACCCGGCTGACTTTTTTTTTTTTTAAGGACAGCTCAGGCGTAGAAAAATAAGTAGTGTGTTTCCGGTAACATGAAATTTCAGCATTGAGTCGGTAGGTCGGACAAAGTTTTTTTTTTTAATCTTTTTCTCCCTCCCTCCCTCCCTCCCTCCCCCATCAAAAACATAAACAAAATAACCATAAAACATAAAACAAGGAGACATTGAAACCAGTGCCGGATGCTCATAAGTCAAAGAGGGGAAGCTCAATTTTGGTCGACATCATAAAATGTGTCCGTTTATTGATACGTGAATTCTACTCTAGGTCCGTTCCTTTTCAAGAAAATGATCTGTGACCCTGTCATACCAACAAGGCGTCTTTTTCCGGTACTTAATTAATTAGTGTCCTACAACTATAGGAACTACAATAAAACCCACCAGAAATAAAAGATTAATTTGTCGCTAGTTGTTTGTTTACAACAAAGAGTGTCGCTAAAACGATTAGGAGAAGTCTCCAGCTCAACTCGGAACAGAGTGAGAGTTGAAAAATTGCTCGCGACAGAAGTCTACACTAAAAGCTCGGTGACTGGCTCATTTCAATGTCAATCGAACTGGCACACAGGCTCAGACAGATCATCCAATCGGATGCGGAAAAGCCTGGCGTCCGGTACCCTCCCACTGCCAACCAGTCCCAGAGACGACGAGCGTACGTGGGCGGGACAAAAACCAGCTTGTATCCAATGACTCGTCTCCGTTCACCGCATTGGGACAACCTACCCTGAACTCACTACCGTTTAAAGCACAGCGAAGCTGCGGGATGAATGAGAAGGGAGTCGCGTCGTAACCAGTAAGAAGAAGCTGATTCGGAACAAAAGTTGAGCACGTTGTAGCGCATATTTAGTCAATGACATGTACACACAATGAAATTTACATTCATATATTTGAGCACTTATTCTTTGACATTTTAGGGGAAGCCGAGCTTCCCTTGCAGTCCGAGAGCAATCACCGCTGATTGAAACCCCCGCTCGGCGGCGAGAGAGTTGGGTAGCCTGCGGCTGGGTGTTACAGCCATCTCGTTACCTCTGCGTCCCGCGTCCTAGACGGCCCGTGGTGGTCGTCAAATAGTTCGTTGAATCTTTTCGATACAGCAGTGGATGCTATTTTCTTAATATTATGGTGCGAGCATGCGACTGCAACACACAAAACGCGGTTTAAACTGTTGTTGGAGATCGCGGCCCCCGCAATGATTCAATGTTGTTGACAGACGACAGGGCAAACCACGCAACGTGAATATCGCGAGAGTTTGCACCAATGTAAACGCTCTAAATTCATCTCTCCTTTTATTATGTATTTTGTCTGTGGTTTTATTGTTCTTGTTTTGATTGTAAAGCGTCCTTGAGTGTTTTGAAAGGCGCTTATAAATGAAATGTACTATTATTATTATTATTATTACACAAAAATGTAGAAGGTTTGAAAAAAATGCCGACCGTTAAGTTTTTCTTCGAGGTAGAAATTCTCGGTCGGTCGGGTTACCGGAAACACACTACATTTTTTTCTACGCCTCATCCTCGGCATGAGGAAATTCATTGATACACTTTTGGTTTGGGTCGCTGCATCCCTGCCATGGAATAAAATCTTGGGGGGCGCTCTCCGGGACAAGAGCAGAGTGACAAATTTAACCAGATAATAGAACGAGTTCCGCATAGCAACTAGCCTTTCAGGAAGCAAGCTCAATAGCCTCTTCGGGCATGTCGCTACTAAATGGTTGCATAAAGGTCAAAACCCATAGATGAAAACATTTCAGAGTCCACGCTGACAGGAATGTTGCTCATCGTTGCTGCATGTCCATTTTTGTTGTTCTTTTTTTGAGGTTAATGGTGTGACTATATTTCGGACATCCCATTAAACAAAAAAAAAATCTCAAAAGTGACAAAAATGGACATGCGTGTTTTTCAGAGGATGGCGACGTTACGTGAATGTGGCAGAACCACACAGCACTTCATGAATTCTTTTACAAGGCAATGGTGGTAAAATCAAGAAATGAAGGGGTGGGGGGAGCGTGCACAATGACGGTGGGCGGGCGGTGATGGCAATGAAGAAGATATGGGATGATGGAGGCACTCGCGTACTTGCTTATCTGCCTGTCTGAAGCCGTTCCTCTGAACATATCTTCAATCTAAGTGCGTGTGAGTGCGCGTGTGGCGTACCTCCCCAGGCACTGTTGGCGGAGGAGATGGAAGGAGTGCACTGCACCGCGGGGATGAAGGCTGGCTGCAGATCAAACAAGTCGCTGTTCAGGTGGGGCACACTGAGGGGCCACGAAAAAAAAGAAAGCGGTGAGAAAATACGACGACGTTATGGAGGCCGCGGCTGAGGAAAAAAAAAAAACGACAAAAGCATCATCAAAGTAGAGGAGACTATCTCAAGTCACAATCGGGCAAGTGAAACATGAACGGACTGTCACTCCTGGCACGGCTGGCACTAACGAGCCTGTTAAAAACATCTTGAGACGACATCAAGTCGTCTCAAGATGGTTGGTCAACTGTCATTCATGCACTGTGACAGTTGACACTTATGAACATTGAATGAAGGTTCACGTGCCCATCAGCGATACTGCTTTGGGCTTGCGTCGTCCGTAAAATGAACTTCTGGTGCACTGCCGGAGGAGGAACTTTGCAGATTGAACTACTGGTACACGACAATGAACACAAAAACTGCGCACATTCCTTGACAATTTGTTTGACTACCATTTATGTTGAATGGCAAAAAGGTTTGCGTCATTTGTTTTAAATGTGATCTTTGATCAATTGTTTTTCTTATTTTACAAAAAAAAATCAATAATTATCCGTATTGACTGCTATGAATGACATTTTTTCCAGCCATATTGCCAAGCGCTCCGAAGCACATTATGTTTACATAGTTATTTATTTCATCCTTATATTGATATTGATATGTTAAAAGTACCGAAATTCCGTCTTTTTTTCTGGGTCCTTATTTTGGAGAAAAAAACCCCCAGATCATTACCCATATCATTTTTTAGCCATATCATGTGTTCAAAATGTGACATTGCGCATATGTGATGTCAATTCCCCGCAGACATCCCAGACAGCTTCACTTAAAGCTGTAAACACTGCCATCCCCTTTTTGAAATGTTCCATCATGTCGTCGTTTGCTATGTGGCTTTATCTCGGAACTGGCTCTCCTCCTATATTTGACTTTTTTGTTAATTATTATTGTTGCGCCTACATGCATGAGGGAAAGCCGTCATTGGAAAACTCCTCTTCAAAACGTCACTCACTATTGCAGCCGTGAGGCAGTTAACGGCACTCTCAATTTATAAAGAGAATGTTCTCTCACACCTATTGGCTGAGAGCGTGGAGCCGAACAACTCTGGCGTTGGCGTGATGTGGTTGTTGTTGTGGGTGCTGCCTATGGATTGGTTGCTGGGGGAGGCAGAGGGCGGAGTTTGCATGCTGATCTCCTTCAGACGCTGATCCTGGTAAAAAAACGGACACGCACTTACACAATTTTTCCCCTCCATTTCATTTTTGGGATTCGAAGGAAGAACAGTGATGCCTTCAATACATTCTGCAACTTTTAAGGTGGCCCAAGGACACATCAATAGTGTAAAAAAAAAACCCAGCAGACCCGAATCAATGTAAATTAATAAGCAGTGCATGTCCTCTGCTGCAGCTTTAAGATGAGCAAACATGACAGGACTTTAAAAATACAAGAACATATCTCGATTGCGGCCGGGAATCCACCGCGCAACCTCAGACGAAAGGCCACTTTCACACCAGGACCTTCCAAACATTTTCATTGGCTGATTTTATTGTCTGACGGCTTGTATTTATGATATTCGGATTTGTTAATACTGTGCCGCGATGATCTAATTCCTTCGCTGGGATCAACTCCGGATTTGAGGTGTCTCGTGTGTGTGTGTGTGTGTGTGTGTGTGTGTGTGCGTGCGTGAGTTTATAAAGGCGGCAGACCTCTTCATTTACATTCCAACAGTGCAACAAGGAACAAATGGGAAAGGCTGCTATCGCAGCGCAAGCTCCAGACGGACACTGGCGGTGCGTGTCGAGTCCATGTGGACGCTGTCGCGTCGCCAAGAGCCTCGCTCGCTCACTCCAACTCTCACTTAGCGTTGCCAAGTACACCCGCAGGAAAGAATAATTCTTCAAACCTTGTTACATTTCACAAGTTGCTGCCGGGTTACCTTAAGAGCCTGCAGTCGGGCCTGCTCCTCCTCCAGGGCCAGCTGCTTCTCCTTTTCATCCATGCGGGCGAAGGACATGTCGGTGGAGGCGAGACATGAGACGGCACTGGACAGGGTGGACGCTCTGCAAGACGAGAGACCAACGCACGGAGGAAATTGAGCGGCGCTGATTAGGAGCCGCTGTCATCTGCCAAATATTCACCTGGCGTCTGCATTTAGCTCCTTGGTCTTCTTGCCCTCCAGGGAGGCCAGGTGTTGCTCCAGAGCCTCCAGGAGGCTGCTGGGGGCCTTGAGACACAAAGGATAGGGACAACAGGTGTGTGGGTGGGGGAAGAGGGGTGGGTACATTATGTAAACTGACTTGAATCAAGTCAACTTTCTGTATCATGTCGCCTCCCACACATGAGAGAGGAACACGTGTTTCTCAGCTGGAAGAATTTGGTCTCACAGGAAGGTAACAGAGTGCATTAGGCAGTAAAAGGTAGCCATGGCAACATGCAGCAAACATTGACACGGTGAGCGGAGTAACACTCTAAAGCTCTCAAACAAAAAGAAGCAAGGAAAAGGGTCGATAGAGACATCATGCGTTTTCTTTTTCTGGGGTGTTTTTTTTTGCGCATATTTTCAGCATCCTCAGCCTTCCACAACAAGCGCCCTGTGCGGCACTCATTTCTGCCGCGGTTCAAATCTCGAGCGGGTCGGTTGCCGAAAGATAAATCAGTTGGGACAACGCGATGGTTCAGATGCGCTCAACTTGAGGCGCGAACGCGAGCCAACGAGGCCGCTTCGAGTCTCTGCAGAAATCCACGTTTCAGTTGCGCTTTTGCTTCTTGCAGCAGCGCGGAGGAGAGCAATTTCCTCTCCAGTGAAAATATGACAACGTCACCAGCCACAGGAATGCGGGCGCGCGCACGCACATCTGGAAGCATTTTGTCTCGTGAGCTCTTTGCGGTGGGCGAGACAGTAGTTTGCTTGGAGAAGAGGATCTTGTAAGCCGAGTCAATATTAGCTGACACACAATAAGTTAGGTGCCCGATGCTGTTAATGATTCATGATACAAGATTTAGGGACAAGGAGGGGGTTTGGGGGTGGTGTGGGGGCGGGGGATCATCCCGTTTGCCACTCATATCTTTGTGTCTCCCGCATCATGATTACACGGGAAATCTGAGGTCAGGCGCGATTAAAAGCAACTCTCCCGAGACGCCGCGCGCGACAGCGACGGGGAAGGGAGCGAATTCAAATGAAACCCGGCGGAGGGAGTCATGCAGATGAAGACGGAGGCTCATTTTCTATTCATGGAGTTTCATGGCCTTTTCGCTTGCCGTGGCAGTCTGCCCGCGAGAGGGCAGAAAGCAATCTGCGGGAGTTGGCCGGGCGCAGATTGTAAAGCAAGGCAACAAGCGAGCCGACGTGCCTGCGTGTGCATGCGGCGCCTGCGAGATCACACGCTTGCGAGAGAAAATAAAAAAGGCGCTCTTGCATGCGGGGGTGTCGAAACGGGTGGAAAGGAGGAAGCAACGCAGTATGCAACCCACCACCTACAATGTATGATCCTTTTGTTTTCTGCGACACAGGAGGAAGAAGAAAGGATCATTTGTGACAAACCATGATGAGTTTGTTACGGCTGCATTTTTGGGGGGGGGGCTGAATTTCTGTTACTTTTGCCCTCTATAAGGTATTAAAAATAAATACAAAAGTTGAAGCCAACCGGTAACATTTCAGTTCAGTGAGGATACTGTACAGGGTTGGCCCGAGTCGCCTCTCTCTGCCGGTGATGATATATACACTTATCTCCCCCGCCCCCAAAAAAGTTGATCATTCTGCACTTATTTGGAAATATTTTTTCATATGACGGTAATTGGGAATTGCTGTATTGCTCCATTGGCCGAATATCTTTTCTATTTTCAGAGTTAAGAGAAACTAATGATATTCAAGATGATCCCCCCGCCCCCGGAGTGCTGAGCATCTGCCTCGATGGCCTAATGGGCGAGCCGGCCTCGATACTATAAGATGAACTTGAGTAATGCTTTAAGGCTCTTTATTATTGCAGTTAGTCGCAATCTGCAGTTGCTGATGGTGCAGCATTCCAGCCGAGTTAAGCTTACTACGGTATCTCTAATAAGCCCGCAATGCCGAAAAAGAACAGGAGAAAACGAGAGTTAAAAAAAAAAATTAAAAAGAGGTGGGAGCGAGCCTTCCTCCTAACAACAAGACCAGAAAGATTGTTGAAAATCCCAAATAATAATAATAATAATAAAAATAAGAATAATAAGTGAGTGGAGAGTGAGTGGGAAAGCTTGTTGGCGAGTGTGGAAATAAACGGGTAGAATCAGGGGATAAATGAGGTGAGTCCATGAATGGGAACGTGAGTGTTGGGACAGAAAGGGAGAAAGAGCCGAGGCGTAGAAAAGCAAGAAGAGAAGGAGGTGAGATGTACACTGACCTGCGAGAGATCGGGGATGTCACCCTGATCTATTCCAACTTCCTGTCGTAGAAAAAAACAAAAATAAAAATAGGGAGGAAGGTGGGTGGGAAAAAAAAATGGAGGAAAACAGAGCAGGGTCCATGTGAGAAAACAAATCGTTCGTTCATGCGCTAAACAAACAAACAAAAAAAAGACAGCAAATCGGAAATTGGTGACGCCACACGGAGCGATTGATCGGTGAGAAATGGCCAACGTGAGGTGGAGGATGGCATGACGGCTGTGATGAATCGTGTTGTGACGACAACACATTGATAAAATAAGAAGAAAAAAAAAGAGAAATTAAAAAAAGGACACCGACAGCAAACCCAGCTGCAGGAGGAGTAACAGCTCCGACAGATACGTGGACTCTTGGGACACAGATAAAGACGACGAAGTCAAGTACGATTAAACAAGTCACCATCAGGGCTTCTACGTCTGCCTCACATCACTTGGGTGCAGCCTCCAAAGCAGCTGTTACATCTAGAAAAGTGAAAACTGAGGTCGGATTGAGGTCAAGCAAGAACAATTTGGTTTATTTTGGAGGGGACGGAGCAAATGCAGTTATTTGCCATCCTTTTGGAATTATATTTACCTTGCTTTTCCAGATTTGAGCACTTTTTAAAAAACATTTTTGCCCCATAAAGCTGCTGCAGCTTCCTTGTGAAAGGAACATCCAATATCCTTTTCAATTATTAGTTTTTGTTATTCCTGGCCAAACGTTTCAGGTACTTTTGAGTTTGATTTTCAAGCCGTGCACATCCCTGAAGCAATAAGCAATTTGATGGATGGGTTTTATTTGGGAAACATCAATTCAGATTTTGCCTCAAGACATTTGCGACTCAGAAGAAATCATCCGCTGACGCATATATAAATGTGTAGCCAGAGTTCCTTTACATCATTTTTAATCAGCTGTGGGAGAAAAAATGTCTATTCGAATAGCTCTGAGAGCTAATTAGAACACAACAATGGGATTCGTTCGAGCGGGGGTTGACGTGACGGCCGTTGACTCGCACTGTTTCGTATCTGCTCGCCGCAAAGGAGAGGCGAAAAGACGATTCGCGGGCCGCGAGGGCATCCGTCTTGGTCAGGATAAGGCAGAGAAGGGGGCAATGTAGATTGGTCGCATGTGAGTGCGTCTGTGCATACCTCGGCCACTTTGAGGAACTCTGACAGCTTCGTCATCCTGTAAAGAAACTTCTTGTAGATGTCCAGCGCGTCTTTACACTGGTTCTTCTTCATGTCAAAGTATTTCTCTGCAGCGGGCAGGGGAAAGGGAGGAAGAGGGCGATGCAGACGAGGAAAAAAAAAGAAAAATGCACAAGGATGATAAGCTGTGAATGCGTTTGGAAACCTACGCCGTTGCCAAGACAACCAAACCGACATATGCAGCGACGGTCTTAATCCGCTGCGCTTGTAGGTTAGATCATAATAAAAATTAATTCAAGGTGAGCGCATTACCCAAGAGGTTGATGACCCCTTCGTTGTAAGCAGCAAACAGCCTGATTGAGTCTTTGAAGAGCAGCATGAAGGCAGAGTTGATCACACCATTAGTGAGTTCGTTTGGGTTGGCCTGCGGAGGAGGAGGAGGAAGGTGGAAGCAAACGGGTTGAGCGCCCATTTCCAGAGAGACAACAATGAATATCGTTCAACTATCAGCTCACGTGTGCGGGCGCGCGCACACACACACACACACACGCACACGCACACGCACAGTACCTGGAAATCCAACAGCGCATCGAGCTGGTTCTGAATTATGGGCAGTGTCTTGATCAGCTTTTCCGTGTTCATGGTTCGCATCACACCGTCGGTCCTGCACGGTGACAAATATTTTGGTGTAAATTAGGAAAATGCGCACAACACAAAGAATGAATACATAATGAGCGCCGGCACAGCCACGTATGCTTTGCAACTGAAAACTGATTTGAGATTCAGAAACAAAGGATCTCCGCATTGTTCAAGAGGCTTTAATTTTACGTCTCATCAAGGACGAGCTCACACTGACGTTATTATTCACAAAAAGTCATTGTAAAGTTTTTTTAAATTGGACAAAACACGGAGAAGAAAGAGAGTTGTAAACAACACTTCCAGAGTTGGATTATTAAAAAAAAAAAAAAAAAAAAAAAAGATAATTAGGCTGTAATTGTGAAAAGTTGCCGTGTCCCGTTTGTGGACATGTCAGTTGAATGTGCTGAAGCCACGCCCTGCTCACGTTAGCCGTCAATCAAATACCAATTTTGCAATGTGGAAAAATTAATGCTACCTAATCTAGCATCTTTCTTATGCTGACACATGTTTGGAACTGCTTTAAGTGTCTGGTTGCTGGGATGTATCCCACCAGGCTTTTTCACGCCATAACAACGAGGCACTCTAAAGCTACTACACCGGCCCAAAGCCCCGGTCCACAGGCTGTCTGTCAAGTATGACTAACAAAAAAAATAAATAAAATAAACCTCTCTGCATGAAGCGCATGCACTCTTGGATAACAACGAAGCACTCTTAAGCAGCCATGGCAGATACTCGTTATGCTAGTTGGCCAATTGTACGTCACAATTGTGCCGGATTCGCACTGATGTGAACAAAGGCACTGAACTCATTCAGTACCAGCCAATTCTGGACCAAGTCTGAAAAGATGTTTAAAAACGTCTTTGGGAGTGAATGAGTTAAGCTGCTTGAACGAGCGGTACAGAAAATAGAATTCGCTTCTACTCTTGAGGCTGGGTGAAAGAATGATGAGGATGGGCTCGGGGAATTTCGCATTGCCTACCCCCGCTTCATCTTGGTAAAATCCACAGCCACAAGTCTGTAGGACATGGCCTTTTCGTTCAGGTAACGGCTGTATCTCCGAATGAAGGTCGACATGTCGTAACCTGCGAAAGGAAGGAAGGAAGGAAAAAATGTGCGGCTTGAACACATTTGCTTTATTTGTGAGGAAACAAGCAGGGATAATATGCAAACTTGTTTTTTTTTTTGTATTATTACCTTGCAGGGCTCCCTTGTCCAGGAAGTTGGTGAGATTGAACAATGTGTTACTGGAGGCCAGGTACTGGATGAAACGCTGAGAGATGAAAATAAAACAGACATTAGCTGCAGGAAAAGAAACAATGGGGGGGGGGTGGGATGGAAGTCGCTTCACATCTAGAAAGACAAAGAGCCTCAGTGCGTAGCTGCCAATTGGACAAATAAAATCAAGTCTTTACCACACCAAGGCTTTCTTTTGCTTCTGCATCTACGTTGTATTTGGAACATGGAAGACTTTGGGCTAACGACAGTGCACACACCTGAAGAGTACATGCGTCACAGTGTTCACTAACTCTTGAGACAAAAATAGAGATGGGGGGATTAATCGAAGACGCTACTCGTCCTTGCAAGCACGTCTTGAGAAGACAGCCCCCCCTTCTCCTCCCCCATATAACACTTGGTTTCAACTTCCAAATAATCCAAGTGAACTTTTCAACTCCTCCTCCACCGACGGCTCCGTCATCGCGTCTCTGTTTGCATCCGCGAATGCGTGTACATTGTCTTGGTAATCGACAGTGGGCTGGAGAGCTCTGCGTTGAGAATCTCCGTCAAGCCCACTTGAAAATATTCGAGAGACTCGCCACTTTGCCAATTCCTGATTTGGCTGCGAACCACGGCCGGATGGAGCGTAGACAAACATTTGTTTACAGACATACAGTATGTGTTGTCGTGAAGCCGTTTCCGGAGGCATTTGAACGGTTTCAAGACGCATTCATTTGAGTTTCTTTTCCTTTTTCTTTTTTGGGGGGTAGAGGGGTGCCTGCACACTCAGTCTTTAAGGGGGAAACCACAGCACCCGTGAGAGGATATAAATTGTTTTCCAAAAGGATAATCCTTAAGAGACAATTCCATTCTAAATTCCGGCTTGAGCATATGGCGGCACTTTCAAGTGCAAAATGCTGTTAATGTAATGTGCAGGCGTTAACAACAGGCCACCAAATCCATTTTAATGTAACTTTTCCAGGTGTGCATTTGCAACCGGTTCAGAGTGGCTTTAAAATATTAACACTGAGACACTTCCGAATGGGTTGCTTTGCTTCATCACATCACCCGATGAGAGTCTGTCTCACACGGTGTGTGCACTGATATACAGCTGCAAAAGGAGACCGAAACACGCAACGTCGGAGCCCCGCTGGGGCCCAATATGATTCACCGCACACTTCTGAGATGCTTCAAGTAGGATCCAGAAAAAAAAAGGTGTGAGGCAAGAGAGGAGTGCGAGATGCGTACAGCTTCAGGTTAGTATATTGTGGAGAATAACCTGATGGATTACTTATGCATTCGATGCAGGCTAGCCTCAAAAGAAAAGTGCGCATCTTCCCCTGTGTCCAAGTCTTTACAAATATGACAGGACTTCTCCCTCAACCAGACAAAAGACAAAAGAATGCGCCCAACCAAATACTGCAAGAAAGGCTTGTTGTAATAGATGACCAAATGCATTCCGGGGGAGGGAAACGCCATCATTTCATGGAACATTAAACAGTCCGAGAGTCCTGCCACACGCACTGCCATGGGAGAACGCATCGGGAATTTCATTAAGTCACCACAGCCTCACAATAAACGTGATTTAAAATTGCAACAGTTTGGCTCCAACCGCACGAGCTGGATGCCAGTGGCCAATATCGCCTCTTAGTAGGAATTCAAGGATGTACTGTATGTGATGACTTGCTCGATGCAAGCCTGTTTTTTTTGTTGTTTTTGCCTTCACAATGCTATCTTTGGATGGATAAACAAGTCACTCTGGAACAAAAGTGACTGATATGAACTTTGTGCTAATCAAGCGCGTTTGGCCCGTGGTGATTGTGCCGTCAGTGAAGACATTGCAAGTGATGACCTTGCTTTGTGTGACCTCAAAACCTCCAGAGCTCAGATTGGCTGGATAAACTTTCCTTTGCATTTCCTTTCAGGAATAATATTTTCTCTGGCATATGGCAATGAGTTTAATTTGTTGTATTTCTGTTCTTTGTAATCGGAAATCCGGTACTCAACAATAAAGCACTTTATTAAAACAAAGTATAGTCAAACCTGGGTTTTCGAACGTCTCTGTTCTAGACCAAATCGGTTTTCGACCAAAAATTTAGAGTTTTTTTATGCCTCGGATTACGACCGAAAATCAGTTCACGACCAAACTGAGCGCACTTGAATGCGCCACTTGACTCCTCTCGCCTTCCTTACACGAGGAAGTGACGCTTCCTCGGGTAGACGAGGAAGTGACGCTTCCTCGTGTCGCGTTCCATTGTGAGCAGACGTGTTCAATAATTTTTTTTTTTTTTTTTAAGAGCGTGGTTTCGGTTTTCGAACAAATCGGTTTTCGAACAGCCTTCTGGAACGGATTATGGTCGAAAAGCAACGTATGACTGTATTGGCATAATTAAACAGAATGTATTGAATTACGGTTTGAACCAGATTTTTGCTTCAATTCATTGGACACTGTTCTGCTCCTAATGGCTTGTGCGTCTTGGCCACTTGAGGCCAGCAGAGCACAAACAGAGACACACATGAAATAAAAGTCAATATGCTTCTGGAATTTTTGCTGTTTTTTATTGAGGATAAAGAATATATGCCTCTGAGTATCATTACACTGTCTCGGTCATGTGACTCGTGTCAGGATTGTGTTTATTTTTAATGTTCTGGTCTCGACAATGTCACAGAGGCAAATGGTTTTGATGTGGGACAAGGTGGGCTCGTGCACGAGCGCACCACCAGCGTGTCGTGATAAAGGGAAAGCAGAGGACCCTGCTGACATCTGCAATCTCGTCCATGCCCCTCATCAGTCCCCATCGGCTCTCGCTCATCCTCTCCTGCGCTCGACGGACGCTTTTGTTCACAATGGACCATGGCACATTCAACAAGTTTCATTCAGAGCCTCGGCTGGAGCAATCCGGTCGTGAGGGATACTGAATTGAAGCATCACAATTGTAATATCATGTTCAACCTTGAGCAGAGATGCTCGTTGCAAACAAACGCGTGGAAAAAAAAAAAAAAAGAGAAAATGGCGAGTGCTATTGAAAAGTCAATTGCCAATGGAGAATTTTTCAGTCTAAAAAGGTCAGGGCTGCAGAGGGCTTCATTTGCGAGACAAAAACATTGACTCGTTACAAAAGCCAAAACGAGGGCCAAGGCGAGTACCTCAAATACAAGAAAATTCACAAAAGGAAAAGAAAGGAAGATTTAAAGAATGTTCGAACGAGAGAAAAGAAAAACACTCATTCATCCATTACCCGAGCCACTTATCCCCTCGAGAGTCGCGGGGGTGTATTTCTATTTTAGCGGAGAGCCCCTTGCTTTGAGGGACAGAAAGAAAGAGCTGAACATGGGCTGGAACTGAGGGAGTGGAAATGAGCTCTTGCAGTCATTGTTTGGAACTTCCTGCTGGACTGTTTTTGATCCGTCTTACTCTATCGCATCCAGACACAAGCTGATACGGCTCGACAAGGAGCCTCCAACTAAGTCCTTCCCAATTAAAATCATCTTCAAATTTTGTCTTTTTAGGCTACGTTCACACTGCAGGCTCTGATGCCCAATTCTGATTTTTGTTGTTGTTGTTAAATCCAACCTTCATTTATATCTGACCATATTTGTTGACACCGTCACTCCAAAAGAAAGAAAAATAAATGTCACGTGGTGCAGTGTTTACGAAATTAAATACGATGCCACGTGGAGGTGCTCAGAGGGGCGAGGCGGGAGGAGATAGAAATATTTGGGGGGTATGAGCAAACGCTCCTCGATCCCCTCGTTTAATGGGTCGAGTCCACTGAAGATGACATTAAGTCATTGCCGCGCCTAATAAATGAAGCGCCTGCACGGCTGAATAACGACTATCACCACAAGCGGTCACTTTATACGTGATGCTTCAAATGGGATTAAAGTAACATCAAATGTAAAGACAACAACTGTTACTTTGCAGATTCACGGATGATGTCAGTAGTTTCCCGAGCACTCTTTTCAGCCCACGCGGAGCACATATTGATCTTTTCATGACCGATAGGTCCATGTGTGCGGATGAGCGTTTATACGCCAGGCATAACACATTCATATCCGATTTATATCCTCATACGAAAGGGACCCAGGTCGGATTTTGGGATGGAGGAGGGAAGGGGGGACAATCAGGATTGTAATGAAAAAAATTAAGAAATAAAAATCTGATATGTGTCACATATGGGTAAGGTGGGATTGTTTTTAATTAAGCTGCAGTGTGATTCAGGTGCAGTGAATCGTTGACATAATGTAATTTGTTTTATGACAATTCAGACATTTTTCACACAGGGTTGCATTCGCTTTTGTTGCCAGCGCTTTAGACACGAATGGCTGTGTGTGGAGTTATTTTGAGGAAACCGTAAAGTTACACTGATACTACAATGTAGTGAAATCGTTGTTGCCTGAAAAGATCCAGTGAAATAGGATGCGTTTCCGAGCCAGCATGCAACAACAGAATCTTTTCAATTAAAATGAACGGGTTGCGTAGCGTACTCTTGACTTTTCAGATTGCCAAGCCAGACTTGTACGGTCTATTGACCCCAATTCTGTGGTTTCTAATTTTACGGGCAGATTTCTTTCAGCCATGAGGGAGAGGGACACCTGGCCCCTGGGCTGGCGTCAGCACAACTGCCCTGACAGGCCCGACGACTGCAGGCTGATTAGTCCACTTTCAACTACGATAATGCGCACTGTACTGCAAGTTGGTTGTGCTCCTTGCAATGATTGCATATAACTTTGTCTATTGGCACAGTTAACAATCTGATAAAACATTTTGAAAGGAACAAAAATTGTACCTAAATAAATGTTGGTTAGCAAACCATTCTCAAAGACTAAATGCCCAGATATTGTACCTTCTGTAAAGAACAGTTCAGTTGTATTTAACTTGATGTATTGTAATAAAGAGACATTTAAGCCTTTAACATACCAGGATGTACACTTTGAACATTTAATTCAGTGACTTTCAGAATCCTTGCGTGACGAGGGGACAAACTCAAGTCTGTCAAAAATAAAATCTGAACCTTCACTTTGAGTGGGAACAAAATAAACATCATCTTAATTGGGTCAGTGAATCAATTTTACCAATTCTAATGCGATTGGCTCCGAGCAACCCTGACAGTCAAAATAAGTTACATTTGAAGGCAACAAGTTAGATAACGCAGCACATTTCAGGAACACAACAAGAACTCCCTGCAGCTCCGCAGCGACCTACTTAGCACCATTTCGATTAAACAAAAATGTTACACCAACTTGCACAGCTTGTGCAAACATTTAACACGGTCGTGTGATGAACTAGAGTCTCTCGATGGTATTTACAGTCTTGACTTCAGAAGCCGCCTAATTATGGAGTGTAGTATTTGATTAGACCGCCATTTTGGAAGGCGGGGGAGGGAGAGCTGACACCCGTTTAAACACAACTTTAAGCTAAAAAAGGCAGAAGGTTGCTTGGCATTAAAAAAAAAAAAGAACAAAATATCACATTTCTTCCTCTTTTCGGAGATCGCTGACGCAATAACCGACAAAAGGGAGCGTCGCCCAAGATAGGGAAACACCAACTCCCCATAAGCGCATTGGTTTGGGTGCGTGTTTGTGTGTGTGAGAAAAAAAAAAACGGATGCACAACAGTT
Source organism: Hippocampus mohnikei (assembly GCA_026261675.1). Classification (NCBI taxonomy): domain Eukaryota; kingdom Metazoa; phylum Chordata; class Actinopteri; order Syngnathiformes; family Syngnathidae; genus Hippocampus; species Hippocampus mohnikei. The sequence continues at coordinate 9,055,599 of JAKGUB010000557.1, read as the reverse complement.
TGTGTTTAAAATGTTCACAAATTCTGCATCCTTTACCAGCACGAGATACAACACAAGCTCTTATTTTCATTCCTGTCTGAAACCACCACAACTTTGTCTTTTAATTACATACTCTCATTTTATTTCCCGAAAACACGACCCCAACATACCAAAGCTGTTTTTTTTAACCTCAAGGTTTTAGATTCAACTCCTATTTAATCAGTATTTACTAAATATGTCAAATTGACAATGTTTGACCCTGTTGAGCAATGCGGCATTTGTGTGCATCTGTCACCGTTCAATTGACCAACTGCTGATGCTAACGTCGTTAGCATTAATAGTGACAAGAATGTGCCACTATGTTGTGTAGGGAGTTGAGTTAGAAAGTAACAGTGATGTTGCCTCCTCTGACTAGCCTTGGCTTCTATTTTGTGTGTGTGTGTGTGTGTGTGTGTGTGTGTGTGTGTGTGTGTGTGGTGTCCCACCTCATTGCCATACATCATGAGGTGGTGTGTGGTGATAAGGGCTTTAAAGACCACCACCCAGCTGGAGTTGGCCGTGCGCTCGAACAGCGTGTCCGCTAACTGGGGAATGTTCACGTTCATCTCATTGGTGCAGTGGATCAAATCTGGACACGATGAAAAAAAAAACAAACACAACACAACAGAAAAGAGGTCATGAGAAAGGTTTGATCGGAACACCGGCATACTGCTTTGCACACACCCACAAAATAGAGATGTACTGAGGACATGCAAAACATTCGATATCAGCCGAAAGTCTCAAATGGTCATCAATCATGAAATATGACGAGAACAGAAATCTGCATTTTTTTTTTTTTTAAACCTGCCTTCCGAGTCCTTGTGCCTCTTCAAAGAACATCATGAGCAGCCAGTTCCTACACCTGGTAATGACGGAAACGGCTTCTCATTAGACTACCGGAGGACGACGGCAGGGGGAAATGTCCCGCCGGATACTTCATCATGTTGATGGTCCAAATGCTTGCGCGTGCAGCCTAAACCAACGCAACCCATCGAATCCGTAGCCTTTGTCCACTTCACACATAATCGCACCCACTGCATAGTACAAGATGGCACCTCTCCCACCTGCCACGGCGGACTATTTAGCTCATACAAATGATGCATATCGCAGCTCGTTGAAAGGATTGAATGAGAATCCAAACAATACTAAGTGCTTCACGTGTCACGTTGTTAGTGACTGTCCAGAAAAAATGGCTTGCGGAGGCATGTTGGGTGAAGACTGACACACTGAATATAAATTAGCATTGCTCAGTTAAAAAAAAAAAAAAAAAAGTCCCACAGAGCCAAAATGACAATGACCCGTTCATGTCCATCTCAGGGAGTGGCCATTTTGCCACTTGCTGTGGACGGAAAATGACCTCACAGTTGTTCAGTGCTCAGGTAACGACCAGTCATGCCTGAGCAACTGTGAGGTCACTTTCTGTCGACAGCAAGTGGTAAAATGCCCCCCTCCCACCCCCCACCAACTCCGAGATGGACAAAAATGTTGCTTAACTCAAATCCCACAAAGCAATATGAATCAGAATGCCATGTTTAGACTAGTGAGGGTGAATACATATTGCTTGAAAGACAAATTTGGGGTTGACTTGTGCTTTAAATGCAGCGACAGCTTTCTCCAACTCTGAGAGACAAGAAATGGCGACAAACGCGAACACCCCTGAGGGCCTTAATTATGCACATACAGTGTCATCTGGAATTATTTAGCCTGCCCGCGAGGCGTGTTTAGAAAACTATCGGTGAGGAGCGTCGCTCACCGACATCCTGAGTCACAGTATACGCAAATTAAAGAGCGACAGGTACGGGTTTGCGTTTGACGCATTTCAAAGACTTCCCTTCAAACGAGTGTGAATTATTTTGCGGTGAATGATCGCGCTCCCGACCGGTTGCATTTGACGAGGCAATTAGCAAAAAACGTTTGAAGCGGAGTCGAGTACACAGCCCACGGCTATGCAGTTGCACTGAGTCATTAGCAATAAAGGAAGACACTTGCCAGACAATCATGTCGTAAAATGCAGTCAAATAAGAGTTGCTAGTCCATACGATTTACAAGCTTGCATATGCATTCACTGTATTTCCATGTAAAATCTAACATAGGAATTAAATATATTTGGGCACATAAATATACATATATACAATTCAACTTGATTTATATCGCACTTTAAAACAACCATCCCTGCCTACAACATGCTGTGCATCGAGAAAAAACATCAAATCATGCAACAAAGAGTGATGAAAGCAGTAATTTGTTTTTTTTTAGCTTTTCAGTATCCTAATATTTTGAAACAGTAAAAATAGGAGAACTTGAAGTGGTTTTGTCAGCCCTTATTCTAACATTTCCGTACAGATTTCTGGGGATGCTATGCGGGAGAGAAAGAATTGTGGTGTTGCGCCAACACAAATATGTATTATTTACCCTCGCTAACTTAAACCCTGGACGAGAATGTGCTCTTCATTTCAACCTAACTTGTGAGTTTTTATTCCGTTTGGAAGCGGGAGGAAAGTCTTAGGTCTGCGGGGATGCTTGAGCACGAGTGTGATCATGTAAAGAGTCTACATGTGCTGACTTAATCAGGCCGAGTGCAAAGCATGAGATGTCACTGATCTCAGAACTGAAAGAGCGATGGGGGGTGCAAGGCCAAGTGTGCAAAAAAAAAAAAAAAAGGATTTGAGAACATGAACGGCGGACAGAAAGAAAGACGTGATTAAAAGGAAATGTTAAGGAGAACAAAGAGGCAAGCGGCTCAATAATAAATGCGATCATTCACCTCCAATCCTGCTCTGACCTGGCAGCCGGGACAAACTGCTCTGAGGTTGAGCGATACATTCGAGACGGACTGATACCAAAGTTAGGAGAGTTCATGAGGACTAACAGGACAAAAATAAAATAAAAATTTGAAATAAAAATGCTTTTAATCATTCCAGCAGTTATTACAGTGGACATCTTATGTTATCCGGTTACAGGGTGTGTGAAAGGGTTGAATAAACCAAACCTAACTGAAACTACATTTTCTGTTTATAGAACGAGCAAGACTGACGATAGTTAGAGAAAAAGTCCTTTGTTTCCATGTTTTTGTCAATTATCACACGTGCGCTTTTGTGGTTAATTTTAGGAGAACTTATTTTGGTTACTGTTTGGTCGTAAAGAAGACGTGAGGACAAACAGTTGGGAATTGAAGTCTATTTGACTGTATAACACCATATTTATTGACCCTTTTTTGTTGTTTTTCTCTTGCACTCAAATACTGCATGTTTTAAAAAAAAATTAAATGAAAAACTAAAACTAACGCTAAAGCTCAACTAAAAAGAAGCCTTTTCAAAAACATTATAACAATTTTTGAAATTGCCCTAGTAACGAATTAAGACTAATGGAATTGGGGGCTACTAACTACAATGAAAAATCCAAAACTATTGTAGAAACCTGGCAGAGACGCAGTTGTGAATAGGATCTTATGCCGACTCTTGTGAGGACCATTGTTATCACTCATCTTTGACCTCGGTGGCCTTTGATTGAGCCACAATAGACCAGAGACTTCCTTGCACCAAGTGACACACGTGTACATGTGCGCATGTTCGCGCGCGTGTGTGTTAGTTGGTCAGCTAGGAAGCTTCTTCCGGTCCCTCTGACTACAAGCATTAACAACCTGGAAATACAAACTGCTGAGTAACAGACACGACTCAATTTCATTTTTCAAAGCATTTCGAGACGTGAATCCCAAAAGCGGAATCTCTTTAAGTGCACAGGTAGCCAGTGAAGGTTGGCCGGAGCAAGATTTATGTGCTCCCGCTTATGTGTTGCAGTTTAGGGGTGAGCATACATACTGTACTCTGCAGAGACAACAAGACGAGGAGCCTCCAGCTGCTAAGGATTAACACCTGGCAGCATCTGCACCTCGTCTGGCGCTTCATTCCCATTCCTTGGGTAGACTGAAAGCAGCATTTACCCACCCCCTTCAGTGTTCTTGACGGTAAGCACTGAAGAAGTGTGAAGCAGGGTGAGGCTCCACGGCCCTCTGTGGAGCTGAGAAAACCCACTGCAGCCTTTCTGGCAGACAAACAGTGAAAGACACCGACAGATTTTCTGCTGCATCCAACAGCTTCTTTCATCACTCACGTTTGAGAAGAGAAGCCTTTCCATTTGACAAAATGGAACAAGCAATGATGGGTGTAAAAAAAAAGAAAAAAAAAGGGAGCAGATTGTGTCGTCAGGTAAATGAAAGACGGAGGAATCAATAAATTAACAAGAAGCAGAGAGGAAGGAAAGGCAGAGTGTCAACAGAAGTTTGCCTATTAATAGATTAGTTTGAGTGCTGTTGTTTTCATGCCATCCTGGGGAGTGGGGGATTTCTCCTCACAGAAATAAATTCTGACTCCCTCTTATGTCGGGGGGGCTATCTCGATATGATCAACTTCGACCCAATGGGACTACGTGCAAACGACGGAGTGCGTCACAGCATCAAGTCGGCTCGACGCACATAGGTAGAGTGCGGCAAACTAAACAAGCGGCTGAACCCGAGTTCCCGAGAGAACGCTGCTATAAATACCGCTCCCCATCTTCCCATCACCGTACCCCCACATCAGAGACGAGCACTGAGCGTTCACACGTACTCACACAGCAACACAGAAGAATGTACTTCTTATGTGTGCTGTATTTATGCATGAACTCAGCAATCCAAAAAAAAAAAAAAAGCTACTTCCAGTTTAGTGAATGAGGCGTGCAGTCCACAGTTGAGCAACCAACAAACCTCCTTTCCTGCCTGGGAGTCTCAACTGGACCTATCTTTAGTCAGCAGCCAGGGAGGGGCGACCCCTGTTCTGTTCGGATAGCATTCCACTCACCTCCCATCAAGTCGCAAGCTAGCCCAAGATGTCCAGCTACACATATCACGGGACCGCAATCGATGTACGGACCAAATGCTACAGCAAATGCTACTATATTATTATCACTCTCTAACCGTAAGATCGATGCGAATATCCCTAAGCCCGTCAATGGTGTTCTACGTGATGTTAGCATTACGCTCGTAGAATTGTGTCACTGGATGGTTTGGTTGAATATTTGGACAATAACTATGCAACGTTTCATTTGTTTTCTTCTGTTGAACTCATTCACTCCCAGCCCGCTCAAAATGGATCTTTGACTTTGATCGCCGTCAATGGCAGCGAATGTTACAAAGTTACAACGATTAAGTGAGAAATCAACAACTTGGAAAAAAAAAGAACACATGGCCTCTTATTTGAGGACATACAAGAGCGAGATAGTGAAAACAGGCACTTAGGAGTACCTTTCCAATTTTTTTTTCATATTTTACACACTGTGTCTCATGTACCATGCTCAACAAATCTCTCATTTAGAAAAGCCCCTCCAAACTGGCAATTTAGCTTTGAAAGACGCGCGCAATAATGACAACCTCGTCAACAAACCGTGTGACTGCGGCAATGATCACCAATCAGGTTCCCTTGCCAACTTAAGTCCATTGAACACCAGCCAGCTGCCTCTGTTGCTGCCATGACAACAGGAGTGCTGGCCGAAGGGAAAATAAATATCCTTGACTTAAAATGTCACAATTCTTCTGGACTGGCTGTGAGATGGCGAAACAACAATTGAGCTGGTCCTAAGAAGACTGGCCCCATGCAGTCTCCCCCTCTAGAGTCTCACTGACTTTTATGGAGATGTCTTCCACGGATATGATGGAGGGACTCTTCCTTCTGATTGCCGCTTATACACAGCTGAGAATTAGTTATGCATGCACTTCCACACACTTCCTAACCAAACGCATGACAAAAATGTTACTATTTTGAATATGGGTAAAAACACTTGATCTTGATACGCTTTAGTTTTGATCATACATTTCCCTATGCAGGTATAAGATACACAACAACCAAGGGTTTTAAGCAAACAACAAAACTACCACGTACTGTTTTTTTTTCCAGTGCAAAATTGCATTAACATTAAGTGCAAGAACTCGTTTTGTAGATCCCGCCGCCCCAAAAAAAAATCTCACTCAAAATTTTAAGATTATTGAGGTACTGTGTTTGTTCTGCGTATCATTCCAAATCCGCATAAAATGATTTGGCCTACTCACGTTGTAGTATAGGGGGGTAGTAGACTCCGTGTAAGCGCAATCAAGACTGTGTGCCATTTAGTAGCGACTGGTGATATGACAACTTAAAACTAGTCGAGCCTTGCATATTCAGACTTTTTTTCATATTTTTGATTTTTCACTTATGTCAGGATTATTTCTACCACGTTTTTATGTAAAACATAAAACATTGAATGTTTGTCAACATGTTTGTTGTGTTTTTTCGGGTTTGTTAACACGTTTTGTTTCGAATATTAATCAAAGGGCTTTTAGAATGTGGTCTAAGGCAGCATCGCCGCCAGTTGCCCATTCCTGTTTAAACCTAAAAGATATATTCTGCGCAATTACTTTTTTTTGCATGTTACCTTGTTAGCTTAAACGGTTCGAATGGATGTTTTTTGCACGGTAAAATCTAACTGAATATTTTATATTTTCTGGTCTTTATATCTTGTTTAAGTTATTACTTTCAGAAAGATTTAACATGACACACAATTAAAAAAAAAAAAAAGATCAATCATGATTAATCATTTCAGATGGACGCAAGAAGAAGTGGCCCCGGGCCATCGGGCTGCTGTTAATGTCGAACCCTGATACCGCTGTCATGACAATCTAATCTGCCCCTGGCCGTGACAATCGGGAGTGCTGGATGATCTAACTTCAAACTAATGTTGACATTGTCACTTTTTTTCCTGTCCTGATTGGAAGGTCAGAGCAAAATTTGTTCCAGACAACTTTAACCTGCAAAACATAGATACAGACGCTCCCCGGCTTACGAACATCTGGGTTACGAACAACGGTACATACGAACATTTTCACGGGTATGTCGAAAAAAAAAGAAAAAGTTAGATTTTGTATTGCGTGCCTTTTTCCGAGTGCCGAACGGGGTGGAGGAGGGCGGCGGAGGAGGGCGGCGGAGGAGGACGGCGGAGGCGACGGCGACGTTCGAAGGCGGCCGCGGGGAGAGGCGTGGGGGGCGGGCGTGTGAGGGTGGAACGGGCGGGGAGGCGTATGGCGCGCCGGTCGACGACCGGTCGTCTACTCTCCCCCGCTGAAGCCGCTGCTAGTTTACCGGGCAGCTAACCCTCGAGCCCTGAAGAACGTGACGAAAAGCTCTCTCCCTGTTATATGGATGTCAAACATATAAGCCTTAAACATACATTCCAGACAAAATATAGCACTGAAGCTACTTACGAACGAATTCACCTTATGAACAATCGTCCGGAACGTAACTCGTTCGTAACCTGGGGAGCGTCTGTAGTGCTAGTAGTTAGAGGCAAATTAAGTGAGGTTAAGACCCACTGAAAGCCCAGCTACCAAATGCAATACAGAGCCCACTACTGGGTAACGGAGGCGGACTTTCCAAATGGTGACGGGAAGTGGCTTTCAAATTGTTCCTATTTTCACAAGTGGTGCATGAATGTCACACTTAGTGCTGGTTGCTGATGTTGAAGGGCCTCTGGCGGGAAGGCAAATATGCCAGTGAGATCATTCCCAGCATGCTGTCAGACAATTTTTTTTTTAGCAGAGGGAAGAAAAGTTGCATGTTTGTCGCTGTTGATGGAAGGTAGAGACGACGCAAACCTTTGTGTTTGTCCCCCCTTTTTTTTTTCCTCCTGAAGCATCAAATGCAACCAACTGCAATGTGTGAGCGAACTTCTGACTTTCGTTTCCTCTCACCACATCTGACTTTTCAGGAAAACCACATCCTGCCACTAGTTCCTTAAATGCTCCAGCGACGTGATAACTCCGCTCGGGCGCTGCCTCCAAAGCTCTGCAGTGCTTGGCGGAGGTCGACGGCGGCATCGCACTGTGCTCAAGGCGTTTATTGTCAGTGTGACCCTTTCCCACAGTCGCAAAAACCACATCCGATGAGGTGCAAGGTTGTGGCTTCAACTTGTTGACAACACTCAACCCCCCCCCCCCTCGCCGGATGCAGTTGACATGAAGGTTGTCGCACTCACAGAGAAATCAATAGCACATAATTATTAAGCTGAATGTGGCACTTTGGCTGCAAAGGTCAGGACAGGTTTGTACAGAACTTCTACTTGACACTGAAACGTTTGTCTACATTATGTTGATGATCCTAAAACTCTTATATACCAAAGATGGACTGCAAGAAACAGTGCTTCTCTGCTTGTGGTGTTTATTTCAATCAGATTGGTGTGGAAATACAAAAATCATATTGAAATTTACTGTCCCCTTTGTCATTTTTAAATGTGAAAAATAATTACACACAAAAACCTAAAGTCTTCCCAAACCCCATCATTTGATTTTCAAATTTGATGCCTTGCGCTCAGGTTGAAAACCAGAGTCAGCATTTTGGCAGGCGGCCATTTTTTAGACATCTTTTCAGATTGCTGTGTCACTTTTACAGAAGGATTAAACTGAAGTGACGAATAAACAACTAGAAACAAGCACACTTACAATCTAATACGGTCTCAGTCAGATATTCACCGATTGTGGGTTTTGTGTAATTTACTTTCTTTGGGTTTTGGACTCGGCACAACTTTCTGAATAGAGATAAGTGACTTTGCCAGAAGCTAAGCATTGCTTTCTGATGGATGGATGAATAGAAGAAGAGGCGATGCACTCACAGTCCAGATGTTTCTTCTTGGGTCCGCTCACTTCGTGCGTGGTGGCCTTGCACACCGCCTTACTGATCGCCGATCCGGTCATGCTGTGCTGAGCTGCAGCGATCCGGTCTGTAATCGATTGGCCAGACATCACGTCTCCTTCTCGGCTCCTCAAATGTGCCTTTGCTCAATGGTTCAGATTAAAAAAAAAAGAAAGAACGAAAAAAGAGCACAACGATCCTATCAGTGGGTCGACTCTCAAGCGAGGGGACACTTGAACGTGACTTCTCTGTCAAGCGAACGGAAAAGCTTCTTTTTTTATGTTCTGCTTTCTCTAAACCTACGACACTATTATGAGCTAGTCTGTGTTAGCTCATGTTTCCGCTGCAATCCTCCAACCAAAAAAGAGTCCCGCTGTGGGATTTGCCAACAGTGGAAATAACTTTGTGCGCATAAATAAACATAGCTTACTGGGCGCTCTGTCACACGGACGTTCTAATGGTTTCACGCAGGGCACCTTAACGAGCAATCCGTGTGAAATCGCAACAACAATCGCCCTCTGCAGATTTTTTTTTTTTAGTTCCTCCTTCCTCCACGTCAACTTGTTAGCTCGTTAGCAACAAAAAGTCCTGGTCAACTCTTCCTTCGAGCATAAAAAGTCAGACAGAAATGAGAAGGGCACTGCTTGAACTTGTAAAATTCACACGGGGGGGGTCACCAGCGGTGACAGGTGATGTCTCAGTCAGGGGGGAAGAGGGCGCAAGGGGCGGAGGGTATTAGCCGAAAAAAGCTACAGACATTAGCTTGGAAAAGAGTTGAACCGGCGGAGAGCTGATGTTAAAAAATGACAGTCGCTGTTGCTCCGTGGCTCGCCTTCGCTCTCCTTTTCGCGCTGTCCACGCTATTGCCAATCTCCGTCCCGCAACGTGGAACGTCTCGACGTGGGCTTGTTCTGAGACACGACAAGGAAAAGGCTGGACTGCTGCTTCAGTCTCCGCCGGACAAAATGGCAGCGTAAAAAATCAGCTGATCTCACAACCTAGATGCCTTCAGGGACTAACCACAGCCTCGGAGTTTCTAGGTACGACGCAAAACATGTGAAACAATAAACAATAAATCAAAAGCGTCACCATTTAATGCCGGCAAACAGTACAACATAAATCAATGTTCTATTAAATACGTGATAAAAATATTGTGATTATTCTTCGCCTAAATGTCTTCTGAATCACAATCTCTGTCTTCCCACAGCACTTAAATGTTCACGAGACTTGCTTAACGTGAAGTCCACGGTGAGTGCAGCCGTTAAGATTTTTTTGAGGTTTAAAAAATATATTTTTAGTTTTATTTTTTGCACCTCATTGCATCAAGTCCTTACGACAATGCATCGCCGAGCAAACGTCAATCTTTGGTGATAGGGTGCGCACAATTTGGGAGGGGCTATCAAATGATTGCCCCTCAGACGCCCCGTGTCCTTATTTGACTCCCAATTGTACGGAACACAATGTACTGCTTAACTCTTCGTGGAGACTCTCACGATGAATCGTCCAATGATGCCAATGGACACTTTGTGTGGGTGTAAAAACATATTATTTTTTCTATTTGTTTAAATGTGTATGAAATTAACAGACAACGCTGGGTGCATAAATTTGACGCAATTACATGTTTTCGTGTCTGCGATAAAAAAAAAAAAAAAATCACAGTACACTGTAATTGATTGAGAATGTTGACGAGGATCGTTAATCTGACGCCTGCGGGAATGTCCAGTATTCTCCAGACTGAATGAAATTGGTGAGCAATTGTAATTTAAACACCCAGAGGACAATCCAATAACCTCAGTTTTGCTCCTCACTCGAGGACTTGTGCAATCCACACTTGGAGTCTAGCGCTATCTTCCGGCGCTGAGGTGAAACTCCCGATTGCCATGGCAACTGTGTGGATGCTGAGAGCCCGTGTAACCCGTAGCAACGGGCGCCAAAACTTGATGCTGTCCATCTAATATGCCTTGCCCAAAACCAGTGCACCCTGCATGGGAGGTAGGGGGTTTGGAGGTGGATTTTGCTCAGTTGACAAATACCCGCAGGGGAACGGCCGCATTTGACATTGCCATGGCAACAACAGATAATGGCAGCATCACAAAGCTTGGGGGTTATTGTATAAAGCTATAAATATATGAAGATGCAGAAGCTGAAGTAGAAAATAACATGAGAGGGACAAGGAGTTATTATTCATGATCAAACAATAAACACATTTTGTATATGTTATGTACATCCCATCAGCAGCATTTGTGGTCTTAAGTAAGGTTAAAAAAATCCTCTAATATTTTGTCAATACTCTCCAAATTTTAAAAACATTGAAGTGGGTGAACTGTGAATGCGCAACATTGAGCGTGTCTGTCATGCAGAAACACTAATTTATGCCAGTGACATAAACTCAGCAGGAGTGCAGTTCACAATTAGTGATGTTTATTCAAAGTGAAAACAAAGCTCCGTTTGCATGCGGACCTTGAATATCAGCATCATTTAGTGGCTGAAGAGAAACACATCTACCCACAAATTCTAAAGTGTCATTCACAGGAGGGCTGACGACATCTCGGCCAGAGCTTCCGGGTCGATCCCAACGGCGACGGGCTGGCAGCAGCCGACGCAGATGTACCTGAGGACCCACAGGTAGATGATGACCGACAGGACCACGGTCATGGCCAGCAGCAGCACGCTGAGGACGGATTGCGGGCCGGCACCCAAAAACAGGACCAGGGAAGGCTGGAGGGAGTCTTCACCTGTTTTGTGTGCTGGAAGTGGAAAATTGCGGTATTACAGTATCCATGAGGGCTCTCACTATGTATCTATTGACAATTCCATTGATTAGTCATATAAAAAGTGGACTACAAAACTAGTTTTCCCTGCTTACAGTTAATTACCCGATTAACCGATTTTTGATCATTTGGTGTATTATAGTTTCAGTGATTAAAAATAAAGAGAGTGGTTGTACTCGCGAACCTCTTCGAAACTGATTCAGTGACTGGTTCAGTCATTTTATTTTATTTTTTTCAGAACAGCGCTTGATCGATGCTCGCATACTCGAGGGTGGTGCCCGCCACCTCACAGGCATGCTCAGCTACAATAGAGGCAGGAATTGGAACGGATAGCCGGTGGAGGACCATGATTCATTTCCACAAAATCTATAGAGTTTCACATTATGCATTAGCGTGAAGCGAGCAGACTTTCATTCGACAAAACGGTTGAAGACATTCGAATAAATAGCTTGAGGCAAGCGAGCTTTGCTTCTTATTTGGAGAACTGTGCGAGTGAGACGGTGAGAACAGGTGTTAAAGAGTACATTACAAACGGGGGGAGGGGGGGACGTTCCACTGGACTCAACATGATATATTGTCACAGCTTTGACATTCATAGAAACTAATGATAAATACATTTTCTTGTTGTACTACGACAAACACGAATCAAAAAGGCAAACTGTGTACATACAGTTCATTCATTCATTCATTCATTCATCTTCCGAAACGCTTGATCCTCACTAGGGTCGCCGGGGTTGCTGGAGCCTATCCCAGCTGTCACCGGGCAGTAGGCAGGGGACACCCTGAATCGGTTGCCAGCCAATTGCAGGGCACACAGAAACGAACAACCATCCATGACCACATTCATACCTAGGGACAATTTAGAGTGCTCAATCAGCCTGCCATGCATGTCTTTGGAATGTGGGAGGAAACCTGAGCACCCGGAGAAAACCCACGCAAGCCCGGGGAGAACATGCAAACTCCACACAGGGAGGCCGGAGCTGGAATCGAACCCGGTACCTCTGCACTGTGAAGCCGACGTGCTAACCACTGGACTACCGGGCCGCCTGTAGATACAGTTAATAAATTTAAAAAACAAAAACAAAAAACTCCAAACGGCCCGATTCTCCCTTTGGGTCAAAAGGCAGTAAAGTTTCACCTTTGCTCGAGTGAAGAACCAACAGCAGGCAGATGACGATCCCGATGACAGATTCCCTCCTCATGGCGGACTCTGTAATTGAGGAATACATTGCACTGCACAAAGCACACATGCAAACAACTGTCACAGGAACGAGCTTACACAAAGGAGGAGCGGCGTCAAGCACAACGGAGATGATGACTGGATATGATGACCCTCCTCCTTTGCCAGTGTCCGTCGTCTTGGTGGCAAGGAGCTTATCATTTAAAAAAAGAAGATAGATATCAAACAAATGAAATTAAAAAGCAACAGAGCCCTGCCAAGACCTCCGCTGCATTTGTATGGAGTCAGGAGACTTCATCATCGTCTTCCTCGTATCCCGGCTTCAATCAGGCAGCTGTGAGGGTGGGGGGAGGGGGGGGAACACCTGAGGAAAAAGAACATGGCTTTTTGAGCTCAAGAGGGATTGGTTCGAAAATAGCAGAAATAACGGTGGTGGCAAAGTGGGAGGGAGGAAAAGGAAGACGATGAAGAGGAGCGGCTTCCACTTCGCCAGCAGCAGAGAAAAAAATTATTTAAAAAAAGAACCTTGCTTTCTCTGGTGGTTCAACGATTTTTTGAATGACTAAACATGCTTCACCTCCTCTTATAAAAGTTAGACTTTTTTTTTAATTATGAAGTGCATGCCGACGGATACAAATTGTTCCCATGCTTTTGCTTCCACAATTTAAAAAAAAACACGTTTTTTTTCTACATAGTAAACCAAATTGTGAGTGCCAAGACCTTCGATGCTATGAAGGCGCGTAAAACAAGTGACAGAAGAGCAAAAGAAAAAAAGAGACAGGCTCGCCGAGTGGTGTGAATCTGGCTGTGACATGTCTTTTGTCCCTCCACGTCACGCCTCCAGGGGTCGCCTTAGCAACTTGTTTTACAACTGGCAGCCTTTCAAATCCTGCGAAGCACGATGGCTGGACAGATGAACCTTTAAGAGCCAAGGGAGGGGAATGCAACAAGTTCGTAAAAAAAAAAAAAAAAAAATCATGGATATTATATACGAAAATATTTTTGCTGCTTGCCGGTTGGACTTAAAACCGGCAGTTTGGAAGTTTCTGACCCACTTTTTGTTGTATCTTTCAGCTCTTTATGGACAAGGCACGAAGTGGAGAGGACAGTGAGGAGAGAGAGAGGAGACAGACAGCTTTGGGAGTGCTGAGGCAGCTCAATGTTTTTCATGCAAACAGAATGACGGCATGGAGGGATGCTCTTCAACAGTGTGTCGGCATTCTCAAGAGAAACCCACAAGGTACGCTGCCGATGAAGCTGTTTGTTCAATACAAGTGAAATCAATCTCGCATTACTATTATTTGGTACACGGGGCCTTCAGATTGTTGCGTAAGTCCCCGCGACTTACCCGATATGCCGAATAGGGTATAAATACATTTCGGTTAGTTAATCTGATCTGGCTTTGTCTTCTACCTCTGATCTAATATGAACAAACTACTCCTTTTTCAGACTTAAGCGGTGTTTTATTAAGTCTTTTGGAAGACCTGGGGGAGATTCAGAACCGACTGAACACAATATGCAACAAGCTGGATGCTGAAATAATCCACTTGAACACAGAAGTGTCTGGGGAAGCAACAACTCAACAGAGTCAGCAACCCGGAACTGATGGTGAACTGATGGTCATCGGGACTCCGTCAGAGCATGAAGAGCTGGCTGACGATGGAGGTGATCAAGAGCAGCTGTCAAACACGGACCAAACATCAGCCTCTGACAAATCAGAGGGGAGGCTGGAGGTCAAAGGTAAAGGGACGGACGGCCAAGACCTCTTGGATGCTGTCTCGGAGACGACAAACAAAGAATGGATCAGAGTTGGGTATGTTCACTTTACACACCACACACATTGGTCAACTTAATCTCAAGGTCACCAACTCCGGTCCTTGAGAGCCCCGATCCTGCATGTTTTAGATGTTTCCATCCTCCAAAACATTTAATTCAGATGATCATCTCATTGGCAAGCTCTGCAGAAGCTCGATAATGAACCTGATCATTCGAGGACCAAAGTTGGTCACTCTCTTGATGTACATCATCAAGTGCCGAAAATGCTTTTATTGTCTTTATGGTCGCTCTGTCTAAACAGCCAATCAGATTTACCAGGCGCATGCTTCATCAGAGCACCTTTGGGTGCCGCCAAAGTCGTGCGCTGCGAGGTGGCCGACGCCTTCAGTTGCCTGATGGTGACCGGCGCAGAGGAGCTGGTGAGCCGGGTGATCAGGCTCAAAGCCGAACGCGACGGCGACCTCCGCTTCCCGCTGACTTTGGCGTTGTCGTTCTGCGCACGTTACCGTGGCAGCTACAGAACCATCAATGTCAAGGTGGCGGATGGCGAGAGGAGGCTCAGCTACCTGGTACCTGCAACGACAGAGGGCACGTATGGTGCGAAAAGGGTGAAGTACCTAACATTCATTTTTCTCAAAACAGGTCAGCAGAAGACATGTTGGTAATTCATACAAGTAGTATCTCACAAAATAACTGAACACACAGTCAAGACTGTTGAGACCACTGGCAACAAAAGTGAGCACACCCCGAAGTGAAAATGTCCAAATTGGGTGCCATGATCATCTCCTTTCAGAAACTGGGCAATATAACCACTACCTTGTTCAAGAATCGGAGAGTAAATGTGATGGAGTGGCAATGCATGTATCCAGACCTAAACCCTGCTTTGCATCTATTTGGGCCATCCTCAAACAGAAGCTGGAGAAACACAAGGTCTGTACCATCCACCAGCTCTGTCATGTCATCACGGAGGACTCGAAGAGGAGCTCAGTGGCAACCATGAAACTCTAAGGCATCGCTGGAAAATAATGATGGCCACACAAAATACTTTTGGCACATTTTCACTAAGTGGTGTACTCGCTTTTGTTGCAGCCGCTTTCAACATTAGCAACTGTGTGCTGAATTATCTTGAGGGGGGCAGTCCATTTGTGCTATTATACAAGCTGTCCACTGACTATATTGTAGCAAAGTGTCATTTCTTCATTGTTGTCCCTTGAAAAGATTTACAAGAATGTGAAATAATTCTTTATTCATGCACTTTGTCTCCAGGGCTCCTTTGCGGAGGTGAAGGTGTACTCCCTTGGCTTGTTTGCAGTGGTTTCCTGTCTCAAACAGGAACATTTTACTGTTCCTAGACAAGGTGTGTCATACAAACTTCCTGTGGACCCTCGTATCTGCCTCAATTACCTCCCAGGGTCCTTCACTGCCCCTGTAATGGTACAGTACACGGTAAGAGAGACTTATTTAGAACTTATACATTAGTGACACATACCTTGAGCATTTAGTTGAACAGAAATGCGCTCCAAACCTCAGATCCAGCCGCTCGACGCCGCTCTCCTGGTTGCCGTTAAGTCAAAAAGTGAAGCCTACTGCCGGGTGGTGTCCACCAGTCCACTTCTCTCCCTTACATATCCATCTTCTCAAACCCTACGAAGACCTCTCACAGTCACTCTTCCCTGTCCGCCAAATCCTTGCAAGAGGAAGGGCACACGGGGACAAGTGGAAGAAAAATAATTCCACCTTCCTCAACTTGCCGCCACTCCTCCAGCATGGGATTGGACTTCTTCCCACCGCAGGAGGTAAAAGCTTAAAGCCTCGTTTAATTACGCCTCAAGAAACCTGGTCTGAAATCATCTGAAATCCTTTTGGGATGAACATAATGTTATAGAGGTTTTCCAGTCAGGTTTTAAGATGCTGCAGAGCACAAAGTCATCCCTTTTGGAAAGTTTCAAAGACATCCACCTGGCTAATGATACTGGAGACAACGTGTGTCTTGTTTTGTTGGACCCGACTGCAGCATTTGATACAGTGGAGCATTCTGTTGGCTTGTTTGCAGTACCGGGTGGGTTTGAAGTAGCGCTCGTGAGGCAGTTGAGATTTTTGTTCTCAACACTGGTTGCTCTGTGTCGCACTCTGCCTCAATGTCATATGGTGTTACTCAAGGTTCAATTTTGGGGCCCTTGCTGTTTTCATTGTATTTGCTGCCCCTGGGTTCCATCTTATAAAAGCATGGTATAGAGCATGATATTTCCAGGTGTGGTTGTTTTAAATAAAAATGAGTTGAGTCTGCCTATGAACAGCATGCATCAGCCTGAAAAATATTATGTGTCTCAGGATGTTGGGTTCCTGTACACAGTCCTCTGAAGACAACCCCGCTGAGCTTCTCAGCATACTGGGCTCCAGGGACCAACAGTGGAGCATTCCAGAAGAGGTCCTGATCCAGAACCTTCAGAATGGCCTGGTGTATTTTGAACTGACAGAGAGCTTTGACAGGTTTGCACTTGTATTGTTTCTCAGAACCTTAACTTCAGCTTCGGTGTGTGTTTCAACTTCCATTACAAAGAGATTACAATGCAAGGCTCTACAGAAGGAAAAATCATCCACAGCAAAGCCACACAGTACAGACAACAACAGGCTCAGATATCAATCCATGGCAGAGAGTAGGTTTTCATCTCAGGTGGTTCAGAGAACGACAAGGAGGTCAGGAAATTATCAAAAAGACTGGCGCACAGACGGAAATAATAGACAGAAATGCTTCACATTGATCAATTTTGCTCTTTGCAGTCCAAACCTAGGAGTGAAGTCAAATCATTCAACTTTTTGCCCATTCTCCTCCAGACTCCTAGTGGTTCGCCTTTTCTCTCCGCTGCAACCTTGCCATCTGACCTCCCTGGCAGAGGAGCTGGTAGAGTCATCCCGCCACCACCTGGCAGCACCAGGATGAGCCACGCGCCATCCTAGTGGCCGCCTTGCCCAGCAGGGAGCTCAGTTGGGAACTCTCCCAACTGCAGGCGGAGGGCAACTGTGGTCCACTGGAGACTTCGCCAGAGATCTGCATGCGGGAGGGGGACCAGCTTCTCCTCCATCTTTGCGGAAACGTCTCCTATGTAGGTGAGACAGAGTAACGATTCAGTTCACCTACAGCATCGCAGACTTTTCTGTTAAATACAACAAGCCTGCACACACAGACAGTTTTGTAACCATGACAATTCAGGTGGATCAATAGTAACAATAAATGTACAATTATGTTGGAGCAGGCAGTGAGATGAACGTGCAAGGCATTCTAGACAAGCGGATCACTTTCCACTGCCAGCGCAAGAACGAGCTTCTGTTGCATCTGACCAAAGTGGACCCCTTTGGGAACTACAGCTCCCCTCACTACAAGGGTGCCATTGTCTTCTACAAGGTCACCAGAGGTCAGGTGGAGTGGCAAGGGGACACGCTGGTCCAGATGGAAGTGAAACACCTCGGGAAGCCTGTGTGTACACTGCCCCTGACTTTACCAAAGGTATCGTAAACTTCAATGAATTCAAAAGCACCTGGTTGCACTTTCGGTTGACATTGCCTTCCTGTTTCATTTAGCGAGTAAGAACCATCAGACGACCCATCATGCCGAAGATAACCACCTGTGAGCGGAAGGGTAAAGGGAAATACTTTACTTTCCACCGCTGAAGCATGGCCAAACCCTAACTTTTAATTACGAGAAGATCATTTTTTTGCCCAATAGACTCCCTCCCAGATTCGCTGCTCCACTGGCTATCAGGAGAGCTTTCAGAAGATGAGATTGCCCCCCTGGCACGTTCCTTACGTCTTCACCGCACCGCCGCCCAGCTGGTGAAGCTGCGTTCCGGGGACATTCTGCCCGCCCAGGCCTTCGCCATCTTGACCATGTGGAGGAGGGAGCTGCCCACTTCCCAGCTCCGGTCCAAGGTCGCCCAGTTGGCACACTGCTTGGCAAGGATTGGCCGGCCGGATCTCACCAGAGCACTGCTGCTACGCCAGGCGGAAGAACCCCTGCCATTGAAATAAAGACGTCTATGGTAAACATTATATGCTAGCATCAAGCAAGTAGACTTCCGTTAGACTGAATAATATAGTTTGCTTGAACAGTTGGGTTTCCAAATAGATGTTTAACTCTTTTTTTTTTTAACGTGTCAATTTTAAAGTCAACTCCAACTGGAACTGACAAATTAACAGCTTGAAGCAAACCCGCTGTGCCTCTTATTTGCCGGACCGTGTGAGCCTGAGAATGTATCCATCGTAATGAACGGGGAATGTATTAACCAGTGCTGCAATCACATGGATTTGTAATTATTTATTACACCCATAAGAGGGCAGTGTTTCACCATTCTTCTGTCTCTTCAGTCAAACGGCGTTATTTCATGATACGCATGACTGAACATGTATTTTGATGCTGGACATGGTTTCATAAAGCATAGAGACAATAACAAGCATCAGTGTATGGAAAATTACAAAAAAAAAAAGAGAGTGACCCTTGCAACTGCCGCACTTCAAGGTCTTTCCTTGCCGAAAATCAAAACAAATCTGCAGTGGTTAATGTGTGACACCTCTCCACAAAGAGCAGTGGATGATTCACTAGCAAAGCCTCTCGACGTGTCGGCACGCCTGGCTTGAGATGTGACCTTATTTCAGCCCCATGACACCGAGTCATCTTGATTCTCACCAGCGCTGACGTTCGGCGACAGGCAAGCATCTCACAAGCCAATTTCTGTTCCAACTTAGTGGGAAATAATGATGAGTGGATGAGTGGAGTTGGTTTGGAGACGTCTCTCCTATTGGGGCCGATTGTGAACCTTTTCTCACTTTTCACCGTGGGTCGAGCTCAGTCATGTCCGCAATATATCGAGGGTGCAAATGAAGAAACATTTAACGCAGGGGAACACAGTACTGTGCTTTTTTCTGATTGGCTTGGGAAAATAAATTACTAAAAAATTTTTTGTATTTAATTGAAGTGTGTTTTATTTGTGTTAGTTTTTATATTATTTTAGTTCTAAATTTGAAGATTATTGTGATCTTGAAATATTAAAATATTCATTAAATTATTTGATATTATTTTTTCGTCGCTCAAAATAGACGTCACAATGCGGAAGCTGGTATACCCGCTGAAACGGCGTCTATTTTGAGCGACTTTCAACCCTCGCAAAGCCAATGGAGAAATGTAAGAAAAGAAAAATATCTCAAGAAAATAGAACATTCAATGTTGCCTGGGCAGATTCATTTGCATTTACCTCGGCGAGAGTGGCCTACCAGTATGCCTAATTTGTGGAGAAAACTGGCTAACAATAAACGGTCAAATGTCGCAAGACATTTTAACAATACACACAGTCCCCAGATGTTCATTACATCGGTAAAATTTAATTTTCTCCGTAGCACTTTGTGGGATGCTAAAGGGCACTAGTGAGTGTGCTAGGCATTATTAGCGCCCTATCACTGACACACACATGCACGCACGCACGCACGCACGCACGCACACACAAACTGAGGGTCTTAGTAAATGTCACAGAGGGGGCTCCGACAGTGCCGGGAAACTGTTTCCTCTCTTATACGATCACCCTCCCCTCTCGCTCTACATTATTGAAAAGGCCACACAGCAAGGCACTGTTGGAGGTGTGCTCCGATTCCAGCAGGGGGTTAGAGAAGGCAGCAAGACAGAGCTGATGAGCTGATGAGTTTCTGCCGAGCGAAGGAAGAAGGAGATTGTGATAACAACCTCATTGCTTGCTCCATGCATCGAGGAAATAGATGCATGGAGCAAGAGTGGCAAATTTCATTGGACATATACAAGGAGGGATCATATCTTTGTGGAGCAGGGGGCAATGTTGGACTCACATTATGACTCACAAGCAGATGGCGAGACAGAACTCTCAGGTGGACACCTCACTGGTCCGTGCTAAAGTCTTCATTTGTCCTCCATTTCAATGGCAGACTGTGCACAGAGGAGCAGAATTTCCCCTCAGGAATTCCCATTCTGTGAAAAATGACAGAAGAGTAGGTCAGCTGAAGTATCCGAAGACAGATTTCAACACACATTTTTTGCTTTTTGTGGTTCTATTGCGTTGGTAGCTTGGGGAAGGGTATCAGATAAGAGTGTTTGATGCACTGTGAAACGGGCCGTGAGTAAAAAGGTGTGAAAAGGGTGGGAATATGGTGCGAAAATGGGTTGAGGAAGTGTTGGTGGAGTGACAGTAGAACAAATAAAAGAGGGAGGGGGCTAAGAGGCACAGAGGAAGTGATGGCATCAACAAAAATGTGTGTGCGTGTGAATGTGTGTATGTGTGTGTGTGTGTGCGCGCGTGTGTGTTTTTGTCTCATGAGAGTGGGTTCGGATTCCTCTTTCACACAAACAACCACAAACTGGCCTGCAGGGTGAAGGGACACATTGCTCTGTCACCTTGTGTGTTTCACACATTCATGCAACTATTTGGAGAGAGAGGGAGGGTAACTCCATATATATATATACATATATATATATATATATATATATATGTATATATGTGTGTGTGTGTGTGTGTCAAATCACACGAGAGGAGCAAAAATAGCTATATATATATATATATATATATATATATATATATATATATATATATATATATATATATATATATATATATATATATATATATATATATATATATATATATATATATATATATATATATATATATATATATTCTCACATTTGTCCCATGACATTAAATTATTAATTTCTTCCCAAGATTGTTCATTTCATAGTGTTCTTCTCCAGTATGTGAATGTTATATATATTTTTGTACAATCATATTTTACCATCTGTGTGTCAAACTCATCTGCCATGGCCCGACAGGATCAGGAGGGCTGGCCAACATAACAAACACAGCCAACAATGGGACTGTTTATTCAACGAATTAGACCTACAACAGCATTTTCCGTTCTCTGAATGGTTAGTCAGAGCAAACCTGTTGGACTAGCAAAACAAGCCTGCAGTGATCCTTGCACATTAATTCATTGAATAATGGTGTTGGTGATGTCACAATTTTTCTGTTCCCTGATTGGTTGGTGAGAGCAGAGCAAAACATTTTACAGCTGACGTCGACAAACAAAACAAACACATCTACATACATAAATACATTTTTGATTAGCATCTCTACTATGCAATATATATATATATATATATATATATATATATATATATATATATATATATATATATATATATATATATATATATATATATATATATATATATATATATATATATATCAGCTCTGGTCCTCTACCAGAGGATATATATATATATATATTGAGGGTTCTGCGCAGTATCCTTGCTGTTCCCAGCACTGCACATTTCTGGACTGAGATGTCCGATGTTTTTCCCGGGATCTGTTGCAACCACTCATCTAGTTTGGAGGTCACTGCCCCGAGTGCTCCGACCACCACAGGCACAACTGTCACCTTTACCTCCCAGGCTCTCTCCAGCTCCTCTCTGATCCCTTGGTATTTCTCGAGTTTCTCGTGTTCCTTCTTTCTGATGTTTCCATCACTTGGGACCGCTACATCCACTATAACGGCTTTCCTCTGCCCTTTATCTATGATCACGATATCTGGTTGGTTCGCCATTACTATCTTGTCAGTCTGGATCTGGAAGTCCCACAGGATCTTCGCTTGGTCATTCTCCACCACCTTTGGAGGTGTTTCCCATTTTGACCTTGGGGTTTCCAGTCCATACTCCGCACAGATGTTTCGGTAGACTATGCCAGCCACCTGGTTATGGCGTTCCATGTAGGCTTTCCCTGCCAGCATATTACACCCTGCAGTTATGTGTTGGATCATCTCGGGTGCCTCTTTGCACAACCTACACCTTGGGTCTTGTCTGGTGTGGTATATCTGGGCCTCAATGGCTCTGGTGCTCAGGGCCTGCTCCTGAGCAGCCAGGATGAGTGCCTCTGTGCTTTCCTTCAGGCCAGCCCTCTCTAGCCACTGATAGGACTTCTTGAGATCAGCCACTTCAGTTATGGTCCGGTGGTACGTCCCGTGTAGGGGCTTGTCCTCCCATGATGGTCCCTCTTCCAGCATCTCATCCTCTGTTCCCCATTGTTTGAGACATTCTCTGAGTATGTCATCTGTTGGAGCCTTCTCCTTGATGTATTCATGTAGCTTGGATGTTTCATCCTGGACAGTGGCTCTCACACTCACTAGTCCCCGGCCTCCTTCCTTTCGGCTTGCGTACAGTCTCAGGGTGCTGGATTTGGGATGGAACCCTCCATGCATGGTTAGGAGCTTTCAGTTCTTAACATCCGTGGTCTGAATCTCTTCCGTTGGCCACCTGATTATTCCTGCAGGGTATCTGATCACTGGCAGGGCATAGCTGTTTATTGCCCGGGTCTTATTCTTGCCATTGAGCTAGCTTCTTAGGACTGGCCTCACCCGCTGGAGGTATTTGGCCGTAGCCGCTTTCCTTGTTGCCAGTTCGAGGTTGCCATTGGCTTGTGGTATACCGAGGTACTTGTAGCTGTCCTCAATGTCTGCTATTGTTCCTTCAGGGAGTGAGACCCCTTCAGTGCGGACTACCTTGCCTCTCTTAGTTACCATCCGACTACCTTTCTCAAGCCCGAATGACATCCCAATGTCACTGCTGTAGATCCTGGTTGTGTGGATCAGGGAGTCTATGTCCCTTTCACTCTTAGCGTAGAGCTTTATGTCATCCATGTAGAGGAGGTGACTGATCGTAGCTCCATTTTTGAGGCGGTATTCGTAGCCTGTCTTGGTGATTACTTGGCTGAGGGGGTTCAGTCCTATGCAGAACAGCAGTGGGGAGAGTGCATCACCTTGGTATCAGAATCAGAATCAGAATCATCTTTATTGGCCAAGTATGTAGAACACACAAAGAATTTGTCTCCGGTCTCAATCGGCACCAATTTGCCGATCAAATTTGAAATCACTGTCCAGTTTAAGGCCCAAGTTTGAGACTGTTGACTTAAGATAAGGAGACAGGGGGCCCAAGTCTACAGGATGGGATGTACAAGGGCCACTGGGACCAAATAGTATCACCTCTGTCTTCTTTTCATTGAATTTCAAGAAATTTTGTGCCATCCAGGTTTTTATTTCTTCCAGGCAGGACAGGAGTGGCTTTAATGAGAAGGCGTCTTTTTTGCTCAGTGGGACATAGATCTGGCATCATCTGCATAGCAGTGGAAGGGAATACCATGTTTCCTTAAGATGGAACCGAATGGAAGCAGATACAGCGAGAACATCAATCTCAAGTTGTGACAGCAATTGCCGTTTGTGGATGTTGGAACACTGAGGTACTAGTTGTTTCGTGGTCAACTGTGGGTTTCGAAGTAACCATTCAGCCTGCATTCTCTGCATGTAACCCCTATATACTGATGGTAGAATTGCGTTATACGGTCTACAGTATACAGTCCACCTCGACAGTATAAGAACTGTATTAAAAATGTCACCTTAAAAACCGTTCTAATATTTTGTTTGCAGAAGAAATAGCATCTTTGAGAAGTATCCTTTTCCTTCCATGGGAATTTTGCAACATTAGCACTTCAGCAGATGTCAGCCTCTTCATTTCGTCTCCCTCGATTCACACTTCTGAGACCCTCTTACGCTCTAACAAGCAGCTGTCAACTTTCCTCGCCGGGCCCACCAGTCCTCGTTATAAACGTCACACTGCGGTTGACCTCGGGCTCAAGTGGTCTCCTTTGCCCCTCAGCATGCCTGGCAGATGGAATAAGATTGGGGGAATTTCAAAGAGCTCTGCCACATTTTCATCGATTCTTTCTCACCATTTTATCGTTAAGTCAGTTGTGACATTCTTTCTTCAATCTAAAAGCATCACCATGTGAAATGTCTTATCTGAGATGAACTGCCCACCATACGTGCAAATACAGTGTTCATTTGCACCTCCACTATATCACAGATTTCTAAACGATCAATTTTGTATGAATTTTCACATTATAAAGACAAGAATATACTGTATGTCTGCTCAGATTGCTCTATGCTCTGTTTGTATGTCGGTGGTTCCTTGAAATTAAATTGACATCAATGCTAATGTCCATTCGCCCATTGATGGAATTTTGCACTCTACCTTAACTTTAAGCTAGCAGGCATTTGTTACATCAAATGATCGAGTTTGGTTGAGCATTTTGATCTTGAATGTTTCATTTTATTTAGTTTTATGTGTCAAATCACACGAGAGGAGCAAAAATAGCTAGCTAGCTAGAGAGCTAGACATATATAAACAGCTGGTAGTATGAACATATGACTGTCATTGAAATTGGTTGTCTTGAATTTTTTTAAATTATATGACTGCTGACAGGAGCAGGAGGATGAATTTGGAAGTGTTTCTGGTAGTTTCATCTGCTCATATTCAGCCAGATGCTTCAGAACTCAATGGTGCTTCACGAAGCAGTTTTTTTTTTTAACATAGAAGTGAAATGTTACCCACTCCCTGACAAGAATCAGATGCAAGAATGCACTTTCTAGCTGAAAACTAAACTGAAGGGATGTCAATATATATTTATGGAGCGGACTGTACTGTGGGTACATCAGGAATGTACCCCCCCCCCCTCCGATAAATGGTGATTCTCTCGACTGCAATCACACAGATTGTGATTGACACGAGAAGGCTGAAAAGCAAAACGTTGCTTTGTGTGTGTGTGTGTGTGTGTGTGTGTGTGTGTGTGTGTGTGTGCGCCAGTAATATTTGGCTTCTCACAAGCAGCTGTCAGCCTGCCTTAAACCAAAGTGTTCCAGCTGACTGACCCTTAAATTGGGCCAATAAGTTGCTGCTCAAAACGCACTACTTGTTGTCAAACATGGCGGCACCGACCAACCGGCTGCCCAATTATAAGTAAATATTTCATTCCTTGTTGAGGCCATTCCTCCAGCGCGTCGAGAGCATACTGTACATGACCAGCACTGCAAATCCTCTGCCCCCCCCACCCTCCAACCCCCCGCCCCCCCGCCCCTCCAAGGACGGCCAGCCCATTACAATAATTAACCAGAGAGGAACTTGATGGGATCGAGCAAAGGAAAGAGAAAAAAGAAAGAATGAGGTTGGGAGTGAGAGGAAGGAAAAGGAGATGGAGGTTGGGTTTTGGTGGAGAAGGGTGGGTGGGGGGTCTTTTCTGCCGAGGCAGCAATTGGGTGGGAGCTTCCTGCCTGCCGTTAATCCCTGAGTGACTTTCACTGCATACAGTGAAGCAGGCACAGGCCAGAGCCATCGCAAATTAATCTAGCAAAGAGCTTGGGAAGTGGCCGTGCTGAAAACCGTTAAAAGGCTGGAGAGCAATGGGGGGGGGGCGTTGAGGCGGGAGGGAGACATGCAGGATAGAAGGCAAAAGGGAATCGGGTGCAGGAGGAACAAGGAGGGAGGGGGTCCAAAAGGGAGAAGGCGAGCTATTTTGGGCATGGTAAAGGACAATCGCGTGGTGACATCACTCACAGGCATGTGATGTCACCACCTGCTGTGATGTTATCTAGCTCCAACCTGAATACTATTGTGGCTGCTGTGGTTGTGTGAATGCTGACCGAAAGATAATGTTAATGTAGCTGTGATGTCATGGAAACATCTCATCACACTGCCCTCTTGTCAAGTTCTGCTTTAGGAATTTCAGCTTTTTCAGTAGGTATCCCAAATTTCAAGTATTCTTACATAACATTACATATTTTATTCTATCCCTTACGATACTGGACTGTCCTGTAAAACTGACACACAAAACCAAAGAGAATTAAACACTGTCTATTTAAACACAAAAATGTTCAAGAAAATACATCACGGATGAAAATCAGCTAGCTTAATGCTAACATGAAATGTAAAACAGCTCACACTGGCTAACGGAAATTAGCATAGAAGTTACGGTCATGATAAACTGTTACTTTCACACACAAACAAAACATACAATTATATATTCCCTGTGGGACCAACGACTATCACTGGAGCTCAGTTGGGGACCTTCTTTCCCTCTTCTTGGTAAAAAAAGGGGAAGCATGGAGCTTTGCCACACCTGTAGAAGAACAACCAGAGATAAAGGTGTACAGGTGCAGCCATACCCACGGTCCCGCAGCCTCGCGCTGACCTGTTAGCTTAGGTTTCAGGAGCTTTGTTGAAATTATTTTGGAATATCCACCTCTGGAGAAAAAAAAAAAACATTTGTAATTGATTGTACATTCCCAAAAGTAAAACTTCAAACCACAAAATTTAATGACTTAGCGACACTCTTTTATGGATAAATCTGGCTACAAATGCTTATGCTATCCTAGAATTGCTAGCGCTGCTATTTTGTAGAAGCCGGACAGCATTCTGTGTGCTTATCACAACGACGCATACCTCATTTAACAACTCATTTAATCTGTCAGTTACAACACCAGTTGTGAGCAGAGGTGCTTTTGCGCAACACCAGATTCCTATCGAACTTCTTATCTTGGTTTCTCCAGAAAAAAGAAAAAGAGTCATATTTGCCGAAGCGTTGAACTCTGCATGCACCGAATCTGTCAACTGGCTTTTAATCCTCCTCCTTGCCTGGAGAGAAGTGCCAATCAAGATTTGGGAAAAATGTGAAATAGCCATTTGAGGATTTTCCAGTCTGGAGTGTATCCACATCTTGCCACAGGGGCAAGTGAACCGCTAAACTGAAACATGATGTGTTGATGATAAAAGTGTTTGCCTCTCACCTTATCTTCTCAATACTTCAAATTCTCCTTATCTCCTGCCCTAAATCTCCTTAAGTGGCTTCCATTAGTGGTCCGTCTTCAATACGCACATAAATCTTGATCAGTGGCAGCTGCTAGTTTTCCTCAACGGCAATTGGCAAAACTTTTATGGCTAGCGGAGAAATGATGACTAATGGTGCTAATAGTAAACAATCTCCCCAATGTTCTCGTTCATTTGGCGAGCTTCCACTCAGGCCAAATTATTGAGCCCACTGTTACGCCAAAGATGTCAGGCCGTCCTCTTAGTCCCTTGTGGGGACTTGTGCTCGATGCGAGAGACACATTTATTTTGTCCACACATAAGCGAGCACGAGATGTAATCATCCAAAAAAAGTAGAAAACAAACAAAAACAAAAAAATACAGTCGGCAAATCATTGCTGCTTCAAATCCAGCATGCAGCCACCTGCAGGCGCGTTTAGGCACGCGTGAAAATGTGAGCGTAGAAAAGATAGGTTGACCAAGAGATGAGAAAGCGCTGAAGGAAAGTCAACAAGCCCGGCGTTTCCTCTGCTGCCATGGCTGCTTCTTTACTTCGGTTTCCTGAAGACTCTCCCTGAAAATGATAACGGTGGAAATTCGTGCAGACAGAGCTGTCCTGACTTTTTCCTGACCTTTTGTTCACGTTTGCTTGACTGTTTACTGGGGCTGCAAGAAACTAACAAATCCAAGACATCTCATTTATTCAACATGTCAAATGTGTTTGAATACATGCATGTGTAAAAGAGTCAAACAAAAGGCCAACGGGGACTTCATTTACATAAAGGGGCAAATGTATTCTGCGAGCCTCCGCCATTGTCATCGCAAGCTTTGGCTTGACTTGGAGCAGCTACAAAAACAAACCAAGGACCTCAGATTTCTTTGATAGACATGTAGATGCAAAAAAAAACAAAAAAAAAACAGCAGGGCCAAGGTCGGTGAATATTGTTCCCAAACAAAAACAAATAGCTGAATACAACAAAACATGACTCCCATCATGAAACCAAAATAAAGATACCAAGAGGCGCTTGAGAGCTCTTTCAATTGAAATACGGACACATGGAACCACAATAAAAAGATTAATAATTATGGGGTCTTCACACTTGAGCATTTGCTAGTGCATTTAAGAACAACCAAATACAAATCGGTAATAACATCGACGGAGAATGTGTGAATCATTTGTAGTGGAAGAGGGAAACTTTGAAAACAAGCAGGACTGCGGCTCTCGAGGACCGGAGAAAGACGAATGGTGAAAAATCCTTTTCAGTCCGCTTTGCTAATTGAACCACAGCAGCCGTTCTCCAGAGGATGCCCGACTACAGTCCCGGTGCAATTCGGAAGTGCCGCCGCCGCCACCGACGACCTCTTATCTGTTCTCTTATAGACAAACGCAATTAAGTTGTGCGCGGGCAAAACGCGGGGAGATGGCAGATGGCCACCTGAGAGAGCCGCCGCTGTCTCGTCTAAGCATTATTGGTCTGTAAGAATCATGCATCTCAATGAAGGCCCTCACGCGTTTATTCCACACGCGAGCGCGGCTCGCACCTCGGCTCGGGAGAGAGCGGGACAGACCTCCGGCAAGACTCGAGGAAATAAATCTGTGTATTGTTGTGGCTAAGCTTGTGTCAAACAGCGCAGCTCCCACATCAAAAAGGCGCTTCCCGTTGCAGCTTTGCATCTCAAGGCGCCGCTCAGATTAAGCAATCATTTAGGATTTCTAATGACAGGCACGAGCGGCGGCCGCGCACGCGAGTTTATTTTCTTACCCGCTCTATACAGTATACAGTGGGTGAAAAGATAAGATGCTGGAAGTGGGGACGTGCAAAAATAATCGTGAAAAATTACGTTCCTTTTCCTTTAAAGCAGCAGACCCCCCAACCTTTTTTGCCCCCCGGACCGGTTTATGTCAGATAATATTTTCAGGAACCGGCCTTTAAGGTGTGACGGATAAATACAAAAGAATAATATGATATGACCCGCATGAAAACTGTGGTATAATGGAAACATATATCTCGGTTAGGCGCCGACAGGTATGGCTGCCTCGGTTACACGCTCCCTAGTATTGTCCCTGTTTTTGGCATTTTCGTTAGTTTTTGGCGACCCTACGCGGCTTACTTACACGAGGGAAAAGCTGCTTAGCATTGGGGAGTCGACGCTCGGACTTTTTTCACCAGCACACGAAAATCCACAAGGTTTTTTGGAGCTAGTCGCGAGCGGAGCGGCGGCGCTGTACGGCGCATGGAAACGACGTCGGAGGAGGGGGAAGCGAGCCGGCGTGCTCGTCAAGCTCCGGCAACGTGGATTCCGAACCCCGCTCCCATCGATCCATCTTGCTAATCTACGATCTCTGCCAAACAAGATGGATGAGCTTCTCCTCCTCACGAAGACCAACAAGACCTTTGCAAGTTCTGCTGCGCTCTGCTTCACTGAAACCTGGCTCAGTGACCGCCACCCGGATTCCGCGCTACATCTACCCGGCTTCCGCCTTCTCCGAGCCGACCGCGACACGGAGCTATCAGGGAAATCGAAAGGTGGTGGGATTTGCTTCTATATCAACGAAGAATGGTGCACTGATGTCACGAAGCTCGACGCACACTGCAGCCCGGACCTGGAGTCGCTGTCTTTAAACTGCAAGCCATTCTACTCGCCACGTGAGTTCACCTCTTTTTTACTCGTCGGTGTTTACATTGCGCCACAAGCTAATGCTAACGCGGCGATACAAACGCTAGCTGAACAAGTAAACAAACTCGAACTAAAATACCCAGAGTCACCCCTGATCATTTTGGGCGATTTTAATAGAGCACGTCTTAACCGCGAACTTCCCAGATATAAGCAGCACATCGACTGTTTCACCAGAGAAGGCAACATCCTAGACCACTGCTATACAACAATCAAAAATGCATACTGATCGATCGCTCACAAGCAGCATTGGGTCTTTCTGACCACAATTTAATCCACTTAATACCTACCTACAGACAGAAACTCAAATGCGCTAAACCGGTTGTTAAGACTGTGAAAAATGGACAGATGAAGCAAAGCTAGCTCTACAAGAATGCTTAGACTGCACTGATTGGGGCGTCTTTGAAACTTCAACGGGCACACTGGATGAATACACAGACACTGTAACATCATACATCAGTTTCTGTGAGGACATGTGTGTACCAACGAAGTCCTTCCGTTCCTTCAACAATAACAAGCCATGGTTTACTCCCAAACTCAGGCAACTCAGGAAAGAGAAAGAGGCCGCATTTCGAAGTGGAGATCGGGCACTGTACAAACACGCCTGAAACCAATTGACGAAGGAAATTAACATCGCAAAGAGAAGCTATGCAGAGAGGCTGAAAAACCAGTTCTCTGCTAACGACTCTGCATCTGTGTGGAATGGCCTGAAAGCAATCACAAACTATAGAACGCCATCCCCCCAAACAGTGAACAATAAGGGTCTTGCTGATGAACTAAACACGTTTTTCTGCAGATTTGAAAAGGACACCCCCATTTCCCACACTCACCCACCTCTACCAGATACTACTCTATCTACCCCCCCACCCTCTTTTTCTCCACTACAGATCCACGAACAGGACGTGAGACGGCTCTTCAAGCAGCAGAAGATCAAGAAAGCTGCGGGGCCCGACAAAGTGTCCCCTCCTGCCTGAAAGTCTGCGCTGACCAGCTGGCTCCGGTCTTCACACAAATCTTCAACAGATCCCTGGAGCTGTGTGAGGTCCCATCCTGCTTCAAACAGTCTACCATCATCCCAGTTCCCAAGAAATTGGCAACATCGGAACTGAACGACTACAGGCCTGTCGCTCTGACGTCTGTGGTCATGAAGTCCTTTGAACGCCTTGTGCTGAACCACCTAAAGAACGCCACCGACCCCTGCTGGACCCTCTTCAGTTTGCCTACCGGGCAAACAGGTCTGTGGAGGACGCAGTCAACATAGGTCTGCACTACATCCTCGAGCACCTCGACAGCACAGGGACTCTACGCAAGGATCCTGTTTGTGGATTTCAGCTCTGCGTTCAACACCATCATACCGAACTCCTCACCCCAAACTCCTCCACCTCGGTGTGTCCCCTACGATCTGCCAGTGGATCCTCAGCTTCCTGACGGACGGACACAACAGGTGAGACTGGGAGCGACAACATCATCAACACGCACCACTAGCACTGGAGCCCCACAGGATGTGTCCTCTCTCCACTGCTCTTCTCCTCTACACAAACGACTGCACCTCAACAAGTCCAGCTGTCAAACTCATAAAGTTCGCAGACGACACCACGGTCATCGGTCTCATCAAAGACGGCGACGAGTCTGCGATCCGACAACAAGTGGAGCAGCTGGAGCTTTGGTGCAGCCGACACAACCTCGGGCTGAACACGCCAAGACGGTAGAGATGATCGTGGACTTCAGGAAACATCCTTCTCCAGAGTTGCCCCTCACACTATCCAACTGCCCTGTGTCAACCGTCGAGACCTTCAAGTTCCTGGGAATCACAGTCTCCCAGGACATGAAGTGGGAAGTCAACACCATCTCCATCCTGAAAAGGGCCCAGCAGAGGATGTACTTCCTGAGGCTGCTGAGGAAGCACGGCCTGCCACAGGAGGTGCTACGCCAGTTCTACACAGCAGTCATCGAATCAATCCTGTGTTCTTCCATCACGGTTTGGTTTGGGGCCGCCACAAAGAAGGACAAAATCCGACTTCAACGGACAATTAGGACGGCGGAAAAATCATTGGCACCGCCCTACCCACTCTTGAGGACTTGCACACCGCAAGAATCAAGACAAGGGCACGGAAAATCCTCCTGGATCCCCCGCATCCTGCCCACCACCTTTCCAGTTACTCCCCTCAGGCAGGCGCTACAGATCCATGCGCACCAAATCCAGCAGACACTTGAACAGCTTCTTCCCTCTAGCCATTAACTCCTAAACAGTCACTGACGTAGTCACTCTTCTTGTGCAACAAATATTGTATCTCTCTAAAATGGTTCAATGATTTTCTGCACCAACTGTACAAACTGTAATAGTATTGTATTCTACCACTGATCACTTTAGCTCTGCTTGAAACTATGGTTCACTTACATTATGAAATGTCCTTCCATACCAATTTGTCATGTTCTTGTTTATGATGATACTAATGCAGCGTGTATACCGGAGACAAATTCCTTGTGTGTTCTACATACTTGGTCAATAAAGATGATTCTGATTCTGATTCTGATTCTGATAATAATAAACACGAATCATGACACAAGTAACGTCCTATCTGGCACTATGGTCACATTGAAACGTGCCCTCAAAATAAGATAACACCGCAAATACAAAGTGCATGAAAAATACGACTCACCATCGCGGCATATAATGCAGAGTGGGCTAGCTGTGTGGGAATCTCCCATTGTGATGAATCCGTATTTTAAGTAGGGACTCCTGATACTGTCTAGTAAATGTAGTCTTCTTTTTCTTCAAAGTCGTAGGGTCCTCTTCTTGGCCTTTCCCTCTTCTCAATGAAACTTTCCAAAGACGTTTGTTTTTTGTTTTTGTTTGTTTTACTCATTTTGCTAGCTCCATTTTTAGCGGTAACTTATCACGTGACCGAGAAGCGCGCCTTGACCGGCGTCAAGAGTGACACATTGTAGACGGATGTAACAGAGAATCAGGTAATTTTTCAAAATAAAACATCTTCCAGGTTCCGAAATAAATAAAATGGAAGGAATGTAAGTTCTTTATTCGTTCTGTGTGGCCGCGGCCCAGGTGTTGGGGACCACTGCTTTAAAGTATGATTTA
Source organism: Hippocampus mohnikei (assembly GCA_026261675.1). Taxonomy (NCBI): domain Eukaryota; kingdom Metazoa; phylum Chordata; class Actinopteri; order Syngnathiformes; family Syngnathidae; genus Hippocampus; species Hippocampus mohnikei. Next base: position 9,022,694 of record JAKGUB010000557.1, on the reverse strand, counting down.
GTCGAGTTTCTGCGGAAGCGTGGAACTGCCAATGTGGACTAAAACTCATTTATCATTTACTGGCATCTATGTTTGAATGTACTTCTTGGCTAAATGCTACAAACATAGCATTTTCCCCATCATATTTGGCCGACCGATTTATATTCGGTATTTTTTCCCCCCCATAATGTTACAAATTGACTTGTGCATCACAGACTTGCATAAGTAGAAAACAAAAAAGATATATATTTTTAGCATTTAACATTATACCAAAATATTCAAAAATTAAGAAAGTAAACATTGTTTATTAGTTTTTATATGGGTTATTATGTTTGCAGTGCATGACTTCTAGTGTTTTATTTCCCACATAATACCACGGGGTATGCGCATGCCCAAGTAACTAACCCGAGGCGATAGGGGGAACAAAAGCTAAACGGAAATTATGTGATATCGGCGTAATAAAACTAGAAAATTATGAAGAATTTTTTTTAAATATTCTAACTGTATTGGTATAATATATAATAATGTAGGCCAAATGCTAAAAAAAATCTAGCTTTATATATTTTTTTAAATTTACGCATGCGCAAGTCAATACCCTGTGGCATTATGGGAAAAAAATGCTAGCTTTTTAGCATTTTATCCCACATGTTTGAACCTACTAGTTGGTTAAAAAGTTTAACTCCACATTGATAGTTCCACACTTCTATTCTTTTTTGTCAAAATGTATTTTTAATTTCAGCCAGGAGATATTTACCTGGTTGCTAATAGAATAATACACAGCTAGCGATCCTTATTCTCACGGGCAACATGAAGGCCGGCAGAAAAAGCGAGCCGCTCACAACACTCGCAACGCTTAATCTTGGACTAAATGAACAAATTGCTTGGCCTAGGGCACCAAACTGTGTATGAGCAGATTAGCTAAAAGTCAATGAGGCATTATGTGCTATTAGGCGCTGTGATGTGCTGCGCTTTGCAAGAAAACTAAACACAAACAGAGCAGTTTAAGAAGTAATTATAAGTAGCCTACAGTTCAGGCCCCAAAGATATGAAACTGAGCTGGCAAAGTTTGCCATCATGTTACATGACTATTCTGTCATGATTCGCTGCTTGCGTCGACATTGTTCATCTCAAACACGCAGACAGCTTTTTGTTTGAGCAATAATTTTCAAGTATTTCAGCTATGACACCAGTTTCTACACTGTTAGCTGTTGAATGACATTTGGGGGGAAAAGAGTCTTCGTTTAGCTGAGCCAGAGGGATGCTCAAACTATATTAGGAATGACATTTGGGCCCCAAGGCTCTACGTGAATCCTCGTTGGATGCTGTCAGACAGCGTGGGGATGCCAGCAAGTGAGGGATTCCAAACAAAACGGTCTGCTCGTCTGCCAATTCGCAATGCGATGTTCCGCCGCTATAGTTCGCACTTCGGTGTATTACCACTTGAGTATTGTTGGATGTCCTGTTTGCATCTATTGCTATTCTGTGTGTGGTAAGGAGTTAGTTGGTTCAAGGCTCGTAACGACAGTAGCATCCATGCTAATTTCTGTTAGCCCGTCAAAAACGTTTCACATTGTATGTTGGCGTTCAGGTAAGGGACTTTCATTCGTAGAAAAACCATGATTTGGTTGAACATTTTGGTGTTCAAATACAATGGTACCGCTACTTAGGAAATTTAATATGTTCTGGAAGAAATTTCTTAACTGGAAAATTCTGTAAGTAGAGATGCGTTTTCCGTGTAAATGCCCTAATCCGTTTCAAGCCCCCCAAACTTGAGACACAAATGTTGTGTTGAGCATAAAAATGCATCAAAATATGTAACAAATTCATGTTACAATTCAATTATTGCACAATAAATTTGAGTTGTACACAATGTAAAAAACAAAGAATAAAGAATAAAAATGATGGTCATTTAGATTTCAACTGATTCCGCCTCGTTTTTTTGCCCTCTTTAGTTCATGTAATAATAATAATAATAATAATAATAATAATAATAATAATACATTTTATTTATAAGCGTCTTTCAAGACACCCAAGGACACTATACAATAACAAAAAACACAAAATACGGGTTGAGCAGCGGCAGCCAAATGCGCCAGCGTTCACTCAACCTGGAAGTCTCACTCAGAAGTGTTTTTTGCCTGGCATTTGGTCAAGAAATGATCCAAGGACGTTTGCTTTTGTCGACTTTTCACAATCCTTTGAAAATGTCCAATTCAAACATCAGCATAATGAACACTTTTTCCTGGGTGATTCAAATTTACGTAAAACTATCGGAACGCCTCATGGCCCAAAGGGCGAATGACGAGGACGCTGCACAGACACATTGCTGTCTATCTGCACACATTCGACACACTCGATAGAGGTCCCTCATAGCCAATGGGATGCCAGGGAGATGCTCAGTAATAGCCAATGGCAGAGCAGCTATAAGTATGTTGCGTTCAGGAAACTTGGAGTTGTGAGTAGCAGCCCATACTGTATTTCTCCCTTTCCTATCTTGAAATTTCTTTCGTAATATTTTCCTGTTGAGGCATTTCGTAACTTGAAAATTTTGTACGAAGAGACGTTCGTAAGTAGGGGTACCACTGTATGATTTTCAAAGTCTCTTTTGCTTTTGTGTGTCAGCTTTACAGTTAACCTCAACTTGGAGTGGCAACTAAACCGCTTGAAACAAATCTTGCCTCTTATTTTGAGAACTGTGAGCGAGAGAGTGAGTGCGGGCCCCAAGGAATACTTTTAAAAGTGCGTTTTAATCAGTTGAAATGTGTTTAGAGTGTGCAGGAGGGGTAAAACGATCAAAACATCTTAAATGGTCTCTCTGCATCACAGAATTTCCTCTTACGGGTGGCTCTGGAAGGTGAGACCTGCAATAAGAAGTCAACAACACCTTGAAACATCTTTGATGATAAAGACTTTTGAGATTGGTGACATTTTCAGATAAATCATGTGAGCAAACTTGTCCTTGATTTGCGCGTTGGAAAAAAAATGTCTACAATTGAAAATCCTCCAAATACAAAACTGTCAAGCCAATCACAGTCTCACTCACTTCCAATCACGAGTTCTGTGCTTCAGCACAGAACTCGTGATTGTTTGTGTCACGTTGCGTGGTGGACCCCAAGAAGCAGGCACGAGGGAGGAGCAAGGTGTACTGACAAATTGTATTTAATAAAACACAGAAAACTAAGTCCAAAACAAAGTCCAAAGTATCAAACAAAACACATGACTGAAGATAAAACTCAATAACAGAAACATGACCGAAACAAACCTGACAGCAGCAGACAAACGGCAACAAACAATCATGACAGTAGCCAACTGCAACAAGCTACAATGACCCGACACTGAATGCTCGGTGTGCCAACAGGTGTGCAGCTGCCGGGGGAGCCCGGCAGTACCACCTGTTGGTCCCAAACCCAATCATGACAGTTTGGCTGTTGGGGAATTCTGCCACAAACACAACCAAGAGTTCTCTGTGAATTATGGATTATTCCCGCAAATGTGAGCAAACCTGACCCGCGATTTTGTGGATTATGGCGCATTACATGACTTTACACTGGTTACCACGGCAACGACTCGATAAGGACTCTTCGCCACCGCATAAGTTTTCCCTCCGTATTTTCTCCTTCCTTCCTTTCTCATCGCCAACATCATTTGAAATAGCTCGTTTTGTGATTGCAGCTCCCCCGCCAACGATTCATATCCATCCATCCATCCAACAAGTAATTGCTAAAGTGTCACCTTTGTGTTACGCCTCCCCGCTCCTCCCCCCCCAAGGGAGTTGCTGCATTTCCATGTGTCCATCACTTTCGCAGTTTGTGGTTTTCATAATAGCTGCAGTCACGTGACTCTTATTTTCACTTCCACTCAGCGGTCCTGTGAAATGTTTACCTGTCTGATGCGCACGCCGGGAAATAAAAAGTGAGTCGCGTTCTGATTGACAGGGTTGGCACTTTTCCCTCTGGCGATGATTGTCATTTTCCCCAACAACTGCCATTTCCTGTGCAGGGCGGCATTCAACGCAACACCTTTATAGATGTTTTATTTTTATCCTACAATAATTGGTTCACCGTGCAAATTTCTTTTTTGCATCTCCATTGACAATAAAGGCAGGGTTAGCAAAAGAACTGATCTGTACCACAACACCTTTCCTCTTGGTTCCACAGAGACGTTTTCACGCGGCTGAAACTGAGCTCAAGCCAGAGCGCCACCTTTGGGAACAATTAGGAGCAGTTCCAATCGTCGAGAATCCCTTGACATCACTCCCTTGTGTCGTCCCTTTTTTTTTTCCCTTCTTGATTTTCTAAATGACTGCTCCTGACCCACACCACACAATGGAGCCCAATGAGCTAAATTAGCCCAATTTTCTCTCTCATCTTAACTATCTGCATGTGAATGTGTTGATTATGGGCGAAATGCTAATGCAGGCGTAAGAATGGTGGCAAAGATCAGAGCGGCGCTGTCGGGGCCGCACTCATTACGGTTCCTTAAAGACGTTAAGAGAGAATGCCAGTGCTATTCTGTCGAGGGCAATTAGCCTGTGCACATTCACCGTCGGCAGCGGTGATGGCGGCAGCGTGCGTGCACAGGAAGCCGGAATAAATGAGACAGCTTGTCACGTGGAAAACCCACCTTGTTCATTGCGCATTCCTTTTGAGCTGTTGGCAGCGGGAGAGAAGGCCGAGAACACACACACACACACACACACACACACACACACACACACACACACACACACACACACACACACACACACACACACACACTGAATAGAGTAATGCCTAATTAAAGTTAAAGGTCTGCCTTCATGAATATTTCTTTAAGGATTGTAGATGACTGTTTATTGCATTTGCCTCAAAGGATGTAAACCAGATACAATTATTGGGACACTTGGTCACACCACCTATCATCCAAGCTGTGTGTTTGGCACCTGGTCGACTTAAACCGGCCTATTCCACCTCTTAATACCAATGCTCTAACTTCACAATTACAGAAACCGTCATGGGAGAAAGGGAGGGCTGCGCTTCTGTGGGAGTGGCCACGGTCGTCTTCAAATTGGCCAATCAAAGTTGTTCTTTCATTCCCTTTAAATCACGCACTGGAATCTTCTTCTCACCACTGGCATCTTTCGAATATCTAGAGTGAAAATAGAAGATCACTTTTGTCCATATTATGGGAGGCTCTTGGGCATTGAAGCACAAAATACATTGCAAAACACAACCTGCCTGCATTGAGAAGCGCAGGGGAAAAGCAACGTCAATAATAAGTCATGTGGACTGTCTACTGTCGCACACGCTTCCACTGCCACACAAACACACACGCACACGTATACACACACACACACACACACACACACACAGGCAGACGTCCGACGGGACGCGCTGTGAATGATACGGAGCGGAAGGACTCAGAGGGCAGCGCTGCCTGCTGCCCACAGACAAAATGCATCACCACGCTGAGTGGGAAGACAGAAAGACAGCCCGGGGAATGAGATAAAGAAGTTTCACGGTGAAGAACAACCCTGCGCGGTGTGCCAAACTAATCAATTAGACTAAAACAGAGGTGGGCAAACTACGGCCCGCGGGCCGGATCTGGCCCGTTGGGCTTTTTAATCCGGCCCGCCGAAGGTTGGTACACAACACAATTAAGGTTCGATATAAATGATTGCATTAATTTCATTTGGACTTGTAATGACAGGCATTTCAACGCCAGGTGGTGCAGTTACTTGAAGTTGCAGAGCACAGGGAAGGAGGGGGAGACGATACGGAAGCCAGCAGTATAGTCAACTCAAGCAACTCCCGCTCGATACGACGGAATAAGTGTGTCCGCGCCGCTATTTTCTATCATTGGATCCAAAACAGCGACATGCAAGTGACTCTTTGTTGCAGTGAGTTTTACTGCAATTGCGAACATTTTCACGTCCTGTCGATCATGGCATGATCAATGAAAAGGAACAGAAATGGCCACAGAAGAGAAAGTGAAGTGTATCAGATTAAACGAAGCGGGTTACAAAATACGAAACATTCAAGAGACGCTTGGAGTCTGAAAGACTCAAATTTACAAGACTTTGAAAAACGAGAAAGTGATTTGTGCTCAGTCCGATTCTGGCTTTTCCATGCCCAGAGTGAATTGCTTGCGGCTCGACGGACAGTCGAGTAAATAAACGTTTCCTGGAATGGTTTGACTGCTATCGTGCTAAAAAACTTTCCGCAAACTGGACCGCTAAAAAGAGAGGAAGCGAGTCCCAGAGCGCTAACTATGAGCATAGAAGACTTCGAAGCGTCCCGTGTCTGGCTTCAAAAGTTCACTACGCGACATCAGCTGAGCAACGTTGTCATGTGTGGTGATCGAGGGGAGCTCAAGTCAGAGACAATGAGTGAGTCAAAAGAAAAACCACCGGGTCTCTTACACGTCTCATTTTGTAGCAAATAGTCCTAACTTTGTTATATTTTGTCATATACCTGTACTGCTTGCTGCAGTTTTTGGCCAATATATTGTTGCACTTTGTTGCTTGTGTTGTCACATGTATGTTGCTCACATACTTGAACCTTCATACAGGACATATACCATAGTTGTTTCACTGTTCTCATTTAAAAAAAAAAAAGGTATGGGAATACTTTCATGCTTTTGTTCTGTTGATGTTTGGTATGGACTGTCAACATATACATTTTTTTTATATGTACCGTATCTTGTCCTGACACGGCCCACCTGTCAAATTTAGAAATCAATGTGGCCCCCGAGCCAAAAAGTTTGCCCACCCATGGACTAAAAGATGGCTTTGCGATGTTTCGGTGGCAAAAAAAAAAAAAAAAAAAAAAGCAATTCAGGTGTTAAATGTCACATTGGAATTGGAAATGTCTGTAGCAGCAATTTGAAATAGACACGTTTCTTGAAAATGCTAAATGCCAAATGTAGCTGCTAATCCTGATTGGGATGATCTTATATTACCATAGATCCATCCATCCATTTTCTATGCTGCTTATCCTCAATTGGGTTGCTCATGTGCAATTTAGTCCTTTAATTAGGTCTGCTAGCTTAGTGCTAATGTAAAATGCCATCGACGGCCTAATCACCATAGTGCTATCCATTTTCGATACCGCTTCCAGTTGACCTCATTGCCGGCTGGCATGTTGTGCCACAACAATGTGCATGCGCAAATATAAATTCAGAACTTCCTGCATAGTATACGACCCCCCGCCCCAAAAATGCTGAAAAATCAGCCGCGCCATATAGCAGGGGAGCACTTTTGATGGATGACTGTTTATGTTTTTGCACAGGTTATTCCTCCTGTCTGCCCCCACCCACTCCTTTTCACCATCTCCCACCCATCTTCTTTGTTCTCCATCGTCCAATCAATAGTAGCGCAGTCATTTGTTCTTCTTTCCCACAGCCCCATTCACGTCAGGGCTCCTTCCTGACTCGCAGCTACCTCGTCGAACGCGGCCCTCCCACTTGCCCGTCGCCAATTAACCCTAGCGAGCGACTGTTGCTTGGTTAATTGGTGTTGCTGCAAACATTCACGCGAGGAGGACGATGATGGAGGACCAGTTGCTAATTCACTCGCCTTTCCAGAGCCACGGGAAGGTGATGTTTCGCTGAACAGCAGGAAGCCAAGAGGCTGCCATTTAATTTTCGTTAATGTGTGAGGGTTTTGTTTTTTTCTCATGCAAATGTGATTTTCAACCTTTTCCTGCCACACCTGTGTTTATTAAATAGCAAGGCAAGCAGCTTGTCCTGCTGGGGGTTAATATCCTCTCAGGTCAACATCTGCCATCTTGGCACCGCACTCCTATAGATTGGGTCGAGTTCCTGAGCAGATGTTTTTCCGTGCCGGCACTCATGTTTGAATCGCACATGACGATTTCCCAGCATCCATCTCATTCTCTACTCGCACTCTCTCCTATTCTGCGATAAATTATTCCCCCCGACCCTTTTAAGGGCCCACCGCGTATTCCTCCCGAGACATTAACAGCTGCATACATTTGGATCCAAATGTGACCAGGCCTCTTGATGACGTATTAATATTTAGGCCTGTGCCATTTGAGATAATGATAACTTTGAATTTAGTTTTGGCAAATTAATAAGTGGCAGCTGCTACTCTCGGGGGTTTGGAGAGGCAGATAAAGGACGAAAACGAGAGAGTTGGGGAGGAGGACTTAGAGGCTGAATTTAAATGATGCGTCACGGGCTAACGGGCCACTTGAATCAATCATGACTGAAGCGTAATTGGAAATGTCCTGCCATCCAAGTCGTCAACGTGAGGCTGGTTTATGCGCGCGCACACACACGCAAAATAATATTGTTATCAAGAAGCAGCAGCTGAATGGTTGCAAGGAGCTAAATTGATTTTTTCCTAATCACGCGTCCGAAGGATTTACAGGGGATTTACTTCCAGAGCTCCCCCCCCCCCCCTGGCCCCCCCACTGTATCGCGGCTCATCCTTCGCGTTAGATCCGATGACGTCGGCTCCAGTTTGCGGCAGTGACACATACTTCTCAGCCGCAGTGTTCTCTCAGTTAATAAAGAATAAAATACAGGAGGGCAATTGATTGATTTCACAACACTCAACAAATATTTGCATCGTGGAACACGTAAGGGAAAATGTGGTGTTTAAAACTTGAACATAGTGAGGCATTGTGGGGGGTCTTCAACTTTGCATTTCCGTCTCAGGGAGTGACGTCACATTTTCAAGCTGGAAATACAGCCATGTTGGATTCATGTCGTCCAAAAACAGCAGCACGTTGTTATTTAGCTTCAATAACTGGCGTCCAAAAAATAATATTCACACGGAGCTTGGCACAGTATGCGTTCACGTTTAAAGCTTAAAAGTAGCCCATTTAGACGAAGTGAAATTCAGAAAAGACTCACATTTTTTTAAAATAAGAGTGGTTATACGAAGTGAAAAAGGTTGTCTTGATTTTAATTGCAATAAAATCAAACAAACTCTTCTCTTAAATGTCACTGTTAGCAATCCACTTCCAATCAAGTGGCAAGACCCAGTGTTTTTGTTTTTTTATGTTAAGCGAGGTTGTTCGTATCTGCTGAAGGTAACTATTGAAGTAACTGTTACTTTTAAAATCATGTAATCCGTAGTTACTTTTTTCAAGGTAAACCGTGGCAACACGGATCGCAGTTGTAATAGGAAAGGTCGATTGTGCCCAAAATACCACAGCAGTCTACACCGCGGACTAGCTGAGAGCTGTTCCAACGTTTAATTTTCTTTGACAGTTCACATATCGACTCGGCGGTGTCCTGGAAGACACAAACATGAGCGATGGCATCCTTCTGGCAAGAGAGGCAAGCAAACATGCATTCCTCTATCCGTGAGGCTTTTGTTTTCCTTGTGATCATTCATTCTTGAATTTTAGGATGCAGCTTTTAATCCTTACCCAACATTCATCTCCACGCTCACTTTCTGGTTGAATTCCGCTCGGCCGCCTTTTAGAGCTCTAATAAGGCGTGTGGATGACATGCGATGGCCTCCCCGCTCCTATAAATACCTGAGCATAACGAGGGACCGCGGAAGGCAGCGGCAAGAGTGAAGACGTCCAATCAGATGCCAGAGGAGACAGCTCGTGGATGGCTGTCTGCACCCAGTCGCTCATTAGAAGCCTGTGCTACTCTCCTCCTGGCAGAGAGTGCCTCGTTCCAACTTTGCTTCGAACGTCTGGACTTTTCACAAGCATGAAGTCAGAGATGGGCAGCGCTGAAGTTGACTGGAAGAAACGTAATGTGATTCAGAGAAACAAGAAGAGGTAGAGACAAGAGAATGTATTCCGATAAGTATGGTTGTATGCTCTGTTTGTAGGAAAGCCCCACTCTGCGCTACTCTCGTATGGTGTTCCACAGGGTTCAATTTTGGGGCCCCGGTGTTTTTTTTTAATTTTCCTTTCATAACAACACTTACAAACAGTCATCCGTGCCTTTACATCGCGGCTGGATTACTGTGATGGACTTTATTTTAGAGTCAGCCAGTCCTCCCTCTGTCATGATCCTGTCTGGTTTGTTTTGTTTTTTCAGTCTCCGGTGGGAGTGTGGGCGTTCCTTCATGAGCTGCACCTGACGCGAATCATTCCTCGTTAACCAGCTGCCTATATACACTCTGCCATGTTGACAACTCGATGTCGAGTTATTCGCCTTGCTCATGACAGTCTGCAAGTGTTCGAGTTTTCTAGACGTCCCTTGTTCTTGCCACGTATTTGTCTCGCCACGTTTTTTTGCATTAGCTCATTAGTTTGATTTAAAATTCATTTGTTTGTCTTTAAATCATTAAATGGTCTTGCCCCACCTTACCTCTCTGTGCTCCTCCACCTCTGCGCAACTGCCCAGTGCCTCAGGTTGGTGGGGCAGATGCTACTGGAGGTACCGAGTACCAAGCAGAGGCTCAGAGGGGTTTCAAGCCTTTTCTGTTGCCTCTTTGGAAATCAAATTTGCAATTCATCAATATGGTCTTGCTTGAGTTTGTTCTTGTTTTGCAAATGAATCTTGCTTGTGGGCATTCTAGAATAAATGCGGGAATCTAACCAACCTGAAAGATGTTTTGTGAGGCCTCACGTTGCCTCATTGCTTTTGTTGGGGATACCTTTTAACAAACAAAACACCCTGTTTAGTCCCGGGAGATAAAACGCCCGCCAGTGGGACAGTGATGTACGAGCATCCCATTGAGAGCAAAACGCACTCTGCACAATCGAAGGGAAAATGCAAAACTGCAAATCGAAAGTGATCAGGCAACACAATCGAGCCGAGCACGGCTGACACTGACCCAATGCTGCAAAAGTGCAAACTCAGAGAAGAGGCATGTGGTGACGTCGAGTTTTTACTCTCATTTGCTAATTGAGGAGATAATGTAAATCATCATGGGAGTCGGTGGGAAAAAAACAAAACCCTGCACTTTAAAAATCAATGAGCTGCTTGGGTTTGAATCTCGCAGAAGTGAATCAGCATCTCGTACCCACTGCTGCTGCTTGGGAAAAACCAACACGAAGGCAGGGCCTGACGCTGATTACAGGGACTCGCTCTTCAGAATGCCGTTGTTGCATTCCATCAAATCCACTTTTTTGCCGGAAGTCTGCATAATTACGGTAATCCTTTGTCATCACCACCGGTGCCGCAGAGACAATGTTTTTGCTTACAGAGAACACTGTGACACTGCAATCAAGATTGTCCGCAGCGCTTGTCTGCACTTTATCCATCTTAAAAGTGAAGTTGGGCTTGACACAGATCATCATGACACATCACTTAGATAATTATTTTGCGCTGCCGCACAACAGCAGAAGAGGTGATTAATCTGTATTTTGTTTTGCAAGACTGGAACAAACACAATCGATAGTTTTTTAGTCTCATGCATAGGGATGGAGGCGAGGTGCAAATACGTAATAATTCTTCCCGATGTGGTTTTAGTGACTGGGCGCACAATAAAGCAAAAAGTTGAACGGTTCACAGAGGAGCAACAAGCGCCAGTGGAGATGCGCTGGCACTGCACTCACCTCTGTGTACTTCAATTGTCCTCCGGGTACATTTCTACTTGAACGAAACAGCCACAGTTGTCGTACAACTGCAGCGTTTCACTGCTCCTGCATATCGTCATTCAACGTTTCCGAACTCGCTATATCTAGAGCGCCTCATTGTGGGCTTAGAGTGCCTGTCTGTTAGGCAGTCAGAGGCAAAATTTGACTTCACAGCAAGTGCGTGGACTGAGGCTGTGGACTGGCGTGGATAGATTAGAGCGCCTCGTTGTCACGGTGTGAGAAGGCCTGTGATGACACGGCCACCACATTTTCATAGCTCAAATTTGTAGTTTATATGTGGGCAAAGAAAGATGCTGGACTAAGTAGCATCCATATTCAAAGTTGTAGAAGTGCTGTTTGATCGACAGGTGAGCCGGGCATGATTCTCTTCAGGTTTTTTGGGATAGGCTGAACTGGAATAAACGCCAAAGCACCACTTGCAGCTCCGATTTGCTCCGGACAGCCTGCAAACATGTTTTTACAAGAAAACATTTCTTTTTAGATGGCCGCTGGTGCGAGTAGGGCTATTTACGACCCTGCGGCGAAGACAAATGCTGTGCAAGCGTGGTTATCAAGCTTGAGTAGGCTTTAAAATCTAAATCAACAGCCGATGAAAAAGCAAACGCCTAAAAATGCAAAAGCGGCAGCTCGCCATAAATAATCTATGCTAATTGGTCTTCTCCGGAGATGTCTGCTGAGTGTTTAATGGCGCTCGCAAACAATGCAAGCGTTCTCTCCGTGTTGTTAACCACAACGAACCACGCTGAGGCACAATCCCCATGCCACGTCACGAAAACGCAAGCAGACAAGGGCCTCGCTGCATAAATTCAGACAAATCATACAGAGGAGAGAGGGATTCCCCGGACGCACAATTACTGAAGTGCACACACACACGGAGACGCGCACAAAGTCACATGCTCTGACACAAAACTGACCACAGCAGGAGATTTGTTAACCCGAGTGGACAGGAGGGATGAGATCTGCCTTGCTAAAGGGCCTAATGACCTCATCTGCGGCCAGCAGCCGACATGACCAATAACATCCGAGATCACACACACACACACACACACACACACACACACACACACACACACACACACACACACACACACACACACACACACACACACACTGACCCACTCCAACAGACACACAACCACGCCGCCAGGGGCTCATCTTGTCCTCCCCGAACGGCCGCTTGCCGCGGCGCCCTTGTTAGCGGCAGCGTGCGTCTCCCTAATAGACATGCGCAACTAGCCTGAGCCGGTTCGAGTTGGAGGAGGCGGATGAAAAGACGGATGGTGGTTTTCAGAGAGATAGAGGCGTGTGTTTTCATTTGTTCATAAACATGTTTTGACAGATTTAATAACAACACACACACACACACACACACATACACACACACGCACACACACACAAACACGCACACACACACACACACACACACGCACACGCACACACACACACACACAAAGACGCACTCCCTGCTCCCATAGAAGCGCTCCTCTTTCATCTCATTTTTATTTATTTTTTTATTTTATAGGCCTCCACCAAAACACTCAGTGGATTGTGTGCGTTTTCTGCTGTGTAACACATTCAAGAAGCCAGATATGCCGTCGAACCAGCTTTCAGCGTTGTGTAGCCCTGCGAGCTGTGGCATCCTTCAGATGTTTTTCAAATCCGGCCTTTGTTCAGCAGCACGCGTGTTACTCAGAGCAATCTCAAATCATCTTTTCTCATTCAAACAAATGGTAATGCCACCAATCGGTTCCAACCTCCTCTAAAAGAACAAAAGTTACACCTGTCCACAACTACATTTTTAAAAATCAGAAATGCAAGTAAACATTACTTGATTAGTATTTTGGGCTGATTCCGAATCTGCCTTGGTTTTTTTTTCTCTCACACAAGAGCTTTACATAATAACAATAATACTAACAATACTATTACTGTATATGTCATATGATAATATATTTAGTCATGTTTATGAATTAAGGGGTAGGTTCAGCAACAGGTGTATTTTTAAATGTCATGTAAAATCTGTAAAATCTGTATTGTGGGTCAAACTTAAAAACAAAAAACGTAAAATATCTGAAAAACCTGATGTGCTACAAACAATAAAGACATTTTTTTAAATCTGCATCAAAAAGATTTTTAGGGACACACAGCTACCTCTGATTAAAATTGACTGGTGAACAGTGTTATTGTAATGTGTTTTCTAATGATGAAAACAACACTATCATATTGTGCTTTACAAAATGAAAAGTTTTTGTCCCACTTCAGCTTGTATTTTCTTATTGAAATAGTTCTTGAGGGGGAATCCCAGTTTTGCACGCGATCAAGACACGAATATGAATTTTTAAGTGTCGTTCCTATATTAACCTCTTCCTCCGGTTTCAATGCTGCTGGGGCAAGTCAACTGAGAGATGTCGCTTGCGTGACACGCAAAGCTGCACAAGTAGGTGCAAGCACACTTTCCGTTACGTAAGACACAGGGTACGGCAAAAAAGCAAGGCAGCACAAAGGCAGAGTGAATGTGCACGCGTGATGGAGGAAAAACTAATTAGCGCAGCACTTTAAGCATCACGAGCCAGAGCCAGAGAGGACTGCCACAGACAATCCCAGTCAATTTTCCCACTCAGTGGAGAGAGCGGAGGCATGCTTTGACATTGTGTTTTATCTCCGACGGCCTTTTCGCTGGCAAACACAAAAAAAGTCAACTTCAACGGAGTGAGCGGTCACACCAGAGAGAGCAAAAGTGCAAGACGTCAAATCCGCCAGGACAAAGGCGGAGATAAAGACAAGCAGGGCAGAGATTCAGGGACTCGGACGGCAATATTTGAAGGACTCACTGAAGGCTGATCTTTTGCTTTCAATATGCAAATTACTGCCACATTGAAATTCAGCATGAGGAATGTGCAATTTGTGAGCGCCACGTTTGTCTAAAACAAAGAAAGAACATTCTATGAGCACTAATGTCATATCCTGTCCGGAACGTACAAATAATAGCACGGTGACGATTCCACTCACATGAGCCGCTCTGTGCACGAAGGCTCCAATCTGAATAAATCATCACAGGAGGCCGCCTTTGCACGACAACAAATCTCTTTTCATGGTCTGCTTTACCATGAGCAGAGACAGACAATAACCGTCTACCAATGTCATCCAACATGCATTGAGCCAGCCATGAAATCCTCGTGAACAACCAAGCCACAGTTAGCCCACAGCTACGTCTACATCTCCAACAAAGGAATTGTGTGCATGAAACACTTGCGTTCTAACTTCTACCGGTGTTGGGAAGTAATTAGGCCCTACTTAATGACCCTTTTCATTGAAAGTCTGGCAAATCTGACACAACACACAGAAGAGTGTTGCTAGCAACCATGCCAAATTTGTCTGATTCAAAATGAGTAGTACAGGATAGCAAATGACAAGTAAAAATAACCCAAAACAAAAAGGAAAGTATTTCAGTTTGGCAGTGGTAACAGTCCAGTTAGAGCAAGAAACAAATTGGATACAATGTGCAAGATGCAGAGATTGTATGATTATAGAATTGCAGGTTGGAGAGTGATTGCACAGTGCAAATGTTGAAGAGAGCAATCAAATACTCAAAAAGACCTGGAAAATTGACTGCTACTTCATCTCGCATCTTTCTTATGCCTACGCATGACTACGAAAATATACCCGCTTAAACCCTTGCTGTGGGGATTTCCACACCGCAACAACAGGGCCCTCTAAAGTGGTCACCAGCACAAACCTGCTTTTTTACACGCTGGCTGTCACTTTAGAAAACCTTTCCAGAAAAAAATAATTAAAAAACCCTCACTCTTCTGCCTTCTCTTTGCAACATGCCTGCACTCGGGGCTGACAACGGGGCACTCACAAGCAGCAGAAATGCTATACTCTAACCCTACAATTGAGTACTAGATACTTCCGAGTCTATGTACATTTTCAGCAGTTGTCTTAGAATATGGATAGTGTCACGCATGCAACCGGCGGCACGAGATTGCGACAAACACGCCTCTTTTGGCAGCATGTGTTGGTGCTGAAAGGTCACGCCGAGTGCCTGTGCACAATTGTGGGAAAAGGCCAAGATCATCATCACTCTCACGGTCCAAGTGGACAAGTGCTGGCATCATCTGATCCCTGCTCAGATGAGAACAGGATCGATAAACAGATTTAGACGGGACAGCGCGGCCCCAGCCTGCCTCGGGGGCTTGCAGGGCACCACGCAGATAGCGCACCTTTCCGGTCCTGCTACTGCGACGCTGTTTTCAGCCACGTGACTTGACAGACAGTGAGGGAGGGTGCAGTGAGAGATGAAAATTAAGAGATAAAAAAAATACAAACAATAATCTGTGTGACAAGGACATAGTAGAGGGAGAAAATATGCAGACGACAGGGGAAAAAGACCTGGCAAAAAAATGCGGGGTTTTTTTCAGCTCAACTTGAGGCAGTCTGTATTTTACAAGGGCAAAGCGACCTTGGCTGTCCTAAACATAAAGCGGTCAATAAGCCCCATCCAAAATATCCAGAAAGCCAGAGCGCCACAATAAAAATCAATTCAAGTCATCCAAGAAGGAGTAATAGGCCACTTTACTGTAAATGATTATTGATAATCGCATCCCCCTCTATTATATTCTGATGAAATGAACAAAAAAAAAAAAAGAAAAGATCTGAAAACAGATTTGAGCAAACGTCTGTGATTGTGCCGAAGCTCGGGTCCATTCAGAACGCGCTCGGATGGAGAAAAATAGATAAGAACGGCGCCACAATGACAGCCTATTGACGATGTCGTCTCTCCATCATGCACACGCCTTTGCCATCATCACAAACCATTTGAACGGGGTGCCCATGTGGATGATCGCGGACAAAAGGTTATATTTAAGCTTTCTTTTTTCAAACGCAGCTCAAATAGTTGCCCTCTTTGTAGTCTCAAATCATCAGTTGGGGCGGTAATCCTCACATGCCACACTGCAGTATCTGTGACGATGGATGTGTGCGGCTTGAGCAGGCGGGGCTTGCTCCTGTGAGTGACGTGGGAGTCGGCAAAGCAAGTTGTCACGGTTCTGTTTGTGACCAACAGGTGGCACTGTAGTGCTCCACCTGCAGCGGCACACCTGTTGGTCATTACGTCATTAGTTGTATAAAAGGACTCCCGCCCGACCACTCATTGTCGGGTCATTGTTTGTTTGTTGCTGTGTGTACGTGTCATGTTTTGTTTTCTGTCTTGGGTTTTTGCTAATTTGATTTCTTTTGATTTTGCTGGACTTTATTTGAGCGAGTTTTTTGAGTTTGTTTCTCCATTGTATTCTGTTTGCATTTTTGTTAAATACATTTTGGTCAGCCACCCTGCTCCTCCCTGCCTCCCTGCTTTTTGGGGAGGAACCACCACGCAAAACGTGACAGCTGTTACGCAAATCTGCGGCAAACTGCGGGAAATTTATCACCGCAAAATCCAACAGTAAAGAATCCTAGATATAAAATTGGATATGTATTCTAAAAGTCGCAATAGAGTGAAACTATGAAAAGTGAACAGTGAAATTGCGGCAACTAGAGTAGTAGAGAATATACCGTGATTACCTTTTTTTTAACAGTCTCTTTTAATTAGGTTTCTTTATTAAAGACAGAACAAAAATAGCCCTATTTTGTTGTATTGTGTCATTGTTGGCTGACGTTTGTTTCCAGTGCAGCGTTCTTTACATGATGAGAAACCAACGCTAGTGACTACGCTGCCTTTGTCATTTTTGGCCTTTACCATCCGTTAAAAAAAAAAAAAAAAAAGCATAACTCTCCTTTTCACCTTCAGCACAATTGCGAGCTGCCACACAGTCACCCGGCGCCAAGCTTTTTCACAGCCCCGACCCTCCTCTGCATCCCTCTGACAACACAAGGGTGCCGAAATTGATCCCGCATTCCTCCACCGTGGCGCTCATGTTCCCAACACAAATGCCGTAAAAATAAATTGAGGACAGTCACCCAATAATAAAACGGCATCCAACGTGTCCCAGAAAGACAGAAAGCTCACAGTGTACGCACACGCTTGCGAACATACATACTGTATCCTGTCGGGTAAAAAAACACGGCCAATGATTTCTTCGTGGAGCTATTTTTAGAAACCCACTACTCTTCATTGAACGTAATCATGGGAGAGTTTCAAGGAGGAGCCAATTTTTTTTTTTTTTGCAGCCACACGGATAATCACGACCGTGCGTCTACAAACTGGAGCTGGATCCCTTTCTAATTTTAGCTCAGTTCTAATGCCATGTTTTCGGCACATGCACAAATGCATGTTCAAATTGAACAAATAAGGAAGGGCACATTTATTCTCAGCTTTCGAGAATGGCAATTTGTCATTTCTTCCATGAAATTGGGGGGGGGCAACACATTCTGGCCTCTTTGTGTTGCCATATAAACGTCATCTGCCCCCAGGCCTTCAGAATCCGTAGTACTGGCCCATGTAATTTAAACTACGATAGCAACGAGACTGTCTCTTTAAGATGGAAGTCAAGAAAAAAAAATGTTCCACTCGCTCCCACAAGACTAAACACCGTATTGGGGGCCAGGGGCGCATTGAAGTATTGTAAAGACATTTTTTGACCCGACTTCCCCTTTAACGAACCATATTTCAAATTTCTCCTCACATGGCCACAGCACTGGGTCTCGATGACATCAGCATTTTTCATCACATCACCATACGACCTCCGCTTATTGCTCACCACGCATACCACCACCCACCGTCACTGCAAGACGTTTTAAGGTTGGTCCATTTTGTCAAGGGGACGCTCAGGATGGTTCTCGAGGGCAATACACGAGAGGGTGTGTCAAGCATTGCGTGGACATGTTAAACGCTTGATGTGTTTTCATAGCACCTAAAATCACTGGACTGTTTTTACGCACGCGTTGCTTTTTCTCAGAGGTTCAGTGCGTCGCTCAAGGGCGCCATTGTCACGTTGCCAATTTTTACATGCCAGAGCCGCTGGCGTCACAATCACCAAGGGCGAATGGTAAAGTCATGTCACACTGACACACAAGCGTTATTTCACCATACTCCAGCCGACCTGATGAGCCTTGCGACATCGTCATAGGAACGGGCCAGCGCACCGTCTCATGGCCTTCTTATCGATTCGATCCGAATGGCTGTGGGGCAAAACAATTGCCGCCAGAGAATCATGGCATCCACGAGGTGGATGAACACACGTCGACCAAAACATACGTCTTACATGTGAATGAGACGATCATAATGAGAGAAATGGGCGTTCTTTCACACACACACACACACACACACACACACACACACACACACACACACACACACACACACACACACACACACACACACACACACACACACAAGGGTAAGTCAGTAAGGCGCTTGCTAATATCATAAACCTCGGCAGCTTCAGTGTGTCAATATTTGTTTCTTGGTGCTTCAGGATAAATAAAAGTCTAGACATACACTTGTGTACTCTCGCAACGCGAGCACATAATTAGGCTATTTGAGCGCAATGTAACGAATGTAACGAAAGTGGAGAATTTAAATGTGCATTATGTTGACACATTT
Organism: Hippocampus mohnikei; assembly: GCA_026261675.1. Lineage (NCBI taxonomy): Eukaryota > Metazoa > Chordata > Actinopteri > Syngnathiformes > Syngnathidae > Hippocampus > Hippocampus mohnikei. The sequence continues at coordinate 9,003,656 of JAKGUB010000557.1, read as the reverse complement.
TGGGGGCAAGCTAGCTAACTGTACGTTCCACTTGGGCCAGATAACTGCCGATGGCACTCAAGTTCTTGTATAGTAGGGGGGGGGGGGGACAGAGAGGGGCAATGCGTCACTCGGTACAGTTTTAGCCATGCCCCCACGCTCCCCCCAAAATATCATGAAAACTGAAATGATGAAAAAGAGTTTAGCGCTCTGTCTCTGCTAAGTGTATCATGGTTTTGGAGTTTTCATTTTCATCAGTTTATTTTAGTTTCTCTTTAAGTCAGGTTAGGTGTAATTAGTTTTGAGAGCAAGTTTTTAGATTTTCAAAAAATGCTTCATTTGTGTTTTGTTTTTATTAGTTTTAGTATTAGTTTTTTTTTTTAAATATATAGAATGTTGGTCAAGGGCAAGGTTTAAAAAAGTTCACAAAGTATTGGATAAAATAGTAAAGAACAACTCTCTGTTTGGCCCTTCTTCTGCATGGACGATGTTCATTCCTTCATTCATCTTCCGAACCGCTTGATCCTCACTAGGGTCGCGGGGGGTACTGGAGCCTATCCCAGCTGTCTCCGGGCAGTAGGCAGGGGACACCCTGAGCCCGTTGCCAGCCAGTCGCAGGGCACACAGAGACGAACAACCATCCACGCTCACACTCACACCTAGGGACAATTCAGAGCGCTCAATCAGCCTGCCATGCATGTCTTTGGAATGTGGGAGGAAACCGGAGCACCCGGAGAAAACCCACGCAAGCCCGGGGAGAAGAAACTCCACACAGGGCCGGAGCTGGAATCGAACCCGAATCTCTGCACTGTGAAGCCGACGTGCTAACCACTGGACTACCGGGCCGCCCGCATGGACGATGTATTTATTTGTATTTAAAATCAACTCCGGAAGCTCCTCTGTGGTATTAATTGACTAGCACAAAAGCGTGGGACATTTTTGCGATATTTAGATTTATGTTTTGGTTTTATAAACACATGATGTAGTTTCAGTTCGTTTTTGTTTCTTAAAAGCATTTTCGTACTCATTGTAATCACGAAAATGTTTTTTTTTTCAATTTTACTTGTATTTATTGATTGATTCATTTTTAATCATCTTGGCCTCCGTGATTGAACGCTACATTTTCCTCCATTTTTCAGAAGCTATCAAGCAGCTTCTGAAGACAAATCTTGGAATTAATTTTGACCTCAAATTTGGTTCGGAAATAGAAGCAGGACAGGTGGCGGCAATATCGGGCCGCGGGTTTATATTTGAGAGCGTCGATGGCCTGCCCGAGTATTTGGCGAGCTAAGCTAAGGCTAACAAGAGAGCCACTGGAGACTTATCTGCCGGTGTGCCAACGTGTCTCCCATCCTGCGGGAGCTCATTAGCTTCCAATTTTTCCTGGAATAAACGGCAGCTTATTCCTAGTCGCTCGTTTCTCTCATTGCGCCTTTGCCATTTGCGGCATGCTTCAGATGGGAAGCCAAACGTGGCGCTTCCAAAAGAATTTCAGTCCCACGATGTTCCACCTACTTTCCAGAACCAACGCATGTTGAGCCAGGAAAAAAAAAAATCCCACACTGGCCGTCCACTAAAGCGCCTCCCTTTTTCATTCACTTTATCAGCAACTCAGAGTGTGGGAGAGGGGGAGGAAAAGAAAAAAAAAGCTGCACCATCTGCCACTCCTTCACAATTAGCCCTCTCAGCCTGACATCCAGCGCAGACTTTTGCTTGAAAAACTATCCAAGGAGGCTGCGACGCTATGATGCGTCCTGGAGGCGCCTTCTGACAGCCATGACTGACTTGTGGAGCCCCTGAAAGTTGTATTATTCAGTGCCAGCCATTTGCAGATTAAATGCTGGGACTCTAAAAAAAAAATAAATAAAAAAAAACACACACAAAAAAAGTCCTTGGCACTGAATGAGTTAAATTAGAAGCACTTCAATGAGACACTACACATGGTACCAGCGCACGAAAGGTGTACTCGCGGCTGATGCCATGCCGGGGGTTCAAGAGGCGCTAACGTGCAAAATTCAAGCACATGTAAAGAGCAGCGTTATGAGCCACGGGAACGCGCCACTCTCTTATTCAGTGTTTCGGTGAGAATTCTGCATGGTGACGCTCACATACAGTATGGATGGCGTTTTCAGCTTTTCATGAAGATGAGATTTGAAGGCGCGCACTACAGAGGCTTCGTCGAAGCAAAAGAGACGTACGCGCGACGCTCAGAAGACTACAAAGGGGACGACATCTGAATGAGTCTGGATCAGCGGGGAGCGAGTGCGGATCAGAGCACTATCCTCCTCTGTGAGACACACGTTACTCCTGCATGTGGCGCGACGGCCACCGGAACGTTTTGCTGAAGCGGAATGACTTTTCAAGACGATCGCAATTAGCTGGGATGCTTGACACTTGAGTGGCTGCAGGTTTCATGAGAAGAAACTCAGCAAGCGCAATGAAGGCGCATGAAAGAATTGTTACGCACACTGTTCGTAAAAAGCTTTGGTTGAAAAACCTTGAAACCGGTTTGCAAAATCTACATTTTTGAGCCGTGAACATTTTTGAGCCGTGAACATTTTCCAGCGGGTATGACCTCTTTGCCTTTCTGTGACTCTTCCAGTCTCCGTTGCAGCTGCTGATGAGCGCCAACTTCAACTCTGGGAATGACGGCTCGATGGCGAGGAAATGCATTCGTCCACTCAGGGATCAATTCCACCTTTGATAATTTTGCTTTTCGGAGAGCAAGTTGCACAAAAAAAAACACTGATCCCTGGCTTGCCTGGGTTGTTGTTTGGTTTTAGTAGCAGCACAAAATTAGGACTCATCTCTCATCAGTCACGCTGCTGTACTTGACCTCTTCCCGGCCAACTGGGTCCTTTGGAGGCTCCTCCTCTTGTCATCTCGGTGGATCGCATAAAGCGCGGCGAATTTTTGACAGGCCTAGCGACCCTCACTTGACTATTGTATGTTAGCTGTAAGATGGCGACGACGTGCTCGACCGGCCGAAGAGATGTTGAAGTGTTGACGAAGAGCGGCGTAGAGTGCCGTGGAGGAAGACAGGAGCAATTGAAGCTACTCAAATGTCGTCCGAAGCAGCCTCCGCTCAGGGCCCCGTCTCCATGGAAACGAAGGCCAGATTGGTAGACTAGATTTGAAGGCGGCGTGAATTGGGACACCAGCTTGCGCATCGAGGCACGCCGGAAGTTTTGTCACGTGGCCTTCAAATTCGGTCTTTGGATGATGTAGCCGACTAATTTTGACCCAGCAGAACTTCTGATTAGGTTTTTTTTTTTTTTAACCTTTCAGGGACAGAGGTTACTACAGTGGACAGCTGATCATGTTATCAGGTTACAGTCAAGTCAAGTCAAGTACAACTTTATTGATCAAATGATTACATTTCTTCCCTCTCAACAAGACACCAAGAGGAGCCGCCGCGGGTGCCCGCGCCGCCATGTTATCATTATTGGTGCATGAAAGGGTTAATGAATGATTTCAACTGCCTGACAGTTTGGAGGAGTTTTATGCGGCAGACTGCCAGTCGACGTGGTGGCGGCGGCAGAAAACTGAGCAGAGAGCTTTGACTCGGAGGTACAGTGTCAGATCATTACTGTCCGGCTTCTACTTGGCAACCTGACGCTTTAATATGCCGAGAAAGCGGCAAGTGCATTTGACACCACTACAATGACTCACGAGTGAAATAACGCTGCGTCAAGTTTCCAGGCAATGAGAGAGAGAAGAGGCGCGTACGGTGGAGCGTTACGCTCCTTCCTCGACAAATCAATTAGCGGCAAAGGTCACAGCAGGAGCTCAAACAAAAGTGCTTAATTGGGCAGCGATGAAAGGAGCTCCTCGCGGCTGGGAAAATAGCCACAAAATAACTTTGACGAGCTTCCGTCTGGCCAACAAAGGAGCTAGGGAAGCAGTGGAGTTTCAAGTCGCCCTCGAAACAAATGCAGTCTATTTTATCGCGGGCAGAGTTGCTTCTCCTGAACTGCGATTCCACTGATCTGACAGCCAGTAACGCCGCGCTTTCAATCCATTGCGGGGTCTCCTGGGTTTTGGCTTTGCTAGGAGTGTTATCGGACGTGTGAATGTAAACACTGGGGGAGGAAAGATTAATGCAACAGAGGTTTGTTTTTTTTCTTTTTGTGCCAAATCCCGAGTGAAGAAACAAAATGTGCTCGGATGTTGCGAGAGGATTTTGCAAGCATGAATAAGAGCGATCTGCTTGCCAACGTTAACCACATTGCACGAATGTTTGAGGAGCAGCAAGGCAAGGCAGCTATATTTATATCGTGCATTCCGTACACCAGGTAACGCAATCTGCTTTACGTCATTAAAAGCAAATCATTTTTTACAAACCAAACAATTAATAATGACATTTAACACCGAAAGTCAAGAACTATGAGTGGCTAACTAAAATGACTAACGGAGCGTATAGTGCAAGAACATGAATTTGGAGAACAGGATTTTTAAAATGCTTTGAAAGACCTAAAATGATACATGTGGTGAAATAGTTTTTAATCTGGATTTACACGATGAGTGATGATTTTACCCCTTCTGGCATCTTATTCCATTTCCAGGCAAGCAGCATAACAGCTACTTCACCATGTTTACTTTGAACTCAGGCCGTGAATTGAACAGAGTCTGCAGATCTCAGAGCCCCACTAGGTTTACATTCAATCAGCATTTCTTTAATCGAATCAAGGCCTTCAACCATATAGCGATTTATAGACCAGTAGGAACATTTTTCAAATCCACTCAACAGCTGACTGGGAGCCCTTTAGGACTGGAGTAATATGTTGAGGATATTGTTTTGGTCAAGATGCAGAGTTCTGAATGAACTGCAGCTGTTTGATGCTCTTTTGAAGGAGTCCGTCAGACCATTTTAACAATGACGTCTAATGGAGACAAAAGCATGGATAAGTCATTTTGGATATGTAATTTATTTTATTTCGAACAAATTCAGTGCACTTAAACATCCAACAGGAACATTGAAAAAGCTATTCATTCAAACCAACTCCAACCGGTTGCTGCGAGGACAACTAAATCTATCAAAAGGAAGATGATTTTTCATTAAGAATCCAGAAGCGTGGAATACGCACATTTTTATTATTTTTTTAAAGGTATTTATTTGAAACTCAGAAGTGCAATTTCATAGCACTAGGTGACAAAAAAATCTACTTGCCATTACATGAATACATTGGAATGCCTTTGCCTACATTTTAAACTAATCATTTTAACAGTTAAGGCAAGTTAGACTGATTGCAAATAACAATGGATATGCCTTGAAGATAAAATATTATTTTCCAACCTCGACTGAATTTGACTCCGCACAAGACTCTTGTTTCCACTCTGCCATTAGCTCTCGAGGCAAGATCTCAATAGCTGGGTTACTTTACATTGTGTTAAATATAACTGATCAACAGCAAGTTTTCATCAGAGATTTCTTTAAGTGTCCCTAATTGCATTTTTCACGCTGATTTAAAAAGAACACGTCTTGACTTTTTTTGTCCTAGCTCGTAGCACATCAGATTTTTGAGATCTTTTTTAAAGATTTTTTTTCTCCCCCTCTCCCTCCATCGTGGTTTCTTCCTGACTTCCGGGTTGAGTGAACGCTGGCGCGTTTGGCTGCCGCTGCTCAACCCGTATTGTTTTGTATTGTTTTGTGTTTTTTGTTATTGTAAAGTGTCCTTGGGTGTCTTGAAAGGCGCTTATAAATAAAATGTATTATTATTATTATTATTAAAGTTTGACCAACAAACACTTGTGCAATATCAATCTTATCATCTGTTGTAATTTACAGCTATCACCTTTCAGAAAAAAAAATCCACTTGTTCAATTTAGCCCTTCATAAATGAGCACTTCTTATTTTGCTTTTTTTTTTTGTATAGTATTGTAAGGCCTGTACATTTGCAACGTGTTACAGGTGGTAGTAGTACAGTAGTAGCAAATGCACTGCCCGCCACTGGTTTGAAATAGTTGGGTTATCAACTCGAATGTTCCGATATCAAGTTTGACATCCAAATCTAAGCTTGATCACAACCTATTTTTTTGCTTTCAAAGTAAAATAGCAGCGCCAAAATTACAATTGCTGAAATAAATATTTTTCTACCATGGAACTCGGCGTTTTGCGTGCATAATACGTTAGAAAGGCACAACACGCTAGCTCTTTCCTTATCCGAAGGTGTAGCCCCTGAGAAGTGTTTCCCCCAAAGCGAACTATACTTTATTTTGAAAAGCCACTGGACTTCCGCCTTTATTGTGGACGAACTGACGTCTCTTTCGGCGCCAGCCAGAGCTCGGTCGACTCGCAGAGGCAGCGGGATGCGGCGGGGTGCAGCCCAGCGAGCGGCGACAGTCATCCCGTCCCACGACCACCCCGATGGGCGTTTTTGTCGTGCTTTTGTCGCTCTCGACGCTCGGATCTCACCGGAAGCGGCGAAATGAAGCGGATGAATGTGAGCACCAAGACCGTTGTTGAGCCCCGTCTACGGCATCACTTGTCGTCCCTGGATGCGGCGCCTCGCTGCTTTTAGTTGTCCCCTTTCCGGGGATTTCATGTAGAGTTGATCTGACAACTTTTCGTCCTTTTTTTTTCCTCCCTCGCCCTCTTTTTTTTTCAAACAAACATCGCCGGATTGAGCAACTCTTGGAAAACCGGCGACTTGCTTGCACCTGTTCCCGGCGGAATAAGCACCCTCGGTGGTTATTCGGTTTTGCAAGCATCCTCCCAGGGGTGTGCGAAAACGGCCGATGCTTGCCTTGCTCGTCCGTTCCAGTTATGTGTCGTCCTGTTGCCTTTTTGTCCGTTAAGCGTGAACACCCATGCATGCGTCCAAGGACGTGCACACACACGTTACGCATGCACCGTGACATCTCATTGCTGTTTGCATGTGATTCCCCCCCGACTGCCGTGGCATCTCGAGACCAAATTCAATCACATTTTTTTTCCTCCTTCGAGTTAGTTCATCGGGTGAGCCGCGCACGTCTGTCGCGCACTAATACGCACGTTTGTTTGTGCGCAGCCACGCTGGAAGTCGACCCCGATGTGGCCGTCGGGAGTGGGCAGCCGGCAGCCTTGCCCGCGGGAGTCGGCGCTGCGCAGGGCGGCCATCAGCGGCAACGTCCTGGCCCTGCCGCCGCACCACGTTCCCAGCGGCCGCAGCGTCCGCGTCTTCATCTGCGCCAATCCCGACGGTACGTCACCAGCGGGCAGCTCGCGGCCCTTTCCAAATCGGTTGCACGAGTGACCTCCGATGAAGCTCGGAGCAGTTTAACCACCTGTGGCCGCACAGCCTCCGTTGTGCTCTGCAGCACTACAGGGCGACCCTTTAGCAGCGATCTACCAGACTGTATTTTTTCATGCCATGAGAAAAAAGGGACCCAGTCATTTCTGAGTTATTTATACCCAGCTCATTGGGTTGAGGATTTGACCCAGCAAGTTGGGTCAAGATTCCGATTCAACGAAGGGTAAAAACTACACACACTGATGAGTTAAAGCTAACAAGGATTGGGTAACCAGGTGGTGGTTAGAAGGATCAGGATGATTTTGGAGCTGAAAAAAAAGGCATAACTGATCACTGACTCGATCAGAAGATGGACCAATCTAGGCAATTTGTTCAAACAACTTGTGTGTAATTGACGGCCATTGAAATGCATTGTGGGGGAGGGGGGGGGGGGGTGAAACCCAAGAAATTTGGCCAAAAGCAGCGATGAAAATTCAATACACAGAAATCCCAAAATTATGTGAAAATATTGTGAGGGTGGGGTGGAGTGGAATGTGACAAAAACCCCAGACTGTATAGGCTGCGATATTTCTGATTATTACCAATGCCAGAGGAGAACATCCCTGGAGTGACCGATCATTGATCGATCGGCAAATTACAACCGATCAAAGAGTCCGCATAAAACGCAAACTACCTGCAGATCCGATTCAGCCGACCAAGTCGTCTCATCTTATGACCGATATTTTCGACAAGAATTAAAAGCAACTTTAGCAAACCATTCAATGCTCGCCGGATCACTCGTATTTCAAGATTGGCATGGCAACACGTCAAAGCTGACATCTGATTGGACAAAAAGGGAAACGCCCAACACACGCGTACACACTGGAAGGAAGAATCTCTCTGAAATGAAGAAAATACAAGTGACAGCTCACCACTCGCCACATGTCACGGAAAGCATCAAATTAGGAATGCCCGAAGAGTTCTACTGAACCTCTTGTTAATCTCAAGAACGGGGCATTCAATTTCTACATGATGTATTTAGCACCCAACAGCTGCTAGCACAGATGTTGGACAGACTTGACATTGGCTCCACCGCTCACATACAAATGCAGTTGCAGGAGGCGGGAGCATGGGGGGATTCCCCCGTCCCCTTTATGACACAGAAGGCAAGCAGTCGGGCTCGACCGATTCATCGGCCGGCCGATTAAATCGGCCATTTATGGCCCTTCAAATCTCGGCCAAAATCACTGGCCCAAACTGACGAGGTTTGCCGATGCGAGCTTGCTAAAAATCGGCATTTGCTTCAAAAATCTTTTTGAAATCCCTATGAGTTGGCCTCGGATATTCGCGCCACAATCACCTCAACAGGCAAACGTAGCAGATCCGCTTGGGAGTCGCTGCGTTGAGAAAATCCGCAGGAGCCTGGAGACGCAAGGAACATCTGGCCTTCATGGATGGCTGGTCCACGCCGCCTCACTCCGCCTTCAGCGTCCTCCGGGTCATCCGCTATTGATTTGCTCACTGGCTTTATGTTTGCATCACTGCGGAAGACTCCGCACTGAAGGATAGTGACGCTCTGGGGAAAGGCTGAATGTTCGGCCATGTGAAATCTTGGGTCAGATGTCCGGTGATACAAATAATGCCGAATAAGATTGGTCAACAGCAAATTTGAATCAGAGATCGCTTTATGTGCCCCTAAAGGTATTTTTGATGTGGATAAAAAAAAAAAAGTGTATATATATATATATATATATATATATATATATATATATATATATATATATATATATATATATATATATATATATATATATATATATATATATATATATATATATATATATATATATATATATATATATATATATATATATATATTTTTTTTTTTCCCCCAAGATGTTTTCATTTTAGGCTTTTAAGTTTGGCAGATAAAAAGCTTGCACAGTATGAATTCCACCTCATGTCATTTATAGCTCTGAGGTTTCAGGGAGAAAAAAAATTCCACCTGTTGCTGAAACGAACCCTTAATTCATAAAGGTGACCAAAAACATGACGATTGCTATTATATTATCATTATTATATTATCATTATTATATTATCGTTAGCCAGTAAACAAACATTACAAACAACAAGCAACAACAAATAAAATGACATATATGCATTTAAAGAAAAAAAAAGTAACAAAAAACAAGGTGAATTGACCGGCTTCAACCCCACAATTAATCAAATGATCATTGAGGCACGCCTTTTTGAAAAATTGCCATTGCAGGAGAGTTAACAACATCACAACTAATGACACTACTTGACCCCTCCCACCCCCTCCGGTCCAATTTAGAACGTTGAACCTGATGTTTTAAATTGTGACCTCTTGTTTGATCCAACAGTGCATCCTCAAAAAAAAAAGTTCATATGCGCGAAGCAGTTAATAATCGTATACACCGTGATCAGATCAAACAGTATGAATTAAAGAGTGACGATTCAGTTTGGGGGCGGCCCGGTGGTCCAGTGGTTAGCGGATCGACCTCACAGTGCAGAGGTACCGGGTTCAATTCCAGCTCCGGCCTCCCTGTGTGGAGCTTGCATGTTCTCCTCGGGCCTGCGTGGGTTTTCTCCGGGTACTCTGGTTTCCTCTCACATTCCAAAAACATGCAGGCTGATTGAACACTCCAAATTGTCCAGAGGTGTGAGTGTGACTGTGGATGGTTGTTCGTCTGTGTGTGCCCTGCGATTGGCTGGCAACCAGTTCAACGCCGGGTGTTCAACGCCGACTGCCCGAAGACAGCCGGGATAGGCTCCAGTACCCCCCACGACCCTTGTGAGGATAAAGCGGATCGGAAAATGGATGGATTCAGTTTGGTTAACTGGTCACTATACGGGTACCCAAAGAAGCCTGGCAGTCTATGTGTGAGTTGCACCAAATCTAAATCATTAATACAACTAAGAAAAAGCTTGGGGCCAAGCACGGACCCTTGTGGCACATCGGATGTGTCCTCAATGAATTGCAAATTTGAATTTCCTTTTTTTTTTCTTCCTTCAATGTAGTAAAAAAAAATGACCAGTGTCATTAACTTGAGTTGGTGTTAAAGTGGAACCCGACTTTCAAGTTTCTTGAGCTGTTCATTTGATGTGAGCTAGCTGACTGACCTGTCACCTCACAAAACGCGTTTTCTTGTCCAGCATCACGGTTCGTGCTTTGGATTTCAAGCGCGCCACACATCAGGTGACAATAACTCACCCTCGACAGTTTAATCTGAAAGCTTTCAAACACAAAATGATGAAGATGTTTATGATTCCTCGCAGTGTTCCTGTGATGGAACGAGATGCGCTGCTGCAGCCACTTACTGCACATTATCGCTGCGCTTCAATGTGACATTTTGCTGGCCAGCTGTGGGCAGATGCATGTCTGGACGCGGCCCCGAGCTTTGCTAAAGATAGACGAGTGAAAGATACGTCAGACTAAATTTGCCGGCTTGGGCCCGCTCACTCGGCGTGTGTGCGCACGCGCTTGCGGGGCGAGGGGCGTTCCGTGCAGGTCTCCCTGTCGGCCATGTTTTGTTTGAACTGTCCATCCGCGCCCTCCAGGGAAAGAGACTGGGCTTGTCCAAATAGATTACGGCGAGCGTGTGGAGAGGCGGAAAAACAGAGAGGGGAGAAAAGTGTGACACAACAACAAGGCGCGGGCTCTCAATTCAACATTCCGATATGATTGTCGCCTGGCGGCAGCTAACCTAGCACAGCGTTTTTGCACATAACCCCATATTTGCACACAGAAAAAAAAGTGGAACACCATGTCAAACGCGTCACAAGCAGTTACCATCAGCTCATGCTGTATTTCATACCACACTCGCTTACGCTGTCTGGAGCCACACCGGCCAAGGGCAGTGACAACGCTCCAGTCCGGGACTGCGCGCTGCGTCCTGCTCCTCACAGAGCTGCGTTGACCGGCAGCGAATGACGGTGGCTGTGTTCAGGCCCACAACTGCGCAAACTGCACTTTATTTTAACTCTTTCAATGCCCGCCATTTTCAAAACAGACAACCTATTGAGTGCCAGCCAATTTCAGGTATTCTGGCCGATCTTTCAAGGCACACAGAGTGAGCCAGGACTTCTCTCTGACTATCATTCATTCATTCATCTTCCGAACCGCTTGATCCTCACTAGGGTCGCGGGGGGTGCTCGAGCCTATTCCAGCTGTCTCCGGGCAGTAGGCGGGGGACACCCTGAATCGGTTGCCAGCCAATCGCAGGGCACACAGAGACGAACAACCGTCCACGCTCGTACTCACACCTAGGGACAATTTAGAGTGCTCAATCAGCCTGCCATGCATGTCTTTGGAATGTGGGAGGTAACCGGAGCACCCGGAGAAAACCCACGCAGGCCCGGGGAGAACATGCAAACTCCACACAGGGAGGCTGGAGCTGGAATCGAACCTGGTACCTCTGCACTGTGAAGCCGACGTGCTAACCACTGGACTACCGGGCCGCCATCTCTCTGACTATTTACATAAAAAAAAAAATAATGATAATAAAAATAAAATAGTTGACGGCAATTGCCGTCAACGGCACTCCATGTTAGGTTTACCGTTGACAGCAAATTGTCGTCGATGACGTTCGAAGGCTTAAATGCGCCAATTTGCGCATGTTACCAAATGACCAACTCCCGTTCTCACACGCCTCACTGCAAATTTTTGCTCTGCCGGATTTTCTGCGCCAGTCCTGAGAATGGAACCCTCTCTCACAATAAAGCATCTTCTTGTCCCCTTCGCTTTCAGACACAGAGGCAGAAAGGAACGCACTGAAAGAGCACGTCTACCCCAAACTACGGGACTTCTGCAGGGAGAACTACGGCATTGAATTCCAGGTTAGTCGCATTTGCTGTGATTTGCCATCACGCTCCAGAGCTTGCTTTTTGCTGACGGGAGCCTGTCGGTTTTGCATGTGAAGCACTCGGGACCTTAAAAGACCCCCCGGCGCCGCACACGTCGGTCTCCTGACGTTTAGAGCGGACAGAAGGCCAGCAGAGATAAGGCGCCTGGCGACAAAGGCTGCCACGAATCTGGCCGCGGATAAGGCGCAATGACGTGAGGGCTTTTCCCTCTTGTCATCGCCCGACGGCCACCGTCGCTCTCCCTTTTCGCTCTCTCCGTCGCCGCGGCCATCCGGCGCATTTGCATTGCAAATCGACATCGGCATGCACGGAGAGATTGCTATCAGGGTTTGTTCGACAAATCCAGGAGAGCCCTCGAGCTAGCGGGAGATTTGGGCTTCAGATAGTTCTTGGAAAAGCGAGAAGCGATTTGCACGCAACGCCAGCTTCTTATTTTGATGCAGGATTGCAATTCCAGTGCCTGGGTCTTGTGTTGAGAATAACCTTCCGAGGTCATTTTGGAGCATATGAAATTGTTTGCTTATGCTATCAACTCATCCACTGCTGTGGATGATTATATTTGTCGACTGGAATCCAAATCTCTCTCGTGTGTGTGGGATGAACAGAGTAGGCATCGCGATCGCGAGAAAAGATGACGTCGTTCACGGAGTGAATGACAAACGTCAGGTTAAAAAAAAAGCCACTTTCGTTCAACTCGAGCCGCGCAGCGAGTCGGTGGGGCATGTGTTCGTAAATGATTATTTTGCCATCAAAAGCCCCTTTCTTAGTCTTGAGTTTGTCGTTTTATAGTTTGACGTGTCACGAAAGCAAAACCTCTTCGCAAAAAAAATGTTTTCTCTGCTTATTGGTCATAAAACGCGTTTTTTAATAATAATAATAATAACAATAGTACATTTTATTTGGTCAAACCAATCAATGTTCGACTGCTGATTATCCGATCCCCCCCCAAAAAACGATCTTGAATCCACAAAATCCTTTTGACATTTTAAGTGAGGATTACGTTGGAATTAAAGCCTAATTTTCATGAGTTACCTGTAGTGAGCCAAAATGTCATCTGCTTCTGTGTGCCGTTATCATTTTATGAGATGTGGAGCGTGCGGTCAGGTGCAGGATTATTATTGTTAACGAAAATAACTAAATAAATAACTAAAACTAAAATGATTTTTAAAAATTATTCATGAAAGAAAATAAAAATGAAAATGCTTTTGGGTTTGGGGTTCATTTTAAATGTATGTATTTTGGTAGTGCTTAACGTCCATATAAGGGAGTCGTTTGAGAATTGTCGTTTCAGTTTACTTTATTTACTTTATTTCCAAGATGGCGCCCGAGTAGGCAGCCGTCGGCAAGTGCTCTTCAAGAGCCTTGCTTTCTTTCTTCTTTTTTGTTGTTTTTGTCTTTTTGTTTTGTCACGTTTGTTGTTTCGTCGTCTGGACTTGATGTGGACTGTTTTCAGCGTTTTTTGGCCACGACATTCGGCAAAGGAGAAGAATCTGTGCTTGGTGGTTGCGCCTTCTCGGCAGCACGCCTGTACCAGCACAGATTTTGATTGGGAGGAATGTCGGCGCCATTGACTGTCGGTGCTGGACAGCCCCGGGGCGCTTGTGTTTTTTGCGCCCGTAATGGGCAGCATTTTTCACAGCCCCGTTTTGTTCAGTGGAGACGTTGGCGCTGTTGGACAGTCTGCGTTGGTGCGGCTGGATGGATGTCTGCTGAAGTTGAGGATGAGGAGAGAGGAGCGTCGGCTTCTGCGCCGATGCGTATTTGGAACTGAGAGTCACCGCTTGCAATTGGAATGGATTTACATGGGACAGGAGAAGTGAACCAATCTCTTTTTTCGTCAATGGATGCTACAGCTTCTTGTTGACTTTGAAACTTAGCTTGTAGCCGACGTGTGCACATTTTGAGCATGACGTCTCTGATCCACTGGTGAAAGGACACTTTGATTCGCTCCTCTTTCATCTCAAACTGCTTTAACAACAAAGCGTATGAGGGGAAAAGTGGTTAGGACTGCACGACTGTCCGTGTTTTATGTTATGTGTTGTGTTCATTATTTTACTTTATGTTAACTGCTTTGTTAAGCGCTTTGTTACAGCTGCCGCTGTTGTGAAAGCGCTATATAAATCAGCATGTATTGTATTGTATTGTATTGTATTTATTACACGATATGGTGACTTCTTTTTTTTTAAACTTGTTGAGTTCAACAAAAAAAATCTAAAACTAATACTAGAACCAATAAAAATGCATTTCAAAAAGTTTAAAAACTAACAAATCTGCTCTAAAACAAATGAAAACAAACCAATTTACAAAATAAAAGTCAGCAATAGTTTTTAACAATAATAAATAAAATAAAAAAAATTCCCAAACTTTTATAATGCTGGTCAGTTATCAACTCGAATTAAAAAGGGCTATTTCATTTGACAGTGCAAAATACGACCGCTAAGTCCGCTAAAGATTTTGACAGATCGAATGTGTATGAAAAGGCTCGAGTTTGGCGAACTCGTTATTGGCATCCCACTGTCACATTTGTCATCCAAGAAATGCTCTCAACCAATCCAACCGTCTGTTTTCCACCGGATGTGTCGATGAGATTTAACACTTGCGCCCGAGGAAACATGTTGAGCAGGAAACGGCACGGAAATTTCGCACGTGTCACTCGGGCCTGACACGTCTGTGCGCCGTGGCGACGGGAGGCTAACGACAGACAGAATTCCTGGCGTGCGTGACGTTGGACCGCGCGATGACGCCGGCGAAGGGAAATGTGCAAAGACACTTTTGGCTTCGCACTGTGCAGCCACGTGCCCGTCTGGTGATTCAGCTTGCTGTCATGATGCATGAGCGTGAAATGATTTACGCACAAGAGCTGCAAGTCCTCGCAACCCCCCCCAAACACACACACACACACACACAAACACACGACCGTAGCCCTCCCTCTTCACCCGTGCCACGTGACAAATTGGCGCCTCGGTGCAAACTGCTTTACGAGAGCTGGATTATGAATCACTGCAGCAGCGGGAGTCAAATTGCTCGTCATCGTTTGCCTTTGTTTTCATATTCATGTGCCATCACAACACGCGCGCGCAGGCACACAATACACAATCCCGTCTCTTTCCGGCGGCACACACTGACACACATATGTTCGACTGATGAAATCCGAGTTCGCCCGCTCCTCTCGTCACTTGATTCACTTTCCTCCCAGAGTCTCGTTGCTTTCTGAGGACGCAGCAGGATGAGGAAAATGGTGAAGATACGGGGTGGATGGTGGCCATGGTGATCCGGCATAAGGGGCAAAAAGGCTGCGTCCGACCAGGGTCAGCCATATACAGGAAATATATATATTATATAAGTACACACACACACACACACACACACACACACACACACACACACACACACACACACACACACACGACCGTAGCCCTCCCTCTTCTCACACACACACACAGTATTTGAAAGACTACTACCAGGTTTAATACTTCCCAACAGGAATTGAAGCCAGAAATCCACTTAAGAAGTTGGCAACTTGGCAAACGAGGGATAGAAAAAAAAAAAAAGTGAGACCATCCCAGCTTTATTTAAGACGCGATGGATGGTTGTGATGTATTTCACTTTAGAGGCAGTATTACGCACCGCATTCCACGTAATTCAAAGTCCGTGTGGACTGTTGCGCGGCACCCTGTAGCTGATTTTTGGATGGTAGTTTTGAAAACAGTTTTGGTGATTTTTTTTGTTTTACTACACATTAAAGTTCTTTATGTTGCGCACAAAAAATTCACATAAAAACATAATAAAACTAATACCCCCCAAATAAATAAATAAATACAAATTTAAAAACGAAGCATTCTTGAAAATATAAACTAATAAACCGGCTCTGAATATGAATTCAAATTAACCAATAAAAGGAAATAAAAACTATAACGACAAAATTAAACATTATTTAAGTATTTATTTGCCTGAAACGTTTTCTCCTGATTTTCCGCCTCTCGCCTGATTTCACGCCCTTTCTTCCTGGGCTTCATGGGCATTATCCTGATGTTTAATAGTATAACATTTAATAAATGGGGGATGGGGGGGGGGGGACTTTTCCTGCATTTCAACTGCCGCAGGCAAACTCCTTCCAAGGGCGTTAGAAAGCCGCTTAGCAGAAGCCGCTTCGGCTCTTATGTAAGCAACCATAGTTGAGGGCAGGAGTGGGAGAGTGCGATCAAACAGGGAGGATTGGCAAATTGGCATGAAGGAAAAAAAAAAAGAGAGATGGAAGCTGCCAAATCCTGCCCCACGGGAGTCTTCTCTTCATTTCCAAAAAAAAAAAAAAAAACTTCAATGAATTTCCTCTTAGCCTCACTTATGCCTCCTACCTTGGATCCCTGCCTCGTTTCTCAACTGCCCATTTTGGCCTTCATCCATCTTCGCGTTCCTCGGCATTGCAAACGATCACGCCGCGGAGTTAATCAGCGCTTTCTCTTCCCCTCGCTTGCACACACGCACGCACGCTCGCTGAATAGATACGACTATTCATTTCGCTCCTGATTACAAGGCGGCCTCGCCGTCACCTACTGGAGCCCAGCGGACACCCGTCATAAACTGCCTCCATTTCCTCCCTCGGCCGCGGCCGGCTGGCGTGGGCCCCATCGCGGGAGCGGATAAGTGACACTGATATGCCATGACGGATGTGGCAAGCTGCGAGCTTCCCCCAAATCAATCTCTAATCTGCCCGCGGCTGCGGCAGTATCAGAGTGGACCCTATTCGGCAATCTATCAATCCTCAAACAATTTTATTGTTTTTTGTTTTTTGGGGCTCAGGTGGTGGACCTCTACTGGGGCGTGGACCCAGAGGAGTGGGACAGTCCGGAGCTGCAGCGGCTCAGGATGAAGCTCCTGGAGGAATGTCTGAAGACGTCAGCGGGACCGTGCTTTGTTGTGAGTAGCGCAAGCTAAGGAAAAAAAAAAAAAGGCAGCTGCAAATTTAGGTGCAGAAAAGGGGGCAAAGGGGGATGAGAGAGAAGGGCAGAGATGACAGGTAGAGTAATGGATGCTGAATTATTCACATCCAACAGATCTTTTTCTGGAGGTGAGATGGAGAGGTAATGCATTATGGGTAGGACAGCATCCCGGCATTCTGGAGAACAAAATCGCGCTTCGCCTGGCGGAGCTTTGCCTCTACGCCTTTGCAATTTGTTAGATTTCAATTGCATCATGACATTCAATCGCTCATTAGGGGCGCGCCGAAATATATGGACAGCACGGTGAACGACTGGCTAGCAAGTCCGCTTCACAGTGCACAGGTCGTGGGTTCGATTCCGGGCCCCGGTCCTTCCCGTGTGTAGTTTGCAAGTTCGCCCCGTGCCTACGTGGGTTTTCTCTGGGTAATCCGGTTTTCCCACATTACAAAAACATGCGTGGCAGGTTCATGGAACACTTGAAATTGTCCCTAGTGCAGATGGTTGTTTGTCTCTGGGTGCCCTGCGATTGGCTTGCAACCAGTTCAGGGTGTCCCCTGCCTACTGCCGCAAGACAGCTGAAATAGGCTCCAGCGTGCCCCAGGAAAAGCAGATTTGCAAATGGATTGATGGATATACCCATATGTTGTTTCTTTCACCGTACTATCCATCCATCCATTTTCTGATCCATCTTAGCCTCACAAGGGTCGTGCTGGAGCCTATCCCAATTTAGACCGTCCCATTAACCTGCCAGATGTTTTTGGAATGTGGGAGGAAACCGCAGTACCCTGAGAAAACCCACGCAGACCCGGGGAGAACATGCAGACTCCATAAAGGGAGGCCAGAGCGCAAATCGAACCCTGCTCCTCTGCATCGTGAGGCCAATATGCCAACCGGTCGACCAGCGGGCCGCCTTTCGCCGTACTAGTTAACTTCAACTGTTGGCGCGTTGGAGAGCTTCTCAAATTGTCTCTTATTGAAGGGATGCCTAATCCTTGCGCTCACGTGATACGATTTGTAAATGGCTGGAGTATAGTAAACAATCGGGGATTTCCCAGGTAACCTTGGTTTTATCGAACATGAAGATAGCCTCGTCGTTCTCAAAAGGTCCCGCTCCGACAAAGGCGCTTTTGTCCCCCCGTGCGCCTCAAACGCTGACTGCAACGGAGGGCGATGACACTGCTGGTCATACAAGCCAGGCGCCGTCGGGCTAAACACCGAGTTGAAAAGAAGCGGCGCCCTCTCCGCTTTCGCCCTCGAGCCCCGCGGATTTCTTTCACGCCGGTCAGCCCGCAACCTCAACGACTTAACCCTGACGAACCCTCAGCATTGTCGCACCGCGGTTGAGGCAAATAGCCCTGAAGCGCACAACACAACACGGAGGAGAGATCAAAAAGTCTACAAGCCCCCGTTCGAAGGCCAGGTTTTGGTGATATGAAATTCATCTTGGTCTCATTTTTAATTTTTTTTTTTTTTTAATATTTGAAAAACCTGGTTTATGAACAAGGGTGTGTGTGTTTTTATCGACCCACGTTTCCTCATTAGTTTTTCCTCCACGCAAGCTAACTCCTTGCAGTGCTCATCATTTCTTGAATTTGTGCTCCAAATAACCGTCGCACATCATCCTGAAAAGCTTCCTCAAATGAAATTACAAAGTGCGTGTGAGCCTTTAGACGCAAGTCGGCGTGTGACACACCTGGACCAGGGTGGGGGGGTGGGATTTAGTCTAATCTGTCAATAAAGGTTTCCATGGCGATTGCAAAGGGTTGGCATGGTGACGGTAAGCATGACAATGTGCCACAACTGTCTTTTCTTCTTCTTCTTCATCATCTTGAGCTCTCAAATTCCCCCGTGTAAAAAAAAAAAAAAATCATTATAAATACTCGATAAACGCCTCAAGGACGCTTCCACTTTTTCCTCCCATCTGTCAATGAAAGAAGATAGTCGGGGATAAAGTAACCTTGATTTTTTTTTTCTTTCTTTCTGCTTCTGTTAGCGTAATGTAAGGCTAACATGATCCAGGAGCTTTGAGCCCAAATGTGGAAAACAATCTCCCCCGCATTCCAAATTCCAGCAGATCAATCACTGGAAGCTTGAATGCGATGTCATTATTGCGCATCGGTTGCCGCTCAAAACCATGTACCAGATCAATACATACGATTTTTGCTGATTGATGGAGCAAGGCATCGTTGGTTTTGAAGCGCTTACCCCTCTCGAGGCTCATCAGGAAGGCTGGAGCTGGACAGTCAAAATTCTGGCACAGAAGAGCGCCTGTCTCATCTTTGGCATTTTCTTGCCGTTTTCAACTCTGTAATGTGTCACACTGATTTATTCCTTGGAAACGAGCGCGACGTGTGGACACGTGTCAAGATCGCAGAGGGGGGGCTGTGGAATGCAACTTTATTCGCCGCGTTCTCCGCATCTGCGCCCGCTGCTATTGCCAAGGCAACCAGTGAAAGCCCGGCTCGTCCAGGCTTCGAGGCACCCTCGCCAACCAGCGCGCCAGCGTCATTTTCCAGTCCCCTGACTCGGAGTTTTGCATCTTTGCCACCAGGCTAGAACCATGCCGCTACACAGGATGTAAAGATCAGCCAGTCATGTAACGGAAGGCTTCGTTTCTCTCTCGGGTTGTCCTTGAAGCAGAACAAGGAATGACCCAGATCCTTTAGGCCGATACTAGATAAGCTGGCACCCCAAAGTGTGCACTAAAGCAGTGGTCCCCAACCTGCAGGCGACGGACTGGTACCGGTTCGTGGGTCATTTAGTACCGGGCCGCACAGAAAGAATAAATAACTTTCATTACTTCCGTTTTATGCATTTCGGAATCTGACAGATGTTTTATTTTGAAAAATGAACGGATTCTCTGTTATATCCGTCAACAGTGTGTCACTCTTGACGCAGGTCAAGGCGCGCTTCTCGGTCACGTGATAGGTTGCCGCTAAAATAAAACCCGGGAGCTAGCAAAATGAGTCAAAAACAAATGTCTCTGGAAAGTTTCTTTGGGGAGACAGAAGAGGAGCCGATGACTTTCAAGAAAAAAAAGGTTACATTAAATAGACATGATCAGGAGTCTTGCTTAAAATTTATGGATCTCTCTCAATGGGAGATTCCCGCGCACCAAGCCCACTCTGCATAATATGCGGTGATGGTGAGTCGTATTTTTCATGCACTTTGTATTTACGATGTATCTTATTTTGAAGGGATGTTTACCATAGCGACCAGAGAGTGTTGTTGCGGCCACATAGGATGTACCTCGGGTCATGATTCGTGTTTATTATTATTTTTAGAAAATATCACAGTTTTCACGCAGGTCATATCATATTATTTTGTAGTAAAGGCCGGTCCCTGAAAATATTGTCTGACATTAAACGGTCGGTTCGTGGAGCATAAAAGGTTGGTGACCGTTGCACTAAAGCACCTACTGTACATATTTAGCTGGAAAATTTTACACTTGATGATGACACGAAGAGATTATGAGATATGGTGGCGGTGGTGATGATTAGAACGACTGAGGGGCCCACGCACTTTCCCCTCACAAAATCGACATGATCATATTTAACTGCTACATAAAGACTCGTGCGAGCTTTTCTACACGCAAGATAGATCTGCCCTCAATTCATTGATCGATTGCTCGCCTCGGTGACGTCCGTCGGTCCTTTTTGTCATCCGTCAGGGTTTGGTGGGAGAGAAGTACGGTAGCATTCGAGTGCCAGGAGAAGTGGAATCCGCAGAGTTTGAGATGATCTTGGACGCTGCAGTGGAAGTGGGGCTGGACACGCGCATCTTGGACGAGTGGTACTGCAGGGATGAAAACTCTGTGCCGCCCGCATACTACCTCAAACCCAAAGCCCAAATGCTGAAGAACTACCAGAACTCAGTGAGTGCATCTTTGGATGAACCTCGTCAAATAAACGCTTCACACTTCTTGTTTGCCAACTCCGGTACATTAAAGGGCACCCGCAAATCATTCGTTTCGCCTTAGCGTTCGGATGTCAAGCAATTCTGCATGTGGCGCGAGTTTGTGGGGTGAAATCAATCTGTCCTTTTCCCTGCCTGCCGTCCGACTTAGATGGAGTCCAGCAGTGCAGCCAAAACCAAGAACGACAAGGCCTGGAGGAAAGTGTCGGAGGAGATCAAGCGTATCTTCCGTACGGCGGTTCTGCAGCTTCAAGAAAAGGGGACAATGCCGAGCACTCAGGCCAAGAAATTCCTTTGCTCCGGTTAGTGTCAGGTCTGCTCGTTTAAGATGAACAACGCGGCCGACTCCTAATTAACCATTGTTTTCTGTGGAGAATCATGTGCCATCTCCGGGAAGGCCCAATTTTTCCTTCCAAAACTTGCATTTCTTGTATCTAATTAGGAGCGTGTGAAAAAAACGACACGGTGTGAAGAAAACGACACGGGAGAAACTGGCAGAGTTTCAGTCGGCGGGCTCTTTGTGGGTGGGGGAGCCTCTTTTACACTCAATTCGCTGTTATCATCTTTGGCTCTTTTTAAATGAGGCTCAAGGGATCAATGTAATCGCTGGCAAAAATGGTTACGGAAGCTTTTCAGATTATCTCCTGAAAGAACTCTGTTAGACTTCTATCTGAGGATGTCAGCCGGTATACTTAAGATACATCTTGGTAAGCGGTTTCTAATTGGGGGTAGGGAAATACTGACCATTTTAGTTTTAATATAGGTTTGGACAGGCAATATGTTCACGCGTAATATTTTCTTTGTTGTTGTTTTCTTTTCTATTTCAGCCTTGGAAGACGAATTAGACTTTGCCCTCGGAAAACAAACTCCCGCCTTTCTCAGGAAATGCGTTTGCTACATCCGCAAGATTTCAAACTTTGACCGCTTCGCAAAACTCCCCGAGATGACCCGCTACATGGACATTGTGGTGAGCGGCGACCGCATCATGCGCAACCAGGAAGCATACGAGCGCTTGCTGAAGGTGCGCGACGAGTTCATACCAACGGTGGTGGCCGCGTCCAACCTCCGTGTTTACTCCTCGGTCACGCACTGTGACATGAAGCTCGGCTACTCCCAGGAAGTGGAGAGCCACTATGTGGAGGGACTATGTAAGCAATTCTATGAGGACATGGTGGATATAATTCAGGCCACAGTCCAGCAGAACTTTGACACAGAGTCTGACCCGCTGTATGATGAGATCTTGCAGCACCTGTCCCTTTGTAAAGCCTACTCAGCGCTGCATGAGTACAAGACCGAGTCCTTGGATTACGTGCAGGAGTACCTTTTGCCATCTAAGGGGGGTAGGATGAGTCCACTTGTCGTGCATGGTGGGCCCTGCACAGGAAAGACATTGCTACTTGCTGAAGTGGCCAAACAGGTGAGACATTTTCAGTATTCATTCAGCAGATTTGAGAGCAAGGGACTCTTAAAAATATCTGTCAAACATGTCTTTCAGGCCTACACGTGGCTTCAAAAAGAAACGGGCCCCGAAACAGATCCCGTGGTTATTGTCCGTTTCATCGGTTCCAGTCAACCTTCCACAGACTTGCGCACCCTTCTCCAGAGCATCTGCGAACAGATTGCAATAAACTACCGCTGCTTGATTCACTTTTTGCCTAACAAAATCCAGGAAATGAGGGAGCTCCTAATCAACCTCCTGGGAGAATCCTCCTTTCACAGGCCCTTAGTCATCATCCTGGATGCCATGGAGCAGCTGTCAGATGCCGATGAAGCCCGCAAGCTGTGGTGGCTCCCAATACAACTCCCTCGGACAGTCCGCATTGTCGTGTCAACGTTGCCCAATAAACATGGAATCTTGCAGACGCTCCGACACGCTGTCCACGATGAGGACAATTACGTGGAGTTAGTACAGAGGGACCGCAAGGTCTGCAGCCAGACGTTAAAGCAGCAGTTGCTTGGCGTCAAGCGAAAGGTCACCTCGGGTCAACAAATCTACGTCAATGAGGCTCTGGCAAAGTGTACGTTGCCGATGTTTGTTAACTTAATCTACAGAGAGGTGGTGCACTGGAGGTCTCACAAGGATGTGGATGAGAAATCCCTGTGCTCCACGGTACACGAAAGCATAGAGCAGTTATTCTATTCGGTCGAGAACAAGTTGGGCCAACGATTTGTCTTTCGAGCGTTGGGGTATATTACCATGGCCAAAGCGGGGTTAACTGAGATTGAGCTGGAGGACATTCTTTCCCTGGACAACATCGTCCTCGGTGACGTTATCGTGGTATCGTACCTCAAAAATCCCTTAAGAATTTCTTGTGACTTGGTAGCACGGCTCAAGGAAGAGCTAGAAGGTTACCTGGTGGAACGCCAGGTGCGTAACGTCACCCTGATGGTCTGGGCCAACAGGCATCTGCATCTCATTGCCCAGAAGCTGTACCTGAGCAACGAGGAAGACGTCCATCAAATGCACAGCCTTCTGGCAGAGTACTTCCTGGGGGCGTGGTCAGGGGGGCGTAAGAAGATCTTCACTTATGACAACAATCATTTTACGTCCCAAAACATATCGCACCACAAAAATCCCCACCATCAACAATCCCATGAGAAAACCTCATCTGACAAGTACTCATATGACAGGCAAACACCGGAGCAGCCTTGGGTCTTCCAGTGCAACCTTCTGGAGCCCGACATTTTCTTTGTCAACCACAGGAAGATGACAGAGCTGGTGTTCCACCTCACGAGAAGTGGCCGTACCGATGACCTCATGTTTGGCGTCATCATGAACTTCAGCTGGCTGTACACAATGATCAAGATCGGACAGTTTGAAAAGGCTTTAAATGACATCGAATTGGCCTACAGCTACACCCAAGAAAAAGAGCTGAAGTTTCTATCCACCACACTCCGCAGCATTAAGGTCAAGGTGTTGAAAAACCCGGCATCGCTTTCTGCAGAACTGCAGCAAAGGCTGCTGCCAGTGGTCACCTCCCTGCCCAAACTTCGACACCTCCTCCTGGAGTGCGACAAGGACGGCCCCAAGTACTGCTCCATTGTGCCTCTTCACTCCTCAATGGATGTCACCTACAGTCCAGAGAGACTGCCTTTGAGTTCCAGTTACATGCATATCGTGGAGATCTTGCCCACGCTAGCACCAAACATCGTCCTCGTAGCCCTGGAAGATGGCTCTGTCAGCACGTGGGACGTCGAGAGCAGACAACTGCTACGGCAGATCGACACGGCGAGATCGGTCGTGCTGGGAATCAGGCTAACCGCCGACGAGAAATATTTAGTTGTGGCCACCACTAAAAACACGCTCCTGATCTACGATAATCATAAATCCTGCCTTTTGTCAGAGGTTGAAATCAAGGGCTCCAAACACGCTGGCGTCACCGGTGGGGTGGCCTTTATCAACGGCTTTACTCTGTCAACTCACCACGCTTTAGCCTGGCTCGAGGCCAGTAAAGACGTCAACGTCATTGACCTACTTTACGGCTGGCCTCTCTATCAGTTCCATTGCTGGTACGAGGTGACTTGCGTCCAGTGCTCACCAGATGGAATGTATGCCTTCTGTGGACAGTACCTCAACACCGCATCCATCTTTCATCTGGGGAATGGCGACAAGTTGGCCACCGTGACCTCTGAGTTTTCGGGGGGCTTTGTCAAGTCCATTCTCATCCTCGACACGATCAACCAAATGGTGATGATCGACAACGAGGGGAGTCTGTCCGTATGGAACACCAAAGAGATCACCAATCCGCGTCTGATGGAGGACTATGACTGCAGGGGTGATGACAGCGAAGTGGTGAGCATCGAGCTTTCGGAAGACCAGCGCTCAATTCTGCTTTGCAAGGCCAGAAGCATTGAGGTTCTCGATACGAAGGTATGGAAAATGGTGGAGAAGTTCAAAGCAAAACGGAGTGAGCGCTTTGTAGCCGCGGTTCTTTCCAAGAACGGGCAAAGTATCGTGGCCTCCATGGAGAACACCTCTTCCATCTTTGTGTGGAGGAGGGACAGTGGGCAATGCATGGCCAGCCTGATCGAGATTTCGGGCGCCATCGTCAAACTCATCAAGTCGGTCCACCACAACCTGCTGCTTTCTGTTGCCAGCAGCGGAGTGCTGTCCGTCTGGGACATCGACATCATCACCGCAATGTCCAATATCGACAAAACGGGCAAGAAGATCCAGACATTGCAGCTGTCTGGCAGAGAGGATTACGTGTTTACCATGGATGGTTCGGAAGCAGTCCACAAGTGGAACTTCAGCACTGGATTTATCGAAACGGTCTTCAAGCACGAGGGGACAGTGGAGAACTGTGTGCTAACCTCCTCGGGGGATCTGATGGTAACGTCCGACGACAAGTGCAGTCAGTACATCTGGCAAACCAACAGCGGGGAGAACATTTTTCGCATCAACGGACAGCGAATATGCCAGCTGCTGATCACCCACAACGACCAGTTTGTCGTTTCGCTCTGCGAACAAAACGCCTCTAGAGTCTGGAGACTGGCCACCGGACACAAAGTGTGCAACATCTTGGTCACCCTCCAGAACGCTCTGATCACCACAGCCAACACATTTCTGGTGGGCACCTCCAAAAACAAGCTCTTGGCCGTCAGCTTGTGGTCGGGCAGCGTGTCCAAGAAGTTTGTGTGCGACGATGGCATCACCATTGTCAACTTCAAACTCATTCCCGACTGCCCTGACTGCGTCGTTTTCATCACATCCACAGAGACGGTCTTCATCTGGAGCGTGGCAGACGAGGCCGTCTGCAGGCGCGTTCAGCTGCCAGCCAACTTCCTGAAGAATCTCGAGGACTTCCAGATCTCGCCAAACGGCAAGCAAGGAATTGTGTCCAAAGGTGACGAGAACATCAACGTGCTGGACCTCCACAGCGGGAAGCTGAGGCTCGTCCATGCCGCCGGCATCATCTGGCGTCAGAAATTATCGCGGGACGGCCGTTACCTCGTGTACGTCTGCTTCCGTAACTGCGACGAGGACGACGATGCCGGTGTCGTGTCCAATCTGATTGTGATGCGACTTGCCGACGGCAAGAGTATTGGAACGTGCTCCTTATACAAGACGCCCACTTTCCTTTCACTCTCCCAGAGAGCCCTCAACATCATCATTGGCTTTGAGGACGGCAGCATTGGCACATACACCGTGGTGGACCGCGTGGACGCCGCGCTCAAGATCAAGATCGCCACGTCCAACAGCCGACAGATTGTCAACAACGCTTCGCAGAAGGTCCGTCCCAAATGCGGCAATCATTCCTTCAAGACCATCGCCGACTGCATTTGGAGGGAATCTACGGAGGTTTTCTCCAGGGACAGCCCGATCAATGTGTCTGACTCCGGCGAAGGTGAGTCGACTACGCCGACAAAAAAGACAGAGCTGCTGCAATGAAAAAACAGAAAAACAAAAAACCAGGAAGAGCGGAGATGTGTGACGAGGTTTCGACTCTCCGGAGGGTTATAGTTGACTCTTGTTTACAGCCACGTGATTCAGCTGCAAATGTCAGGCGTCTGACTATCTATTCTATCGAGTCGTCGTACTGTTTTTCGTTTGTTTTCCATTCATACGCTCGGAATCATCAAACCAAGACATGAAGAAATTCATTGAGATGCGAGTTCGGCCATTCTGTGTCCTTTCAGCATTTGAAGAACAAATGATTTCAGTGTCTTTGCGACGGAACACCGTCAAAGCGATTCTGCCGCTCTTATTCTCCAATGGGTTAATTTGCGGACGTTATGCCATTGCGTTCTACAGCAAGAGAACATTTTTATTTTCTTTACATCCGTTGGCACACACACACACACACACACATATACAGTGTGACCTCTACTTACGAACGTCTCTTCATACGAAATTTTCAAGTTACAAAACGCCTCAGCAGGAAATTATTGTCTCCTGTTACGAAATAAATTTCAAGACACGGAAGGTAAAAATACATGGTCTGCCACATGCAGTTCCGAGTTTCCTGAACGAAACATTTTTATAGCTGCTCTGCCATTGGCTATTACAGAGCATTTTCTTGGCATCCCATTGGCTAAGAGGGACCTCTACCGAATGTGCATATGTGGGTAGAATAGATATATATGTGTGTATGCAGCATCCTCGCCATTCGCCCCTCCGGCTATGAGGTGTTCCGATACTTTTAAGTAAATGTGAGTCACCCAGAAAAAGTGTTTTATCAGTCGGGCGATGGCTCACTATGCTGATGTTTACTTTGGACATTTTCGAAGGATTGTTAAAAGCCGACCAAAGCAAACGTCCTTGGATCAGTTCTTGACAAAACGCCAGGCAAAAACCACTTCTGAGAGAGAACATAATCCAATGAGGGCAAAAAACGATGAGGACGCATTTAAAAGTAAACTGACCATTTTTATTCTTTACCCTCTTCTTTGTTTTTTACATTATTCACAACTCTCATTTATTGTGCAATAATCTCATTGGAACATGTATTTGTTCCATATTTTGATGCATTTTTATGCTTTAGAGAACATTTATGTCTGAATTTGGGGGGGGGGTTGGAACAGATTAGCGCATTTACATGGAAAACGTGTCTCTACTTACAAAATTTTCTAGTTAAGAAATTTCTTCCAGAAACAATTTATTTCCTAAGTAGGAGGTACCACTGTACACACACATACACACAACACACACACACACACACACACACACACACACACACACACACACACACACACACACACACACACACACACACACAAACGTCTCTTTTTGGCTGCTGCAATTTGTGCAACTCTTTAAAATGTTAAGTTGTGCTTCATGCAATCAAAGCGAGTGCCTGGAATTTCTAAATGTCTTTATGTGCAGACTACAAGATTTATGAGACAAAAATAAGCAGGGAATTTGTAAACACAGGATAAGTATAAACACAAACACAAAAAAAAATGCGAGCCGCAGGTTGCATTGCTCTTCGTAACAACAGTTGGGGAACGTTTTACTGTGAATTTGCAATTCCGGTCACGTGTGAGCTGTTGTGTTTTCAAGCGGAAGCACCACTTTGGAGCAATTCAGTGTAGCATAGCACCATACAAAGTCACGCCTTAATCAGTGTACTTGCTTTTGGGTCTCGTGGAGTTCAAGTGTTGACATAGAAAAGGACAGTGACAGTCGTCGTCCCGTTGTTTCACTGAAACAATTTGGCCTTGTGCATATGTATTTACGGTAGCGGTTTTAGACACAAGGTAGAAGCACTTTATTGGTGGTTTGTGAGAAATAAGTAGATTTACTCCGATGCGCAGCATGGTATTTTCAATGTATTTATTTATTTATTGAGGTGATCTAGCGTTGTCTTAACACAATTTTTAAACAGAACTTGCCTACATATACAAAGAGGATGTCCAGGTACATTTGGGTGTTTGAAGTGAAAGAGATGGTCATTTCACATGTGGTCGTTACTGTCGTTGTTAGTCGTAGTACAAGAACACACATGATAATTGACTCGCAGAGTGTCCTTTCGATCACCATTGCACAACCGCAGTTTTTAGGAGCGCCTCCACGACAAAAGCGAGCTCACAGAAAGCACACTGGGTGACAACAGAATGACGTGGCTCCGGTTGCAAGTCAAGTGGCGTCGTCATGTTGACACATGACAAGTATGAAGCAAAGCCACACACTCTCCTCACCTCGACCGACTTCTCACAAAAGGGCTATTCTAGTACATCGACTCATTTTCAGCCGCTAAGATGATGGCCCTCAGACCCTTTTAAACAAGGTAGCAGGATCAAGCTTTAAAAGAATTCCCCCATAAGAGTTTATAAATTAAAAAAAAGAAAAAGGGAGGGGGGAGAAAAGGAAAAAAAAATACAACATATGTCATTTCCAAAGTTCGTTCATTTCGTTCAATGAGGCTTGAAATGTAATTATATTGTTGCCAAATTGTTTCAGTGTTGGACTGTGATCTACTTTATGATCAAGAAGGTGTGCTCTCTCTGGTCTCTCAAAGAAAAGAAAAAAAGAAAAGAAAAAAAGATTTAAGAGTCCTGCCCGAATATATTGGAATGCCAATTTAAGCGTATATTTGAATGTGGCCATATGGACGCCCGTAAATGGTATTAACTGTCTGTTAAAGTAACTTGAATGGCTTTTAATAAGTTCTATGTTTGCAACTCATAGTTGACATACTGGTGATGAATGTTTCTATGGTATTATTTGTATTGTCAAGATTGATTACCTGTTTAGAGATTTATATTTTCATAAATGTTGTACAGTACTTTGTTACCGAGATGTTCACTGGAACTCAAGCAGAAAAGAAACGTATGTTCGAAGCAATATGAAACTAGCGTGTATGCATTGTTTGTATGGGACATTTTAATGAAATAAAACGGATGACTTTTTGTTTTTTTCAGGGTTTTTTGGGCTCCACGTGCTTGCTACCTCTGGATCTTTAATTAACGACAATGACGCGTGTCAGTACTACCTCAAGCGCGCACACAGACGCGCGTGTCATTGTGTGCTACATCGCCGTTAAAGCATCTGATAGGCCAGTAATTGCTTGTCTCCGCTTGATGACAAATGCTGGACAAGCATGGTGAATATGGCTCCAACGCGGGCTGGCGTTGTCATTGGGAATTAGGCGATGCGTGTGGTTTGCACCTGTGCAGGGAGCGACACACACACACACACACACACACACTCAAACACTTGCCGACAAATTCAGAATGATTGGCCAATGAAATGCCTGGAGCTTTGGGCTGATGTTTTAATTTCCCTGCGGTGTCACTCTCAGCCAATCCGTGTGTGTGTGTGTATGTGTGTGTATGTGTGTGTGTGTGTGTGTGTGTGGATCCTGTCTCCACGGCAACATCGGGTCCACAGGCTTGGCCACGCCCTTCATTCGCATTATGGTGAGATCATGTCTGTAGGGACTGCCTGCATGCCCTCACGACGAGGACTCCACACACACACGCACATTTGCGCCGCAGCATCACACCGCCGTGTAATTACCACGCTTGTTTACCCAGCGTCAGGTCTGCACAGGTCACGCTTTGTTTTCGACACTGCGTATCGTTTGAAAACGTCTCGTTATTTGCTCTGACCCCAAATAGCCGTGTCATTGTCAGACGTATTTACTCTGTGAGCCAGGACCCTTCTTTTGTGGTCCCAGGTTTTTCCATCTGGAACGTGGATTCATAGCAACGGGGAAGCCTTTGGCTCACCA
Source organism: Hippocampus mohnikei (assembly GCA_026261675.1). NCBI lineage: Eukaryota > Metazoa > Chordata > Actinopteri > Syngnathiformes > Syngnathidae > Hippocampus > Hippocampus mohnikei. The sequence goes on along the minus strand of JAKGUB010000557.1, from coordinate 8,973,548 downwards.
TGTTCCTCTTCCTCAGTCCCATCCGGATCCTCTGGCAGCAACAGATAAACCGGCCAAGACGAAACACTTTATATTACCTTGATGCAGTGAAGACTCAACTATCTTTTCATCAAAATTGAAGTGGGAAAATATGCTTAATGTCCACAATTTTCTCAACACAAAACGTCAACTAGAAACAACCACAGCATCCTGATACAATTAATACAAAAATGACAGCTTCCGCTTCATTAGCACTGATTTTAAGATGGAAATAAGAGCTACACAAGGGCCCTATACAAATGTGTCCCCACAAATGAGTAATGTGTACACAGTATTTATAGAAATTACAATGATTACATTGAACATGATAAGAGAAAAACAGCGACGACTGCTTTCCTTTTAACAGCAAATCATTCATTCACTCTTTGTCTTTTTGAAAAGAAGTTACTGAAGATGACATCTTACCACTGTCGACAATCTGTGCCATTTCTCTCCAGGTGCCGATGATCCCCATCCTGCCTGCACTCATCAATTGACTTGCAAGCTTGTTTGCTTGTTTCACCTACAAAATACACAACATAAAACTTACTGAGCAGTTTTTGGCTAAAACTAATTAACGGGGTAATGCTCATAGTTGGGAACTAAATAATAACTCATCAAATTTTTGTCAAAACTTTAAAACAAGCTTATGTGGCGTGACTTCATTTTCACCCGCTAACTTCCGGCAATAAAATAGGACCACGCTGATTGGATGACACAGAGGCACGGTCTTAAAGGTACAGTACACAAACAAATTACCAGAATTGTGCTGTAAATAATTGTTTCAACTATTTACATTATTTAGCTATGACCCTCATTGGCTAATGTCTTTCTTTCTGTTGTATTTATTATTTTGTGATATTTACGTAGTTGCTTTTAGTAACATTGAATTGTAGTAAATAAAGTTGAAAGGTCAAAGAGCTCACTTAACGTTCAACATTCCCAAAGCCGATTTCCTCGTCAGTGTTTAAATCTTTAAGTCCCAAAAAGGATGCCAGCTGTGCTATCACACATGGTCAGCTCACTTAAAAATGCACAACCTCGCTGTGCCTCAATGAAGCAGATGTTCACACGGATGTGAAACCCCAATTTTGCCTGACAAATCAAAGACACCAAGGCTAAACTGTGAATTTCATCACCTTTCAAGGAGACAGCACGGAACAAATTATACCTGAGCGATAAGATCTATGTTCCTTTCGAGGACAACCCGGTGTATCTGTAAACAATGGAAACCAGTTTTTCAGACCCGTGTCTCTCCTCAGGCATGTCATTTGGCAATCAAGAGACAGAGAAGCTGATACATGTGCTCAGTTTAACAAAAATGCTTGATCTTCAATATAGGCCTTTTGTTTGATTTATATTCATTCATTCATTCATTCATTCATTCATTCATCTTCCGAACCGCTTGATCCTCACTAGGGTCGCCGGGGGTGCTGGAGCCTATCCCAGCTGTCTCCGGGCAGTAGGCGGGGGACACCCTGAATCGGTTGCCAGCCAATCGCAGGGCACACAGAGACGAACAACCAACCACGCTCACACTCACACCTAGGGACAATTTAGAGTGCTCAATCAGCCTGCCATGCATGTCTTTGGAATGTGGGAGGAAACCGGAGTACCCGGAGAAAACCCACGCAAGCCCGGGGACAACATGCAAACTCCACACAGGGAGGCCGAATCGAACCCGGTACCTCTGCACTGTGAAGCCGACGTGCTAACCACTGGACTACCGGGCCGCCTTGATTTATATTGTACACACTTATTGTTAAAAACGTAATATTCAGTACTTGCACCAATCTCTTGAACGTGATATTAGTATAATTATTGATAGGTAATGCTTGAAAATCGGTTAAACATACAGTAAACCCAAGCTATTGGCCATTCCCGCTTTTCACGGTCCTTTTAAATCGTATTTCTTTTTTTTTTAAATGTTATGACAGTTGTTACTTGTTATTCTACTTTCTGATCAACAGTTCTTGTGTCATCCGTTGCTATTTATATGTTTCTATTGTTTTAAAAGTATGTCTAAAAACATTGTTTAACAAATTAAACATCGTAAATACGTGCATTTAATTATTTATTTTACTTATTGTAAAGTTAAAGTCAAACACCTTATTTGAAAGCGCGAATATTTTTGCCGGGCGGTGAACTGCTGCTTTATTTTGCTAACAGGAAACACGTATGCATCACTATCTCTAACTTGATCGTGGTCCACTGGACTCGTGTGTCATCCGCACTCTTGACTTGTGTGAGGACTGTAGACATGGGACCGAGGACTCTCCGAGGTGGGGGAGACCCAAACAACTTCTTCCGAGGGACGGGGGTGTCTCTCCTCCAAACAAGTTGAGCGGATTCATCGTCATTTTCACTTCAAAACAAACAAAAAAGCGAAAGAAGCTAGATGACAAGTGTGTTTTGGATACCTAGGGCAAAGTGCCACACCTTCTCGTAGCGCAACAGGTAGGTCCAAAGCTACTCTTTGAAACAAAAAGCCTTATTAAAATGGATTCCAAGATGTACCGGCAGATGGAAGGTTGATTTGTTTGTTAAAATTGGTCGAAATACACAAAATAATGCCCGACTGGAAATGCTCTTTTACCCGAAACTACTGGAGCCGCACTTTTGGTATGCCCTCTTGTACAAACGAATTAACGCAATTAACATTTTAGAGGCCTTAAAAAAGGGTGCATTTGAAATGCTGGCTAACTCACAGAAGTTGCACTAGCTCTGTGTAAACTATAGTTTGAGAAGTGTGTATTTATATATATTTTTAATTTAATTCAATGCTTTCCTGAATTAAAAAAAAGTATCCAAATGCCTGAAAGAACACCTTTGACACTGCAATAACCAATTTTCTCTTGGACATTAATACACTAAATGTCAAAATGATCAGTATTCTTTGCGAGAACAGGTGTCTACGACATTGTTATTACATCAATACTACCCGCCAGGGAGGCTAATAAGTGAAGGGAACATAATAATCCGAGGGGGTTGTTATTTACCTGGGAAGAGCTGTATGCGGCCTTGAGCTGTGTTTGCACATGTAACCCATGTCAACATTCCAACCTGCATGGTCAGCCCATCATGCACTGGCCAACATGGCGGCTCTCATCGCCACTCCCACGCTCCCGGTGCGCTCGACTCCGCCCTAAGCGGGAGCTTGTTTGACCAAAGAAGTCATAGAGAGTGGATGCAAATTCTATTTACCCATGGCGGGTCAATGACATGCAGCAGGATATAAAACATGACAACTGAGCTACCGACGGTGTTAATTTTTTTTATCTTTTTGTCTTTGATGTCTTGATGACATCAAAGATAGTTTACTGTATGTCGCGGGGTGGGAATTCAACTTGTGTACTTAAGTCATGAAGTACATAGTGTGAAGCATACAATAAGAAAAGGAAGTTCTGATGCAAAAGGAGACATTTCACATTTTTGTGAGTAGCATGTGATCACCCGTTCAAAGTCAAAGCGAATCATTTTTCATCCAGGCTACCCCAACCGCTGGGAATCGATATCGCACTTGAGCAAGTCAAAATGGAGATTTGGTTTTGGGTAATGATTGTTGTGTACTTTTTTTCCAAGTACAGTGAGGGCTCAAGAGAGGGTCGATATCTGTGGGAGAAAACACAGCGGTGGCTCTGTTTGCGAAGCCAGCCAGCCGCCTCGTCGCTGTCGATAAGTATGGGCCCTGGGCTAATTGAGCGGTTTCATCACACTGCAGCCCAAGGCCTCTTTTTCGGAAAAAAAAGATGCTGGCACAAGGCAGTAACATGATTCGAGGACAGAGCGTGTACTCGAGGTTCTATATTAGCCCCCGGAGTGACCTGCTGATTCTCACATGGCACCGAATGTCGCGTTGTTGCTCAAAAGGTGCAGCAAATGGAGGGGATTTGTTGTTGGCGTGTTGTTGCAGTTAAATATCCGTTGCCGAAGGACTTATGACGACCTGACTATTGATGCTAATCGTTAGCCTGTCAATTGTGTTTTCCATTGTGCGTTAGCATGAAGCGAGTGGTTGTCGGGGGGGGGGCATTTTTATGGCGAACTTGTTTTAAATACATGATGTGAAATTCTCTGGTCGACGAAAAATCTGGATGAAACTGGACCCTGGCAGGAAAAAAATTGAGGGGAATCAATTAACCCTTTCCTACGCTCTAAGCCGATGACATGGTCCACTGTAGTAACCGCCGTCCCTGAAAGGGTTAAAACATACTTTTTAAAACATTCTTTAGCGCCAGTTCTCACTTTCTCTCGAGTTCCCAGCTAAAGTTGACTCCATATCTGACACATAAATTATCAATTATAAAAGCACATGAGCTGATAAGAGGCCTGATCAAAGTCTGCATTTTAACAACACGGAATGATTATTTGCAGGGGGGCGGGGGGGAGCGTCGTGAAGGGTGAGATGGAGGTCCGACCAGTTTGCCCACTTTTCCATCGCCACAACCACCATCTCCCCCAGGCTGGGAAATGACAGTTTACTATCTGCTGGCCACTGCATGCCTGAGAAATAAGACAACAGTCGTGTATCTGGTTGTATAACCAGTTTGATATCTTCCGCTTTCAAACGGAAGGTCATACTGACCAACCAGGAGTTGTTTTTTTCTTTTTGGGATGGCGGTCTGCATTTAATTCATATGAAAAGCCTGTCTTAACCTCAAACAGGCCCTCATGCCTTCTTTATTTACATACAAAATGCAATTCTAATCCGATGGGTTTCCTCTGGATTTGAAATGCAGCCCACATTGAGCCCTCACCAATTTCACATTTATTGCGCAAATGAGATGTTTCAATTTCCTGTTGAGGCGAATTCCTCACCGCTTGAAATATGGCTGCTCTTCAGCAATCATCCCCACATCTTTCCCATCATAAAAAAAAATGCGGGAACAATATCGGATGTCTTGAAAGGAGCACGGGGACAAGACTGGAAAGTCAAGTATGATTGCGTAGACTGATTCCGTCATCTCATTGGGACTTTGGAAAGTCTGCAGGCAATGTTTGATGCTGGTGGTTCGAGTGACTGCTCCGGTAACAATTGCATAAATATTATTTACCCTTTCATGCACCCTGTAACCTGATAACATGGTTAGCTGGGCACTGTAGTAACCGCTGTCCCTGAAAGGGTTAAGTCGTGTCTTCGATTAACCGAGTCTTAGAATATAGTCGACGACAAAATATCTTTAGTTGTTCAACACAGACTGAAGACACTTCTTCTGATGGTCGCAGTGTTCATTTGGTGTTCATTTGAACGATGTGACACATCGTCAGGAATTGCATCTGCAGGATTTTGGCTTGAAGGAGTGTTAAAATGATACGTTGTCACGTCTGTCCTGCACTACTGGAAGATTCCCATGCTGACCCACAAGCAGCCTGGGCATACGACCTCGACCCACACGGACACCTTTTGCATTGCAAATCCAAGACTCTGCATCCATTCTGATGCAAAACGATCCCCTCGATTAGAGAGCCTTGTGTCGTGTCCTCACTGCAAATGTTCAGGACAATAAATGAGGTGGAGGGATAAACGTTAGTTGACGTTTGAGGTTAATTTATTGTGTGACACGAATACCTGGGAGTATTGTTATGTTCTCTGTGTTCATAGATTTGTAATACATGTAAAAAACTGGTCCAAAACTATCAATGCTAATCGTTAGCATGTAATGTTGTCTTTGTCCGTATTCGTGTCTGCATAGATGCAAACACGTCTTGTGGCTCTGTGGAAAATGAAGATAACTATTGAGTGTACGTTGTGTTTTTTTTTTTTTTTTAATTGTGCTGATTTTCTTCCTCTGCAGCCCCATCTCTCAGCTGGCCAAATGGGGTGTCGATGCTGCCGGATGATGAAAAGGTGAGAACAAATTAGGTGCAGTTGGCAGGTGTCTGTGTGCAACGAGAGAGCTTGGAGATCTATTTTAATTGAACCCAGATGCTGGGTATCAACCAGGTCATCCTGATGCGGCCTTCAGTCTCATCATCATCCATCATTTCGTCACGTTTCAAAAGCAAGGCTCTCATCATGATATGCAGCTAAGGGACGAAGAAGACTGAGGACTTGAGGCATCCAGGTCGAGTGGGTAGGAAGAGGAAAATTACTGTCAGATGTGCCAAGGGTTATATGCAAATAAGGAGATTGCTGTAGATCTTGGAAAAAAAACATTCTCTCTGCATGTCTGAGTGTAATCGTGGCCCTGACGAGTCAGGGATAGTCAAAAATAAATCAGCTCAACTCAGCCTGGAAACAGGGGGCAGTAAATACAATGAAAACAGCAGGGGCACCAAAATTGAACCCTGTGGAACACCGTATGACAATAGGGCAGAGTGGGACTCAGAGCAACTAAAATGTCTAGCCTGCCAGATTGGATCTAAACCACACTAGAGCGCTACCACCGATGCCCATCTGGTGCTGTAAATGAACCAGCAGAATACAGTGGTCCACCTTTTCGAAGTAAAGTTTTCAAGTAATTACGAGAAGTCACGGAAAATAGCGACAACTAAATCTAAAAGCTATTGTGTAATTATGGTAATATTTCACAAGTAGACTCACATAATTAGCTCTAGTGGGCCACAAAAAAAAGAAATTTGTGGTCATGAGCTTGACACTTTGTCTAAAATATTCATCAAATTCGCTGGGAGTTTTTGATGGGAAACTAAGGAAAGTGCACAATATGCCTTTGTGTCTCGCTTTTTTTCCAAAATGTCCTTGAGCCTCCAATCTTTGTCTGTTCTTCACCTTGCTGCGATAGGAGAGGTAAACATTAATTTTCTCAGCTTTGCGGGGAGCTTTGTGAAGAGAAGCTTTCAAGGTGAGCGAGCAAGCGAGTGAGGGCGGTCGAGAGAGTAAAGCGTTCTGTTTGCAAAAACCCGGCGTGTCCGCTCACAAGGAGGGAGGGAAGAAGCCTGTTCACAAAATAATTAGGAGGTTGTTGACAAAATGTGGCCGAGAAAATCTCGAAAAAGAAGGAAAGTGGGACGATATTAGCACGGAAGAAGACACCTGGAGAGGCGCAAGATGGACAAGCTCAGCTGGGGAAGCGAGTCTGGCAGGGTGGAGAAAAAACAAACACGAGGAGAAGGAGATGGGTGTGAAAAACACACCGGTAACACTGGCGATGCCCAATAGTCTGTTCTAAATTAATCCATCTGCCACCATACAAATATAAACAGTATCCGCAGGCCATGTATCCGCCACTAAAAATCACAATCGTGTCGCAATTATGGAAACCGTCAAAACAATGCAAACACCCCCGCCCCCCCGCAATATCCCAGCACACAACTGTGCCAAGTACTTCATCTGTGGCAGTTCTGAATCAATATTTATCTTTCATAATGTGAGAATAAACTTGAGCCTGACATTTTCTGAAAAGCTTGTCCTGTTCCAGGACACGGAGAGCTCGAGCCTCTCCCAGCTGATTGCACCCCAAACTGGTTGCCAGTTTATTTCGAGACAGACACACTACTCTGCTGACTCATAGTCATATATAAAAAGCTAGCATGTTAGGATGCCCTCTTTTTTGGTTCTTATTGAGGCGTATTGGATCCAAACTCGATATCGGCAGATACACCAAAACAAACGACTCGGACTCAAGGGGCAAGGAAATGCATTCGCGAAATCGCTAAATCTCTCAATCTAGATCTGTACAGATGTGATTTTCGAGTTGAAGTTTTGCGACAGTTTTGCGCTGACCAACCAATCATAGGACAGAAAAATGCTGGCCTCATCGAGGACCGGCACTCTTGCGTCATGGGGGTGGATTTGAGATCTGACTCGCTGTGAACTTACATGGGCCAGCGCGACTGATTCTCTAGGCCCTTTGTGAAAAAAAGCTGCAAAATGAAGAGAAGAGTCTATTTCATGGCCCCCGGCCAATCCTCAAATGATTAAAGACTTCGGTCGTCAACCCACATTGCATCCGTTGAATGGAAAGTGAAAATTCTGCTGCTGGTTTTCCTGTCTTTTATAGTTACATCTCAGACCCCTCGGCGGCGGCGGACGTGAGGAAGACAGACCTGTACCGAACGCACAACGTCTCAGGCGGGGCCCTCGGGGGCCACTCACCCAGAGCCCACCGCTCGCAGAAGGAAGAGAAGGAGGGCTTCCACAACCTCGCCTACAGCATCTCCAGCGACAGCAGCCTCAAACTGGAGGTGGACAAAAACCACGTCAACCACAGGCTGCACGCCGCGGCGCCGCTCAGCAACCAGCCGCAACAGCAGGCCAGCGCCCCCCCAGCGGAGGGCGGACTCTATATCATCCAACCAAACGCTCTCGGGCCACAATGGGTGATGCAGGACAAACGCCACAGTCAGGTGCCGGTGTACCCCGCCTTTCAGGCCTACGACAACCAGAGGGCCTTCGGCGGGCTGAGACGCTGGGACGGCCCCGTCACCCAGTGCGTGACCACCAACGGGAGCCTGTCGGCGGACGAGGTGGACGAAGGCGTTGGGGGGACGCCCGAGTACCCGTGCGATACCGGGGATGAGGAGAGCATCTTGTCGGTGGACATCCAGACCAGCACCGCCAGCCTGTGGTCGACCGACACCAGAGACGAGCGGCGATCCAAGGCGGCGGACGTGTCCACGGTCGAGAGCGGCATCGGTGTGACAAAGAGCGAAGATGAGGAGGAAGAGCCCCGCGACGAGGCGTCGAGCGTCACAGACTCCATGGTAGCCGAGGCGCTCGCCGCCCTGGAGGCCGCCACGGCCGGGGAGGACGAAGAGTGAGAGCGACTGGCATCATGGAGGCAAACCGTTTACAAGGTGGATGCAGGTTTGAAGCCGGAGAGATTGCTGGAAGGCGTGTTAGCACTCCACAGTCATCACAATATGTGAAACCTAAGCATAGAGTCAGCGTTTCTTGAAACCTAAGACGATTTTGCTTCACAATAACGTTTTATCGCTGTTTCCTCCTGGCTTGTGACATCGGCTCATCCTCCATGATGAGCTGATTGAGGCTGGAAAGGAAACTTCTAAACCAAGATCTGAACTCATCATTTCAGCCATTTTCGCTGGGTTCATTTACACAATAAGTGAGTGAGATACTGAATATTATTGGGCCTAAAAAAAAAAACTGCAACAAGGGTTGGTCACAAGGTCTGAAGCAGTTGTTTAGCTAACTCGCTTAAGCCCTAAGGCTGGTTTTGCTGCCAAATGAGGTTGCGAAACTAAGCGCTCCACTATATAAAACTGTTCAACTGACTCTTGCTTCATGTTCTCATTTGAAATGATTGTTTTTTTTTTTTTTAAGAACTGCAATTATTGGGGTGGAATCATAAATACCTTTGTGCGTTTAACACAACGTCCAACTTCATTGGAGTTGGGTTTGCAGTATTCTGCTAATTGTTTGTCCTCAGTGTCCAGCTACGACATTACAGTGCAGTTCAGTCTGGTTAAGGATGCGACGGAAAGATCTGCGAGCCCGTCGGAATTTGTCGCCCCAGGTAGAGATGTCGAGAAGACAGAGAAATATTTACGTCAGAGTAAATGAATGGTTCATCAGAATTTAAGGTGATGTTGTCTAAACTGATTACATTAAAGGGCAGTTTTAAAAGTAGTCGCGAGAATTGCATGTGGCCTCACTTGAATACTAAGCTAGCATTAGCATCGGAAACAAGCAAACGTTAGCCATGGCTGCTGTGCTGGTAGCATGACTTTCATAAGTGTTATTAGTTTGATTTTTTTTGGCAAAGAATAATCAATTAAAAATCAAAAAGAACAGATAACACACCTGTTGAGCAGAAATGTTGCTAATTTTCGTGTTGCTTCTGAATCCACTCAGCCTCTGTTCTCTCGTCCTACGTCCAGTCACTGACAAACAAGGGATGGGATTTTTGTTTTACCCCTCGACGGGGGGATATTCAGCCTCAGTTTCGGCAAAGCCCAAGGAGAGAGGTCAGATGACATGATTTGACACTTTGTCAGTCAGGCCATCTCCCTCTGGTTGTTTTGTCCTACACACGGTTTTCTTGTAAAATCAAAAGGGACAAGATGATCCTACGGACAAATTGACGGGTCGCAGATATTTCCGCAGCTGTGGCACAGATTCAGCGGTGAGGCCGACCACTTCCTGCATGTTATCAATGGACACCAGCGGCTAAAAAAATCCAGCTAAAAAGAGCGCTAGTGCGCCCTTTTTACACACACAAGCGAGAATCATTAGCCAGCTACATGGATGGTCCCCGAAGTGCATCCTCCTGCCTGATATGTTTGTTTTTCTCAAGGCTTTGTTGCTGGTAATGATGTCACCCTTAATTGTAGCACACACACATTTACATGTCTCTGAGGAGAAGAACACTGTGGCAAAAAAACACTCGCCTCCCCACCGTGTGTGCTGGCTCAAGTTAAATATTACATTGATTTCAGTAAGAATTGCATTTAGCCACGTAGCTCAAGCCAGAAGCAAGATCTTTGTTTTCACAGCCGTTAATCATTGACCAGGCTTCCCCACCCTGTCACCAAGGTGGCTTGAATAATTGAACACTTGAGACAACCGCTTATATTTGGCGCAAAAAAAAAAAAAAGATTGGACTTAAACTTGAAACTTTGTGCATGATACCAAGCCTGGCAAAGAGCACAAGTAAACAACAGGAGTCAATATTTGCAGTTGTGCCTGCGCCTCGCCCGACCTTGTGTGTTTGGGGAAGGCAGCTTTGCTTCAAGCTCACAGCCGCGGGCGGGGTGACGTAGCCTGGAGTGTTATGTAGGTCTGGTCCAACTGCCACCACCCTCATCCTCAACGCTGCTCTCAGAATGTTGTCTAGTTCCATCTGACTCTTATTTTTGACACAACAAGGGCTAAAACCCCCATTTACACCAGCGACCTTTTAAGTAAGCGCAATGACGTGAGCTCTGTGTACATTCCTCTTTATTTCATTTTTTTTTTGTCATTAAATAAAAAACACAGCAGAAATAAAACAATAAAAACATATGTAATACATACAAAAAACTGATGTGATGATATTGACGATGTTGCTATAAACACATTTTTTAAAAATGTCTTCGAAAGGTGAATAACCCCAAAAGAATGTGAAAAGAGGTAGACACTTAAGGTAACTGATGTTAACGCTCTCTTGCTTTTATATCACTTCAGACCTTCAGCCAGCATCAAACACTCGGCTCGATCGTATATAAAAGTCAAACCGAAGACAGGAGGAAAAAAAAATGGAATGGACTACTTTTAAGCACATATGAACGTCCCAACACAACAATCAACCCTTCATGCCGATGAGTAGGAAGGTAGCTCATACTCCTAACAAGAATAAAATCTCAAGAAAAAGAAAAAAAAAGGGGGGTAAATGCATGCTAAGTATGCTGTGGAAGAAAATGGAGAAAATACAAATAAAATGAAATGGCGTATAACAACAGTAAAATGGAGCCTTTACGTCGGCTGACCTTATGTAACATTTTTAAAAATATTTCACTGGCACATAGAAGCTAGTCAAGCTTTGTCAATGATAAACTTGCACTAATTGATATATTCCTGTCTGCCGCACGTGATGACAACTTCCTGCGGCCACAACAGCATCTCATCCTTACTTCCTGTTTCCATCTGACAGGTCGTTCCGATTCAAGCAAGTAAAGATGTTGGCACGCACGTTTGCTTCCGGCACCATGTCCGTGTGCTGTCACACGTCTTGGGCGGGGAGACGTTAAATCAGAAAGAAACATTTGCGTTTCTCCTTCCGAGCTGGAAAACAAGAAGAGGCTCATGTGACTGGCGCGTCGCTGGTCCCGTTGGGGAGCGTACGGGCTGTGGCGGTGGGTGGTGGGGAGGGTGATGCACGCACTGATATTGCTCTTATGTGTCCACGTTCGCGTCGGGAGGCTTTAAAAGTGTCTCTTCTCGGGGAAAGCTGGAGAAAGAAGGAATATCAAAGAAAAATATAAATGAATCACCGGAGGGAGAGCATGTGTGAAGTAGACACTGCAGTTAAATAATTACCTGGATTTCTCTCATTTCTCCCTATCCAAGCTGTCTTTCTCCTCCTTATTAAACACAGAAGCAAAAGATTCAGATGGGAAAAAAAAGGAAACACGGAAGGTAAGGCAGATAAAAATTCCGGGTATAACAAGTGTGCCGTGGAAAATTATCCAATCTTACGTTCTTGGGCTAAAAATTATTCACTCGCTTAAAATAATTTCAGACAGTGGGACCTTGTTATTTTTGTATACTCTGTTTTCCGTACAATTCAGTCTAAGGATTTTTTTTTGTCTCGATTTTTTCACCATTTTTTGGGAAATAAAAATAAAATAAATGAAAAATGCATGTGATTGCACCATTCATTCTCCGCAATCACTATGTGTTTAGCTAAAAGGTTTCGTAAGTTGCAACACTTCCAAATATTGGCACGCCATCTAACAAAAACAGCTCCACCAAAGCCGTCATTGTACTGGCGTCATTTAATTTTCAAGGTCAAGATTTTTGACAGGAACTGTGATGTCAATGTTGCTCCACTGGGTGTTGCCAGGCAGACCGTGTTGTCTATTAGAACAATATTTTTCAAACCCTGTGCTGCGGCACACTAGTGTGCCGCGAGACATTGTCAGGTGTGCCGCGGAAAATATCCAATTGGTATGCCTGTGCGGTCTATCGCCCAGAAAGCAATCATGTAGAACCCTCTCATACCGCTAGGGAGCAGCAACAGCTAGCCAATTTCCTTGTGTTTAGATCGAGAGACAAGCGAATTTGTGACGCATGAATGCAGGACGACGGTGAAACTATAAATATGAAAGATGATCAAATATGTTTTTCTTTGTGTTCATTTGATTCCAATTCAAGCAGTTATAAGGTCATTCTTCAATGTTAAAAACGGTTACAGTAACAATATAACATGTTAAAAGAGTTTTTTTTTCACATTTTCAGCTACTGGTGTGCCACGAGATTTTTTCAATGAAAGTGTGCCTTGGCTCAAAAAAGTTTGAAAAACACTGTATTAGAAGATGCTATTTTTTGGGGTGTCTAGGATAGATTGATTAGATTTTTATTATTTCCTGAAGGAAATATTACTTGGGGTTTCAACCAACAGCCTTTTTTTTTTTTAAACAAGGTTCCAACTTTATCTATGCCTTATCATCTGTTATGTCACAATGTATTGGGACAGGCAGAGCAATTCAATCTTCTTCCACTAAGTGGCATTAATCCTTGTATTCAAGGGTAATTTTTTTTTTTTTTTGGTGCAGATTTTTCTGAAAGAATTAGGCACAATTCCTGGGCACCAACCTCCTGGGACTCGGACACTGTCCGGCTATTTGACACAGCATCCTCGGATGGGACACTCCCGTTGGAATCTGCCACGAACAGAATCCGCCGTTCCCGGGCAGGTTTGTCACACTTTGTCACACGGAACCTGAAGTGGGAAAACAAACATGGTGGAGATTAAAGACAGTGCCTTCACTGGTTCCCAGTATGCATTTCCAGTCAGGGGTCTTGTGTCAGATTCTGCATATGGAGTGATAAAGTCATATTGTTGAACAACATTATTATTATTTTTTGTTTTTTTTAACGTTTTAATTTGAAGGCCTCTTTGCCCATTCCTCGAGCGAGTGAGTGAATGGCACCTACCTGCCCACGGACAACACCGTGACCTCTCTGTGGTGGCTGTGGCGCTGCTCCACCTTGCGGGGTGCTGGCTTGCTCATGAGCGGCCACTTCTTCTGGCTGCAGCGCGTGCAGATGTTCTTGTGGCCGCCGACGCCGCCGATGGTGTGCAGGTGGTTGCAGGTGTGCTTGGCCGCGCCAGGCGGCGCTCCTGGGGAAACGGGGGTCATGGGAGGGGAGGGCGTAAAGGGGGAAGTGGGAGTGATGGGAGCACTTTGGAGGGAGAAAGCACATGGCACTTTGGTTGTCATTCAGACGTTATTCCACACCAAGAAATAATCCTTAACCATATTGTACATTTCTGCAAACTGCTCAAATTTCAAAAGTTTCACAAAATTCGGGACATTATAATTGACTTTCCACAATCCAAAAATGTTGTCGACCATGTTGTTCTCAGAAGAAGCGCTTTTGTGGTTGTCTACCTTAGCAGTCGGTCGAGGTGTAATAGATATAATGGTCAGCACTCAGATATTGCATCTGTTCACAAGGGTGTGCCGCAGGGCTCTGGGTTAGGTTCGCTTTTATTTCCATTTATGTGAATAATCTTGGTCAAAATGTGTCAAATGCAGCTTGATGCAGATGACACGCTTGTGTACTGCATCCTCTTGCACAAGGTGTTGAAAACTTGCAAAATATCTTTGTGGTCATTCAAAATAGACCTATCGACAATTACATACTTTCCACTACTTTGTATATTTAACTCCTCCTTCTACACTTCTTGACCCATTCAAATCAATCCAACTTCAAAGTGTACATGTGAACGATTCGAAAATATTTCAGTTCCGCTTCAAATCTTCAACATTCACATGCAATTTCTATGGAAATAGCTTTCTCTAGGTTCCCAAAGGCGTTTTTGCCAGTGATGTGGTGTGATCAGGGAGCATGTGCATGCTATATTTTGAGAAATTAGGTCAGTATCGAAACATGAAACATAAAAATGGGGGCAGTGGGGTGTTAAGGACTGATTCCCCCCAACCCTTCTACCCACACACTCACAGCTGCCTGCTCTCAATAAAATCTGTGTCAGGACAAACTTGGCCTGATAGGCTCTCTTTGGGCTTCCAAGGAGGGTTATACTGCCATCTAGTGGTAGCTTTTAAGCACAGTAGGGCGATGACAATACAAGAAAGCTTACCCGTCAGAATCAATGCTGGTGTCATGAATCATGGCTTTTAGCGCATCCGAGTTGGCTGGAATACGGAAAAGGATACACATTTATCAACAAAAAAACTGTAACGATAGCAGTAGTTTTCCATCATCTGAACATCTGCACTCACACAAATTGGCTGAGACTAGCATGCTATTTGTGGTCCATTGTAACAGGCTTTAAGTTAGCATTTAGCACGCCTCTTTTGGCAAGTTTACGTCCAACTTATGTCAGCTTGCGGCTACATTGTCTGCGCGGATTCGGTGCTTAAGGGATATTATAGTTTATGCTTCAATACCGGGTTGCTTTTATTTTGAAGGCCGGACTTTACAGGCTACATGATTTA
Source organism: Hippocampus mohnikei (assembly GCA_026261675.1). Lineage (NCBI taxonomy): Eukaryota > Metazoa > Chordata > Actinopteri > Syngnathiformes > Syngnathidae > Hippocampus > Hippocampus mohnikei. The sequence goes on along the minus strand of JAKGUB010000557.1, from coordinate 8,958,443 downwards.
GTGCCCAAAAGATCGCATTGTGGAATACCATTAAACTTTAGATTCACCTAAAACACATTTTTAAGGGTAAAACAACGTTGGAATTTTTTTAAGTGCTTGTGAATCATAATAAATGCTTTATTTATGGTTCAAACGATTAATGTAGCTAGTGATAATCATTTTAGTGGAGAGTAAGCACACACAGACACACACACACACAAACACTCATATAAGATGTCTGATGTGCACCTCAGTCCGCCTTATCAGCCGGCAGCATTTTCTTATCGCGTCGCACCACGGTGGGCTTCAGTAGAACACCCGCACCCACTGACGCTTATTCGAACCATTTACTTAAAAGCACGACATCGTTTCAGGGCTGTGGTGCGCTGCTATCGGCCACAGAGTCTAATAAAAGGTTTTAGCATTGAACCACACAATCAATAAATGGCCCATCGGAACTGGCAGGATATTAAATGGAAGCAGTGGCACTTTTTAATTACAAAGATGCACACGCATGCAGCGAATCATCCTAAAAAAATAATAACTAATATTTTTTAAAAACACTTAAAAAAATAATAAATCATAGTGAGACACATACCTTCATTTTTCATGATGAATTGGACAATCTGTCCCACTGTGTCATTGTTGTCACTGAAGGTGTCATTTAACTCTGCAAGCAGGAAGAAGAAAAAAAAGATGAGCTGCTTTTGACTAGAAAATAATGATTGGGCATCAATTGCGAGGGAGCCAAAGGCAACACTTTGGATATGTAAAGTATAAGCAGCGTATGTGTTGCATGAGGTCATTGAAAGTGTGTGCATGCGTATTGTGAGAAATGATGACATGAAGTGAATGTGAAAAGCCACTGACACTCAACTCGAGCCATGTGGTGAGACAGCGCTGCTCACAGAGCTTCATGGAGGCATACTTGTAAATCAAATATCTTACCATCAAGAGCGCTTTATCAGTCGTGTTTTTGTAATTTTAGATTTGAAGATTCAAGCAAGCAAGCTTTTTTTGACAGCCAATTCGATGTGAAACAGAGTGATATTTTGTTCGCCAAGGGCCCACAGCGCTACAACTAACAAGTACAATGAGTATTAAAAAAAGGTTGCAACCTTGAACGAACCCTTCGCGAACACAGGAGAAGCTAGTCATGCAACAAGATAAAGACCCAAAGCACACTGCTAACACAACAAAGGACTTCATCATGGGGGTGGTGGAAGGTCTTAGATTAGCTCAGTCAGTCATTGGACCTTAACCCAATAGAGCATGCAAGTCGACTGACACCCCCGGAATCAAACATAAACTGAAAGAGGCTGCAGTGTAGGCCTGGAAAAGCAATTCAAATGAAGAAAGATGCAGTCTGGCCAAGTCAATGGGTTGTACGCTTGATGCGGTTACTGCAAGGAAGAGTTATGCCACCAAATATTCAATGTTATTCACTTAAACTCCTGTCCTGCCTGGAAGAAATAAAAACCTGGATGGCACAAAACTTCTTGAAATTCAACGAAAAGAAGACAGAGGTGATACTATTTGGTCCCAGTGGCCCTTTTACATCCCATCCTGTAGACTTGGGCCCCCTGTCTCCTTATCTTAAGTCAACAGTCTCAAACTTGGGCCTTAAACTGGACAGTGATTTCAAATTTGACCGGCAAATTGGTGCCGTTGTTAAATCCAGCTTCTTTCACCTTAGACAGCTGGCCAAAATAAAACCTCTCCTCTCTCATGAACACTTTGAGACAGTAATTCATGCCTTAAAGGTCATTTAATAATTTACTCAGTTGAAAAGTGGGTGGCTTCAAGCAAAAAGGTACAGTGTCCCAAGTTGTTTATCACACAAATGTAAATACTGTACCAGCAAATAAAAATCCCGCCGGCCCCCGCGCATTCATCAGTTGATCGGAAACACAAATCTTCAGTCTACTACAAAAACAAAGGAATCGACCTTGCCGTTCCAATACTTTTGGAAGGGACTGCTTGTATAGATCACGATTATTTCAACCATCCTATTCTCATCCATCGACTGCTCATCGTCACCATGGCCCCTCAAGAGAGAGACCCTGTGACGGCTCGCCTGTTTCCTGCTTCCTGCTCATCTAATAACACTAACGCACTGTGTACGGTGAAAAGGAATTCTCTGGAATGCAGAGGCGAAAGCCTAACACGGCCTTGTGATATGCGAGGCCCGCCGACTGAAACGTTCTCACACTGCCGCCGCGCATTCAATCTGAGCCCCGCAGAATGGAAAGTAGGCTCCGGGGCGAAGGAGTGCAATGAATGCGAGCTGTTTGTCGAGCCACAGGAGAGGGGAGTGGGTCCATGTGTTCAACAACTACGGGGGAGCGGCGATATTCCAGGAAGTGGCCCGTGTGGGATCACAGAGTGAGGAAAGGCCTGCAACAGCGCAGAGTAAACATGGAAGATTCATGTCGCCGCATACGGAGAAGCGCAAGTTTGAAAATGTTTACGGGAAGGAGGACTCAAAAGGCTTTTTCAAAACTCAGTCGCTCGCATGACCTTCTCTTCACAACGGCAGTTCACATGCGTCGCAGCTGTCACGCAGTGAGTGAGCCAATGGAAATTACAAGTAACCGTGCCATGATCATTCCACAAACTAATAAGTGGCTTGAATGCACTTCCTGGTGTTCAAAACAAGCTCTGTAAGATGACAAGTCAAATAAGATGAAAATGAGCGTCCTCTACGGAGGAATGTTGGCCTCCTCGTGTCACAATAAGTACAAAAACTTTCATCTGTACCCTGCATTTCTTTTGTCACCCTCAAAATCTGCAGTTTCTAGCATTTAAAAATTACATTGTATCTAAATAAACACATACAAGTAAAGTGTATGTAGGTTTTAGTTTCTTGTTAGTCAGTGCTAGCAAAGCTATTGGAACATGTTTTGATAACATAAAAGTTGAGCCAATGCTGAATGAGAAAGTCAAGTCCAAAAAAGTTGTTGCCAATAATATGTTCTATGTGCCCCAACCAGTCTAAACACGGTCTTCTGGTTAGAAGTGCGTTAGTGGAATATGAATTGCGCAGCAAAATCCACAGGGTTTTTTTCTATCTCAGGGGGTGGCCATTTTGCCACTTCCTGTCAACTGAAAATGACATCACAGTTGCTCCGGTAACCACCAATCACGGCTCACCTGTTTTCTCAGTTTGGTCAAGCTGAGATGTGATAGGTCGTTACCTGAGTCCTTAGCCACTGTGATGTCATTTTCAGTCAACAGCAAGTGGCAAAATGGCCGCCCCTTAAGATGGATAAAAACAAGTAGAGTGCTGCCACTTTATTAATATTCTGAAAACGCAATTTTCGTCATAGTGCCATTTTTTTCATCAGTGGTGACACACAGAACACGTCATTGCAACAAGTTCTTTGGACTACACTTTGCCTTTAAAAAAACAACAACAAAAACATGATCTTGTGTGCAAATAGATTTTGTTTTTCTCCATTGTGCCAAGTTACCAAAACACGTCATGAATATAAATGACTATAAAAACTGATTTCACTCATAGAGTAATGACTTCATTAAATAGCATGAGACAGTTGTTGTCACACTGCATGGCCTGAATTGCTATCGTGCTGCTCTTTCTCAGACAAATATAGTGTGAGACATTTTAAATCATCTCGGTTCATCAGTACGGCACTGGTATAGGTCATTCACACAGAAGATAAAGAATATATAACTGTGAGTACAGTACTGCTGGATTGTTATATATACTACTGTGTGTGTTCAGTCTGTGTCTTAAAGGGTTATAGCACTGGAGTATAAGCGCTATTTAGCATTAAGCTAGCGGAGCAAAAGGTGCTTGTTTTAAAAAATAAAAATATAACTTCTCTGTTTCATGTTTAGATTGAGAGCAACTGTCAACTGGGAGTTCCATTAATCAGCTTACAGATTTTTTTTTTCTGTTCGCCATTTGCCAAAGTCTCGCTTATTGTGAAATGACTTGATTTCAGCACCACTGTACGCTGGCCGCTTCCAGTGCTAGTAATTATAAACACTTAGTGTACGTTCATTACTCAGTTTCCTCACCTCCGCCCAGTTCCGGATCCTTTCCCTCTGCTTCACACGGCTCCTCCACTTCGTTCTCATCCGGCACCTCTGTGGTGGTGCACCGGTATCCCTTCCTCTTGAGCACGTGGCAGATGACCACCCCAAGCAGCCCCAGGAGAAAGAAGAGAGGCACCAGCACGAAGGCCGTGTAGTCGGCGTTGATCTGCCCCTCGGCCCCGTCACCTTTTCCGGTAACTGTCGTCTGACTAGCTGGAGGGCGAAGGGAAAGATGGGCTGAGAGAAGGCAAGTAAGGCGTAGAAAAATAAGTAGTGTGTTTCCGGTAACATGAAATTTCAGCATAGGGTCTGTAGGTCGGACAAAGTTTTTTTTTTTTATCTTTTTTTCTCCCTCCCTCCCCCATCAAAAACGTAAACAAAATAACCATAAAACATAAAACAAGGAGACATCGAAACCAGTGCCGGATGCTCGTCTGTCAAAGAGGGGAAGCTCAATTTTGGTCGACATCATAAAATGTGTCTGTTTATTTATACGTAAATTCTACTCTAGGTCCGTTCCTTTTCAAGAAAATGAACTGTGACCCTGTCATACCAACAAGGCGTCTTTTCCCGGTACTTAATTAGTGTCCTACAACTATAGGAACTACAATAAAACCCACCAGAAATAAAAGATTAATTTGTCGCTAGTTGTTTGTTTACAACAAAGAGTGTCGCTAAAATGATTAGGAGAAGTCTCCAGCTCAACTCGGAACAGAATGCGAGTTGAAAAATTGCTCGCGTCGGATGTCTACACTAAAAGCTCGGTGACTGGCTCATTTCATTGTCAATCGAACTGGCACACAGGCTCAAACAGATCATCCAATCTGATGCAGAAAACCCTCCCACTGCCAACCAGTCCGTCCGTGGGTGGGACAAAAAACAGCTTGTATCCAATGACTCGTCTCCGTTCAAAGCATTGGGACAACCTACCCTGAACTCACTACCGTTTAAAGCACAGCGAAGCTGCGGGATGAATGAGAAGGGAGCCGCGTCATAACCAGTAAGAAGAAGCTGATTCGGAGCAAAAGTTGAGCACGTTGTAGCGCATATTTAGTCAATGACATGTACACACAATGAAATTTACATTCATATATTTGATCACTTATTCTTTGACATTTTAGGGGAAGCCGAGCTTCCCTTGCAGTCCGAGAGCAATCGCCACTGATTGAAACCCCCGCTCGGCGGCGAGAGAGTTGGGTAGCCTGCGGCTGGGTGTTACAGCCATCTCGTTACCTCTGCGTCCCGCATCCTAGACGGCCCGTGGTGGTCGTCAAATAGTTCGTTGAATCTTTTCGATACAGCAGTGGATGCTATTTTCTTAATATTATGGTGCGAGCATGCGACTGCAATACACAAAACGCGGTTTAAACTGTTGTCGGAGATCGTGGCCGCCACCATGATTCAATGTTGTTGACAGATGACAGGGCAAACGATGCAACGTAAATATCGCAAGAGTTTGCACCAACGTAAACACTCTAAATTCATCTTTCCTTTTATTATTTATAATTTTGTCTGTGGTTTTATTGTTCTTGTTTTGATTGTAAAGCGTCCTTGAGTGTTTTGAAAGGCGCGTATAAATGAAATGTACTATTATTATTATTATTACAAAAAAATGTAGAAGGTTTGAAAAAAAATGCCGACATAAAGTTTTTTTTCGAGGTAGAAATTCTCGGTCGGTCGGGTTACCGGAAACACACTACTTTTTTTTCTACGCCTAACCTGATCCTTAAACCGGACAGATGTGCGAGTGGCACATTTTGGAGGTCAACGTCGCGCAGGAATAGATGGAAATCAGCTCACACTGGATATAAAAAGTGCACACACCCCTGTTCAAATGCCAGGTTTTTGAGATGTTAAAAAAAAAAAAAAGGTTAGACCAAGATAAATAATTTCAAAACTTTTTCCCCCTCTTTATGTGACATGTAAGATACGGTATATAACTCAAGGGACTTTTTTCAGAATGTCAAAAATAAAAACATCTGAGTTTAAAAAAAACTCAGATGTTTAACCGTGGATCTGGCTGTTTTCACAATCAATGAGTCCTAGTCAAACTCTTAATATGACATGGTCTGCCACTATTTCAAGGGACTACTTAATGCCAAATCAACTTTAGATGTTCTAGTAAGCATTTCCTATTTATTTTGTTTGTTTGTTTTGCCCCCTAGCAGAAGTCTGAAGTTTTTTTGCGAACACTGACTACTCTTTCAAAAACATGGCATTCCAAAAGGAACTTTATATCAACTTTAGATGCAGAAGTAGACACCATATTGGTGGAATTTTCCCTCGTAACAAATAAATTGACAAAAACAAAACAAAACATTTCAAGATGTTCTATACCACTTTTTTTTCCAGACCTATACCAGAATGAGTACTCACTCTGTGACTACTCATGGTTATCGAGAACCAATACCTCCAATCCTTTCTAGACATTTCTTTCTGATGCAGATAAAATGTGTGAAGAGGATTTACAAAATGTCAGATTTGGATATTTCTTCACTGAAATTTGTCAGCGAATAATGTTGTGAAATGCAGAAGTTGTCCCATTGTACTCAGTTTGAATGTGTTTTTTGACCACATTTTCTAAAGGTGATATCACACAAAAACATTGCTCAACCCCCACCCCAAACCAAAAGCTCAATTTGTTGCTCTATCTGATCTTGAAAATTCTTGCTACTTTCTCCACAGATTGAAGTGGTCTTTCCGAAAAAACCTGCATTTTGACAGATGTTCTTTTTTGGGGGTCCGGTCACGCTGCTCTAATGCAGGCTTTTGTCTGCTTGCGAACTGACTCACATATGTGCACTTCCATTGTTGCACTTGCATGAATTTTGCTCAGATTAGCAAACATTGTTTTATCAGTGGGCCTCCTGTGACCGCTACGCATCATCAGTGAGTGTGGCCATGCTTGAACGCCCCCAAATGTGCATGATTATATGCTTATCGACAACCAACACAGGAGTGAGCGCCATGATCTAGTAGTTGACCTTTAGGAGTCTGGCTTCTCGAGCTTTCAAACACGGCCTTCATCTTCCAAGACTGAGACATCATAGAGACTGTCAAGGCTCAATGGCACATTTCCTCAGGAATCTCACACAAGGACCCAGCAAAACCAACGCGTGCTGTGTCAAGGATTGAGCACGAGCTCCCCTTTTATTTGCAGAAAGATTCCGTGTTGTTTAAAGCAGAGGTAAAATACATCTCAAGATGCGCATCACCTATGCCCAGTACCCTTGATCTTGTCTTCTCCAAGAACTTTATTCAGAACAACTTTTCAACATCAGGGTCATACTCCCTGCGCCACCACGTACCTCTGCAGCGGAGGAAAATATACGCGAGGCAGACGACAAACACACACGCCGTTGAACAAGCCTTGAAGATGAGACACATACCCGTGACCACCGGCGGGCCGTCCATGGGTGAAAGTGGCGGCGGCGGCAGCTGGCCGAGATGCTGGTGACGTTTCTCGTAGCCTTGCCTTCCAAGCTCCGCGATTACACACGTACAACCAGCCTAGCTTGAGGAGGGACTTTTTTTAACCAAACATAAACGTACTTCCTGATTCCTGAGCAGCGGACACGCCCTGCTCTTAAAGAGACATGCACATTTTGACAGCCACCACATTGTCAGTGTAGAAAAAAAGAGTGGAAAAGCATATTAAAATAGACAGCCCATATGAGGTGAGTTTTTATGAAATGTTTGTTGAGAATGACACATACCCTTGGTAACAAATCACTTACCAACACAATCTGTCCAAATAGACAGATCCACGAAAACACGAGTTCATTCGGCGCATGGCACAATCACTTACCAACCAGAAGGGGGAGCCAGACATTAGTGTACTGCCATCTATCAACTCTACACTGCAATATAAATTTCACATTACTGAAGAATCCGATCAACGAGTAATAAATGTGTTATTAACAAACAAAAAAACACATCCATACCTAGAACATATTTAGCATTACGGAAAACCATGTGTGGAATTTTTTTTCCAAAAGTCCAAACACAAAAATGTTGTTGTGAATTTAAATATATGTGTGTAAATCATTTACTTGTTGTGGTGCCATGGTTTAATAGTACAGTACATGAGTCACCTATTTACTCCCTGACACGACTCGAAGTGCCCTAGATCTGCTCTGTTTACAGCCACAGAACTGCCACACCGCCTGCCACGTGCCTGAGAAGTGGGGGAACAGAAGAAATGACGTCAGTGCCAGAGAGCACGTTGAAATGTGTCTGCACTGCCCGTAAGACCGAAATAAAACGCATAGAGGAATTTGCCCCTGATACATGTATGCACATAAAATAACGAACACTAAAATAATTCAGTTGAATTTGTTTATCAAGAGAGGAAAAACATCAAGAAAAGACTGTTATGAAGAGAAAACGTAGGATAATCCCTTTGTGAAATGTTTTTGGGCCTCACACTTTTGGTATTACGGTAAACAAAGAGCCCATGGCGCCGCCCTCTCACGTTTCCGCGCTGTTGAGAAAAGAACTCCGGAGCAGTCGGTTTGCAACGTGACAAGCGAGCCCCGTGCTACGAGCCCCGCCCCGCTCGTCCAATGGAACGCGCTCGGTCCCTGTTATGGGCGCGGCATGAGGTGTGCCGACGTCCAATGAGGGCGTTCGACTCGCTAGACCATGCATCCTCACGTGTACTGGCGCGCGTACACTCCGGTCTGGGGGCTGGGACGAGTTGGAATCGCAAGAAGTCGACTGAGAAAACAACAGCTTACAAACACGCAGTCACTACCCTTGGGGATATTTGATGCATTGACACGATGTTTTGGATACGTGGAATATAAGATCGGCTGATACATTTTCAACGGAGATTTAAAAAGGTACGTTGTCGACTTTTGAGTTCCGTTCTTCCTTTTGGCTTAGCGCTAGCATGCTAACACGCTAGCCGTCAGATAGATCTGGGTAATAACAAATGGCACAGAAACCTATCCCTACAATGTACGATATTCCTTAATAAATATACAATACATCTTGAGTAGTGCGTTGTTTTTTCTATAGAGTGCTTTGGGGAAATTTTAAAACTAGGTTACAGAAAAAATGTGACTGGGAGTTAACGGTGTTCTATTTTGCAAGCAGCGTGCATTGTGATTCTAATCATCGCAATCACGTCGATTGTTTTCACGGGCATTTTACCGTCGGTAGAACAAAATTGCCTCCAATAATTTGTGAATAAGATGATCATCACTGCACATTAACACGTTGATGTTGATTTCTCGATGTTTACTGGTGGAGACTGTTCTCTGACACATATAGCAAGCTGCGTTTACCTTTGACATTAGAGAAACAAAATCGTGATTGGACCACGTTATTCAAACACACTGTTTTCTATTTTGGAATCTGATATTCGCTTCTTTTAGACGTATTACAGCTTGGTTAATGTGTGCTGGTAGAAAACTTTATTGTTGCACAGCTTTCGTCTATTGGTAGACCGCGCAAGCCTGCGCGCCAATCAAAATATGTGTCGAGCTTTAACGTACAGTATTGCACATCTTGTACCCAAGCTGCAACCCGTCGTTCATCGTGCACTTGGCAATGAAGCTTCACTCATTAGGTTTTTTTTAATCGGCAACTGAATTCTCACACCAATATCAGTTGCAGCTGCAATGGCCATTGAAAATATACACGTTTTACATTTCGTGTGAAGTCTGCATGTGACTACAGTCTCCTAAACATTATTTGAATCTCTGCATAAGACCCAAAATGTAGGTTTTGTATCCTATAACATGATTGTGATTTGAAATGGTGAGCAACTGCAAAGCTTTCAACCATGACTTGGGATCAGATGGCATACGGCCGGAATACAGGCGAGCAAGGCGAGGGGGCGGGGCTAAGGCAGGCCAATGACAGGTTGGCGGCTCTGCGGCGCACGCTCCGATTGGTCGAGGCCGATAGCCAATCAGGAGCCGTGAACGACTGTGGAAAACGTTGCCGCGTGCACGTGCCTGCTGTCCGGGACTTGTAAAGAGTTGCAGTTTCGGGCCGTTGGCCGATATCATGGGATACATTTGAAAACATTCATCGCGGCTCATCTCGGTATAAAACTTTATAGCACGATACGTCTGTACATGCTCACATGTACCCGCACGGTGCTGACCCCACCCCGCCCCCCAGCATCCGCATGTACACTCCTCCCTGCAGCGGAGCTTTTGTACACAACGACAGGGAAGTGTCACAAGTCAAGTGTCCAGCTCCGTTCGCAGCATGTGCCCGTGACACATCGTCTTTACACACGCACGCAGACAGTGTCATAGCACTTGTAACTGCATGGAGAACATGTCAGAAAGGTCGAGATATTTTGGGCTATGCATACTCACATATCGGATACATATTGGGGAATAAAATGCACGACATGTTTGCACTGTGGTTGAGAGAGGAAAGTAATTTCATCTGTGCTGTATGTTACACATAGAGCATGTTTGACAATAAAAGCTGACTTGACTTGACTAAAGGCAGACAAGAACCCAGAGCCCACCCGAGGCCCAAGAGATCGAAGCACCTGCCTTGGCCCCTGCAACCAATTAGCAGTCGGGCAGATTATTTTTTTAAAAAGAGGTCGCAGTGGCTCAACTCACTTCACAACAAGCAGCAGTTTGGCGGGTCGTGTGAAATTCTTCCAAAAATAGGTTGCCGCTCTCAGTTGAGGTTTGCTATCAAATTCAACGTAAAATTAGGAGCATTACTCATTGTGTATTTAAAACAATCACATACTCTCCGCTGCCTGAATTCTGGGCAACTCAAAAGGTACACAGGCTAACATTTTGCATCGGTGCGTATTTTACTCTTTGAGCAACGGACATGAAAACAACACATTTAGACAGATATATAAGACTACTCACCGGCATATATTCTTTATCCGCTGCAAAGAAAGTTTAACATTTACACATCAAATTGAAGCAAAAATTGTGACAAAATGGTCTCATTCTTTGTATTTTGTTTATGACACCACTATATGTTTTTATAGAATACAATATTTCAGAGTGGTCACCGAAGGAATTAAATGTCCTAAAGTGCCACCATATATCGGTCTGGCCCCACATTTGAGAATCGCGGGTATTGGACATGTGCAAGTCTTACACAGTGCATATCTGGTGAATGATATGTCTGGCTGGGTGTCATGGCCGTTTAGCATTCCTGCCTCAGCATTTTTGCTTTAAACCACCGAGGCCCGTGGAAGTCCGCATGGATGACAGCCGGCCTCGTCACCCACTCGCATGCACCACTTGCATTTCTCCCGGCCATACTTGCCGTCCTCATGCCCAACTCTTCGGCTGCGGAGCACACATCTTGACATGTGCGTAATGTGCATCATCACTCTGACCAAACTGAGCGCTCATTCCACACTGGACCGGAGACCATCGCAATCGCAGCAAACACGTTGGCCTTTGCTGCATGTTTTCCATGTGGATATGAGGGCTGAACAATTAATCAAATTCAAATTGATATCGCAATGTAGCGGAATGCCATTTTCGAATTATCCGGACTACAATTTGAACACAACAACTTATTTGTCTTTGTTTTAAAAGTCCTGGGAAGAGGACTTTGAAGAAAATAATCACCTGGTCAATCGCAATGGCAATTTTGGAGGCAGGTTGTAATTAGATTAGTTTTCAAAAATCGACCAGTGCCAGTGTCCAAGTTAATGTGGTACCTCGAGTTACATAATAACCCCTCTGACACTCACAACCCGTTCAAGCCTCGACTGGCCGTGGTAACACGACAGTAGGCGGACATGACCAAATTCTACTTCTAAAAACGGAGTTGTTGGGTCATGCTAGTGCATAAATTGAAAAGCAGTGACGCCCGGGATGTCGTCTTCTTTGCGTCTGCGGGGTTTAAGAGATTACGGGGCGTCTCCCTTCCCTAAGGAATAAATAGCAGGAGACTTTCACTTGCGTAGGTGGTGTCCAGATATATACCTGAGGATGCAAACCTCTGTTTATTAGCGCACTGCAGATTATCTATTACAGACAGTCCATCCTCCTGTTTGTAGTTGATTGTCCTCTGAGTCAAAGGGGCCTAAGCGATGACGACTGACACTAACGCATGTCCGCCTGTTCTATAAGGAGACGCGAGCATACGCATTTGCAGTTTGGAAATAGGAGCGGGCCTGATGTTCTCAAAGGCCTTTTCATTGGCGTTAATCTGGGCGGAAGGGCAAGCATTCGGAACCGCGGTGTGAACATGACACAGCCGCAGTTTCGGGAGGCCGACGTGATGATAAACTGGCATGTTTTCGTCCTCGGAAGATAGCTGCCAAAGCACGCTAGTCATTGCGCAACAATGCCGCGCTGCATCTGAAGTCAAAACGCCTTCGCTTTCCTTGCCCAATTCTGTTTTTCTGTCTTCTTAGGTGGCCTTCGCGTTGCCTGCAAACACATCTCAGGAGGTGAAAGGACCAGATACACTCTGAAACGAGCGTCTCCCCCAACTGTCTGCGTGCCCGTGCCAAGGCCGTCTCACGCAAGATGAAAGCATCTCAGCCCTAAATTTAGCAGATTCATTTTTTTTGCACGACAAACCATGACTTTCTCCCCTGAGTTAATTACATAAGGCAGCCATCAGCTATGATTCAATTGTACGCACATAGCAGTCCCACCTAAGTCGACGCCGTGTCGAACTGTTTCCTCGGCTGACACCTCAAACAAGCAGCGCAAGCCTCATCCTAGTCTAGTATGAGTTATGACATCACTCAGTCAGCGGCCAGCAGCAACGCCCGGGGGCGAGCGCCGAGGGCTGCCGAGAAAGACCCCAGCCAGGAGGCCGACTCCAAACAGTTACAGGCCGGCGCCAATGTCTCCGCTCTGGAGCAGGCAAACAGGGCCGGGGGCGTGTCCTCCCCCAGCGAAGGATCGGGAGCCGGCGATCAGAGGGGGCCCAACTCGGATGACATGGACGGCGGCCTCTCCAGCGGCAATGACTCCGGCGAGAGGGACACAGGCTCCCGCGGGCGCCAGTCCACCCGCAGCTCGCACGGTTCGTCCAACGGCAAGGACTCGGGCATGATGCTGGAAACCACAGAGAGCCATAAGAGGTAAGCGGGCAACTCAGTCAGCTCGCCGCTCGGAAGCAGAAGGAAGCCCGCGTCGGTCTCAACAGCCGCCGCTCTTTGCAGCTCCAACTCGCAGAGCCTGTCGCCGCCGAGCGGCTCGCTGGCCTACAGCCTGCTGTCCACCAGCTCCGAACACGACCCGCCCTCCACATCTGGCTGCAGCAGCAATCAGTCGGCGAGGGTCCAGACCCAGAAGGAGCTCATGAAGGCCATCAAGGAGCTCAAGCTCCGCTTGCCATCGGAGCGCAAGTCCAAGGGCCACTCCAGCACTCTCAATGCACTCAAGTACGCCCTGCAGTGTGTCAGACAAGTCCGAGGTGAGATCCGGTTTTACTTTCATTTAACAGATGATTAAACGCTTTTTACATCATCCTCTTCGGGAAATTAGATTGTCACTGCGGCAATATTCACACTCGCGTTCAGGCCCGGATTGTGTAATATGGACTTGTGGCAAATTCCCGCTGGGCCAGGCTGCCGCTACTCCGACCCGCCCGTTACTTTCTTCCAACCGAAACATTCCGTTGGAAATGCAATATGAATATCCTTGGAGAGAATGTCTTATTCTCCTGATCCACAAGTGAGGGTGAACTTGTACAAAGTGAACCCTGACACTCAAGGGCTGAAAATGAGTGCCACTCTGCTCGTATCGATAATATAAAAAGAAGCAAAACTGCCTGGAATTGTACAACCCAGGATCGTCGGACTCGGTGCTGATGTACCGCGTGCCGTTTTGTGTGTCCAGCCAACAAGGAGTATTATCACCAGTGGAGTGTGGAAGAGTGTCACGGTTGTAGCCTGGACTTGTCTGCCTTCACCATCGAGGAGCTGGACAACATCACTTCGGAATACACACTAAAGAACACGGTAAATTCACGCGTGGGAAAAAAGAAAGTCACCGGTCCAGTTTGAAGTGAATGTCTAAATGGATGCCCTCCTTTCCCAGGACACGTTCTCAATGGCGGTATCCTTCCTGTCCGGGAAAGTGGTGTACGTGTCACCTCAGGGATCATCGGTGCTGCGCTGCAAGCCCGAGTGTCTCCAGGGCACGATGTTTTCTGAGCTTTTGGCTCCGCAGGACATCAGCACTTTCTACAGCGGCACGGCGCCTTGCCGCCTGCCCTTATGGGCGTCCAGCATCGGATCCGGTGAGCCGGCGGGGCACGCTGGCGCGAGCGCCTGCTCCTGCCGCGGCCAGTTGGCAATCTATTTTTTTTTTGACTGTCCCCTTGCCTCCCGCTCAGCCTCGCCCGCGATGGACTGCACTCAGGAGAAGTCCATGTTCTGTCGAATCAGCGCCGACCGGAAGCAGGACGGCGAGATGCGCTATTATCCGTTTCGCCTGACGCCCTACCAGCTGACCATCAGAGATTCGGATGCCGCCGAACCGCAGCCGTGTTGCCTGCTCATCGCGGAGAGGGTCCACTCTGGATACGAGGGTACGATTGACTTTGTCATTCTGACCTACTACAGTCCTATTTGGCAGAGCAAAAGCACAGGAAAAAAAAACGAAACCAAAACTAATGAGTGAGCTTGTGAAGAGTGAAACGCTAGCGTGCGCGGGATTACGAGCGCATGCTAAACGGCAGTCGGCGCTCTGTTTTCACTGTCGACTGCGAGGCGTGGATAATGAACGTAATGTCACACTAACCCAGCCCTCGCCGCGCCACAATGTGAAAAAAACGTCCTCATCTAGGGAGTGCGATGACTTCACGCGTTTTTTTTTTTCCTCACGTGGTTGCCGAAAGGCGACAACACACTCTGCGTCTCTCCCGTTTGAAACACGCAAATTCATTTGATACAACGCATACAGAGCCGGGGATGCAACATGTGAGCGCTGACATGTGAGCGATGGGCTTATGTCTAAACATTGCCCCCCCCCCCTTCTCTGGCATGTTCCCCCGTCAGCACCTCGGATCCCTCCTGACAAGAGGATCTTCACCACCAGTCACACTCCCAGCTGCCTCTTCCAGGAAGTCGACGAGAGGTCAGTTTCCTCACCTTTGATGACGCCGTTACGGCTGTGCCGCCTTCTGCCGCGCTTGGCTGCCATCTGCGCTCTGCTGGCTGCCGGTCTGAATCCGTTCCACGTCCTCCTGTTATGTATTGATGATGACCTGCGTGCAGGGCCGTGCCATTGTTGGGATACCTGCCACAGGACTTGGTGGGAACCCCGACTTTGCTTTACATCCACCCCGAAGACAGGCCCACTCTGGTGGCCATACACGAGAAGAGTGAGTGGAACGCACGTTGAAATGTTGTCACCAAATCCCCGCCGGCATCCCTCTGATGATCCTCTCCCGGCAGTCTTTCAGTTTGCCGGCCAGCCGTTTGAGTATTCGCCGTTGAGGATGTGCGCCCGCAATGGGGAATACTTAACCATCGACACCAGCTGGTCTTCCTTTGTCAACCCTTGGAGCCGCAAGGTGGCCTTCATCGTAGGGCGCCACAAAGTCCGAACGTAAGCGACCGCCACTTACCGACCGACAAAAAGTGAGCGCGCACGAGGTCCAAAGCAGCATTCTCTCCGTCTCCAGGAGCCCGCTGAACGAGGACGTGTTCATGGCGCCGGTCTGCGAGGGCCGCGCCACCACGCCCGACATCGTGCAGCTCAGCGAGCAGATCCACCGTCTGCTGGTGCAGCCGGTGCACAGCGGCGGGTCGCAGGGTTACAGCTCGCTGGGCTCCAGCGGCTCACGGGGCTCGCGCCACTCGCAGCCGCATCATCTCAGCGCCTCGGCCGCCTCCTCCAGTGACAGCAACGGGCCCGCCATGGACGACGCCGCGGCTGCGGTCGCCTTACACAAGCCCGTGAGTTGGAAGTGTCGCTCACTTGCAATGCGGGCGCCGGTCCGAGTGAGCTAATTGGGGTTGGTGTGCTTTTGGTCGCGCCAGATGACCTTCCAGCAGATCTGCAAAGATGTTCACATGGTCAAGACAAATGGGCAGCAAGTTTTCATCGAGTCTCGAAACAGGCCGCCGGCGAGAAAGAACACCAGCACAGGTAACGTGAAAAACAACAACAACAACAACAACAAAAAACACACCCTTGGTATGAATCATTTCACGAAACATCTTGCAAAGAGGATCTGAAGTGGCGTGTTTGTTGACTTTAGTGGCCACAAGCAGTCTGAGAGACATCAACAGCGACCCCATTCGCGGCCTCATTGCCGACATGACCAAACCACTGAAAGATTTGGTGCCTGCGCCACTTGTGCAGAAAGAATCCCCACCTGGATATTCCTACCAACAGATCAACTGTCTGGATAGCATCATAAGGTCAGAACCAAAATTCCAATCAGCTTTTCATTTGACGTTACAGTCCATACTAACTGACCCTCTTGAACACGCCATGCAGGTACCTGGAAAGCTGCAACATTCCCAATACGATCAAAAGAAAGTGCGGCTCCTCCTCCTGCACATCCGCTTCCGATGAAGACAAGCAGCAGCAGGAAGCCGGCGGCAACGCCAAAGGTCAGCCTCGGAATTCATTCCGCCGCCTTTCCGTCTGTGCGTTGTGTCACATTTGTGACTTGACTCCTGCAGGTGCGTCAGTTAGCTTGGTAGGCGAAGCCCCTCCGCTGCCCCCGCTGACGTTGGCCATGAAGGCGGAGAGCGTGGCCTCCGTCACGTCTCAATGTAGCTTCAGTAGCACCATCGTGCACGTGGGAGACAAGAAGCCGCCCGAATCAGGTCGGAAAACACAGCAGTTGTCAGAAAGACTGTGCATATTAATTGTAATACTGGGGGGGAGGGCGGGGTCACATTTAGGTTATGTTTCAAAACCGTTCATCCTGACATGATACAATTTTGCGAGCAAAATTGTATCATGTCAGGATGTTTGAAATTTCATTTAATTTGGGCATGTCGACCCGTTTTGGGAACGGGTGTCGCGCCCAGGCGGACATTTGTCATCTGCGAAGTCTACAACTTGTTGATTTGTTGTAGACCAGACTGAAAAGTGTCAACATATCTGTGTTTCAAAGCTTAAACCAAGGTAATCAGATCACTACTGAGGGGCCGGACCAGGGGCGTGGTATGCAAATAACGGGGGCAGTGTTTTTTCTTGTATTTTGCATACCGTATTGGCCCGAATATAAGACGGCCCTGATTATAAGACGACCCCCTCTTTTTCAAAACTCAAATTTGAAAAAAGACCGCTTGAACACCAAATGAATTTTTATCCGGAAAATAATTACAGTACATCTGAAACAAATGAATATAATAATATTTGAGAGAAAAAGCATGTTATTTTGCTGCATTCAAATCTCAATATCTGAACATTTAAATATGTAAACTAAAGTGCAATCACATTCGTAAATGAATGGCTTCTGGTTTTTGAAATGTAAATTACATCATAACTTCTCCTCAGGTGCCGGTTAACCTGGCCGATCTTCAACCCACTTTACGCCAGATTGTCGCTATGTTTCTCCATTTTTTGTTATCTCTTCTATTGTTTTCTTCTCTTTTCTTTCTTACCGCTACTTTTTATTTTTCTTCTTCATGCTACCGCTATTTTTATTTTTATTCTTCGTGACAGGGGTTCACTTTGGCCTGGGGAGTCAAGTTCAGCATTCGCTTCAATTATATCTGGCGCCATCTAGCGTCGTGAATAGGTATAATGTTGAGACCCTGGATATAATACAACCCCCACTTTTTCAGTCTTATTTCAATGCAAAAATACCCGTCTTTTATCCGGGCCAATACAGTATGTAAACAATCAAAGTCCAACTGGAGGACAGGGAACTCTGAGTGTGATCACGGAGCAACTAAACCGTCGTTCGTTCCTCTTGCGCCGATCAGAAAGACAATCTTCCCCGTGTGTCGAGTTATTTGTTTAACTTTGTCCGAAGAAAAACTCTGACACAAGGTACCAAACAAATAAAAGTAGATTGACTGGGAAAACATTTTTTCCTGTTTGTTTGACAGACATCGTGATGGAGGAGGCTCCAAGCACTCCGACACACGCTCCCCCCACCCTCACTCCAACTGCGCTCTCGAGTGGGCGTCCTACCATCTCCATTCCTCCTCCGCCTCCTCCTCCCCCGCCTCCTACCATCGCTCCCCTCCCTCAAGCTACGCCGCCAACTCAGCCGGAGAGGGACAGCCGGCACGGCGGGGGTGGCGCATCGTTGGCAGGCGGGGGCGGCCGGCTGGGTCTGACGAAGGAGGTGCTGTCGGCGCACACGCAGCAGGAGGAGCAGGCCTTCTTGGACCGGTTCAAGGACCTCAGCAAGCTGCGCGTCTTCGATCAGACGGCGTCTTCGACCGTGCGCTGCCACACGCCCGCCGGAAACCCTCTGGCGCGAGGTACGCTCGTAACTTTTGCGGGACGCCGGTTTAAAACTAAATTATTGTCTTTGTCGCGTGTCCTTTAGGGGTGCGTTGCTCTCGTGACTACCCGGCCGCTGGGGGCGGCTCCAGTCACAGATACGGCCGTGGCGGGAAGCGGCTCAAGCACCAGGAGTCCTCTGACAGGCACAGCTCTCTGGGACTCACGGGGATGCACCAAGACCCCAGAACCAGAGCGGCAGCCGGGCCCCTCAACGTGCCGCTGGGAGCCCCCACAAACTCCTCCTCCTGGCCGTCGGTTTGCTCTCAGCCCAGCCATCCCTCGGCCCCGTTCGCACCCGGCATGGTTCCGATCTACCCAGTCTACCCGCCACTCCCTCAGCCCTTAGCCGTGCCAGATGCGTCACGTTTCCCCCCGACGCAGATGGTGCCCCCCATGATGGCCTTGGTTCTTCCCAACTACATGTTCCCTCCAATGGGGGCTCCCATGCCCCAGCCAGGCACCACACCCATGCCGTTTTTTGGTCAAAACTTGAATTACCCCATCGCCCCCCAAGCCTCGGTCCCCGCAGCAGTTTGCAACCCCGTGTCCATTCCTGGCACGGGCGCTGCATCTCGAAGCAGCACCCCCCAGTCCTGCACTCAGATCCCCGCCGATCGCGAGGGTGCAGAGTCCCCCCTTTTCCAGTCCCGATGCTCCTCCCCCCTCAATTTGTTGCAGCTGGAAGAGTCGCCGAGCAACCGGTTAGAGTCCGCCACCGTGCTGGCAGCCGCACAGCAGGCTCCGCCCGCCGTGCAGGGCGGCCCGGCCGGCGTGCAGAGTTCAGCCAATCAAAGGAACTCTGATGATAACACCAAGGAGAATGAGAATGTAAGTACAGTGTTCATCACGGATGTGCTAAGTGTGTGTGTGTGTGTGTGTGTGTGTGTGTGTGTGTGTGTGTGTGTGTGTGTGTGTGTGTGTGTGTGTGTGTGTGTGTGCGTGTGTGTGTCGAACAATCTGGACCATATGAAGGTTGTTATAGATCACAAAATGAAAATGAACAAATTAATGACAGGTAAAATTGGAAAACAAAATTTTGACAGAATTAAAATGAAAAAACGAAAAGAAACAACATCTTCCGCTCACAAATCTCAAATAATCATAGTGAGAGTTTGCGTCTGTCAAGCTCACGCATGAGTTTTTGCGGTTCATTTTAAATGTATTTAGTTCGGTATCACTGTACAGAAGGATGGTCAGTCATTTGAGCATTGTAGTTATGTTGTCATCCTGCTCCCTACTCTATTGTTTATTTTTTATGGCCTTGCATTCGACAAACACACCATTAAAAAAACAAATAAATAAATAAGCCAATGCGAAGCATTTTTTGTAAAAAAAATAAAAAAATAAAAAGATACAAACCTGCTCTAAAACCAAATTAAAACAAATTGCATTAAAAAAAAAAGTCAAACTAAATAAAACGAACCATCATGAAAAATCCCAAATTATTCTAACACTGGAAAATCTCCCCTGAAAGGAATGTTGACCTTTGCTTGCATCACAGGGGGAAGCTAATGAGTCCAACAACGACGCCATGTCGACTTCCAGCGACCTGCTGGACCTTCTGCTGCAGGAAGACTCGCGCTCGGGAACCGGCTCTGCTGCCTCCGGATCTGGGTCATCGGGCACCAGGTCCTCGGGTTCTGGCTCCGGCTCCAACGGATGCTGCTCCTCTGGCACCAGTGGCACCAGTTAGTAGAGATTTGTTATCATCATGGAATTATCGTTACAGAGTACAGACACATTCTTTCTCGTCAGAGGACAAAAAAAACAACAACAACAATACAATGAAGTTGACTCTGGCTCAGCAATCACATTTCCTCTTTTGTAATTTGTGCCCATCTAGGTAGCAGCCAGGGCAGCCACACCAGCAAATATTTTGGTAGCATTGACTCGTTGGAGAACGACCACGCCCGCAAGCAGCCAGCGGGGGGCAGCGGCACCGGTGGCACCGACAGTGGGGAGGAGCAGTTCATCAAATGTGTCTTGCAGGACCCCATTTGGCTGCTGATGGCCAACACGGACGACAAGGTCATGATGACATACCAGCTGCCTATCAGGTACCGCCGTCGGGCAAAAGGATCGGTTTGGCTGCGTGATGCCACGTGACTTCGCCTCTCATGTCATTCTCTCGCCGCGGTCTAACAGGGACATGGAGGCGGTGCTGCGTGAGGATCGCGAGGCGCTGAGGAGCATGCAGAAGCATCAGCCTCGCTTCACGGAGGAACAGAAGAGGGAGCTGAGCCAGATGCACCCTTGGGTGCGCACGGGACGCCTGCCCAGAGCCATCAACATCCCCGTGAGTATGCTCACCCCAGCTTAGTCGAGGTGGCGGACGCGAGTCACAATGATTTGAGCAAACGGACTTGAGTTGCTTGTTTTAGGAAGGCGCACCAATTATTTCCCACTGCAAAGGGGCTGAAACGATTGAACGCTAACATTTGTTGGGAAAAACAATCTAACTTTGTATTTATTATTAATGACTGTCTATGAAAATAACCTCTAAACATTGCTCACTAATTTAAGGTAGCCTACCACTGCTAATTGGAACATCATGTAATGCCCCCTCAAGTGTTCAAAAGATAGATAGAGTGGCCCGTACACTTTCAATTAACTCTCAACCACTCTCATTTGTCGACACCCACATCACTCACCAGTCTAGACATCGGCTTTTAAGGCCACGTGCCGCTCAAAGTCACAAAATTACAATGTAAAACGTGAAAATATCTTAGCCAAGTCATGACTTGACTCCACTCGCTTCAAATGTGGTTGGTGACGCGACATGACATGCTTAATTTTGTAATTTTTGTCATTTGGGTCTCGAGTTTTGCATCTGTGACTCAGACGTATTCCTTTGCCACTCTCAGGGCTGCACAGGCTGCAAGTCTCCCGCGTCGGTCCGCCACGCCGCCGCCCCCTTTGACGTGGAGATCAACGAGATGGAGCTTTGCAGCATGCTAAAGACGGCAAAGGAGGGCGCCACCAAGGTCAAGAAAACCTCGTCAGAGGCAGCCATGGACGAACAACCCGCTGACGAGGAGTACGACGACGACGAGGAAGACGAGGGGGAGGAGGAAGAAGGAAAAACACAAGAAAGCGGCCAAGCGGCGACCGCAGACGAACTCAGAGCCACGTCGGGGGCGACGGACGACACCGCTCGACCGCCACAGTCTGACATGAATCACTAAGCGGCCAAAGACGAAACATTAAGCACTACTGTTTATAACTTTTAATGTGTACCTTCCTGAAGTACACCTACGGTGACATCATGACACAAGATGAGCGACGCCAATATTGAGCACTCGGATTTACGACTCCTTGTCAAAACTAATTCCTGACTGTCGCTTACGTTGTATGACATCACGCGAGAGGCGCCACGGACTCCACGCGACGCGCCTTCCGCCTCCTCTCTTGTTGGTCATATTTATTTCAGTAGGAAGAGGCGTCACCAAACAAAAAACAAAAAGGCACCTTTTTGATGTACAGATGGATGTGCTTCACCAATGTCCCGTGTGGTGATCACGTCCGTGACGTCTCGCTATGAATGTCGCTGGGCTTCTCTGTTGCTCCTTATCACATCGGCTCGTGTACATAAATCAGACGCGAAATGCACAGTACCGCGAAAGACGGGCTGTCTTTATTTTGTAAAAATGTGTATATTTTTATATGTTCACCCATTGCGAGTTGAGAGTTGATGACTGGCCCGAGCTGTGTGACGTTTCAAAGGTTTATTCAAGCAGGCCTCACTTGAGGTGCAGGAAAGAAAAAGCGCGCAAGTGTGGTGAAGAGCTTCTTTGCAAGAGGATAAAAAAAATATATAAATCATAAAATAAAAATCCTGTTGATGTTTTCCTTTTTGTCTCTATCGTGGTCATGTGATATTCGTTTTCTTCATGGCATCGCTGCTGTGTACAACAGTTGCTCAATATTTTTGTGAAATTTGTACCAAAAAAAAAAAAGAGACAATAAAAGGACTTGAAATGTGATTTTCATTCCTGTGTTTCCCTCTTTTTTTTCCATTCTGGTGAAATTATCTGCACTCAATTTCATTGCGAGGTTTGGCGTGGACACAAGCAAGTGTCCGGAGCAAGCAAGAAACTGCTCTACTTGCTGCAAATTCAGCTGTGGTTTGCAGGCACAGCTTAAAGACAAAAGGAATACCCTTGTTTGGACTAAGCCAGGGGTTGGCAACACGTGGCTCCAGAGCTGCACGCGTCTCTTTAGCGACATCCAGTGTTTCCCTGGAGCTTTATAAAAATGTTTGAAAATGGAAAAAGATTTTGATAGTAGGCTAATATAGCTCAAACAGATGTATATATATGTTGCAGCTCCGAAAAAAAGGAGAGCTGTGGCGTTGTTTTTTTTAAATGTACACTTTATTTATGCTTTTAATAGTCTCGACAAACACAGACACGTCTGCGTCCGACTCCGTGCCTTCTCTCTTCTCGAGAATAGATCATTATTTCTCCCTAATTGGTTCAGTCATAAAATATTCCTGGTCAGATTTTTTCACAACCATTCTACCGGCACACCTTCAGCAATTTCGAATGGGAGCTGGAGGGTGATCAGCTTCATTGAAGAACAGGAGGAGAGGCACAGCGTTTGTCATCTGTGATATGTTTTGAGACTTTTCTCCGAATAAAAAATAGGTTCGCTTCCCGTACCGCCGGGATTTCGACGACCGTGTAACGTCGTCGGAGTCTCGTTCGACATTCGTCTGACACTAGGCTAGCTACACTGAGCGCCTGGCTGGAGAGAGGAGAGACGAGCTTTTACTTGTTTCCAGCCGATGTGATTTTAAGCGCTGATTGCATTTTAAAGAAGAGGTCTTTCGGGAGAAAGAGAGAGTCGTTCTACGCAACCTCGAGCACTGCTCCTGGCTAACGTCACCAACTAGCATCACACGCCACCAACTAGCATACAACCGGCTAGCAACGAGACCCGACAAAATGCCACCCAAACAGAAGCAAGACACAAAGCACGATGAGGACTTCCTGACCCTCACTCAAGTAAACGAATTACTCCAGCAACAAAAAGAGCTTTATACGGCGCTTTTGCAACAACAACAGGAAAATTTCAAAGGATTTGTTAAGATGATAATAGACTCGACAAACTCATGACTTGACACTTTTACCAGAGAAGTCCAAGAAATAAAAACCAGCATCAACTTTACCCAAAACGAGGTAGACGGCATTAAAAAAAAATCTATTCTGTCAAACTGGCAGTTCCAAAGACATGCAAACAGAAATCTACAAAATATGTGACAGCATGCTAGTATTAACAGACAAGATGGACTACTTAGAAGGACAGTCAAGAAGAAACAACTTGGTAATTGATGGAATTGAGGAAGAAACGTGGACTGAAACAGAGGAAAAAGTTCAAAAAATCCTCAAGGAGAAGCTGCTGTTACAGGGGCAAATCGAGGTGGAGAGAGCTCACCGCACAGGAAGACATGAACCTGGAAGACCTCGACCGAGGCCAGTTGTGGTGAAATTTCAAAGATACAAGGACAGAACAAGGATCCTACAAAAAGCAAAATACTTAAAAGGCTCCAACATCCACATCAACGAAGACTTTACAGATGCCGTACGACAAAAAAGAAAAGAGCTCCTCCCAAAATGAAAAGCTGCACGTGACAGAGGGGAAACTGCCTACTTAAGACATGACAAACTTATCATCCACCCCCGCACCAGTACTCCAACACAACAGGCTCGAGTTCAACACCATCATGCGGCATACTGAGAACTGTTCACCACTCGATGACAAAAACTCTGACCCTACTGAAGCAGGAAATTCACATACCAAAAAACATGGACTTCCAAACCCTTTGATGACCCTTCCAACCCTTTGATGACTTCCAACCCTACTGACTACAAGACATTTGACCCTGAGAACAACTTGGACAACAACTTTTTCAAGACCGACCGACCGCGAGGAAGCCAGCGACGACCGATCATGAGGGAACCAGTGACGACCGCGAAGAAGCCTGAAACGACCGCAGAGGAGCCAGCGACCGCGAGGAAGCCGGGAGACAACCAGCCAGCGACGACCGCAAGGGAGCCAGAGATGACCGAGAACAAGCCAGCAACGACTGCAAGGGAGCCAGCGACCGCGAGGGAGCTGGGAGACAACAGCGAGGGAGCCAACGACGACAGCCAGAGAGCCAGCGACGACAGCGAGGGAACCATCGACGACCGCGAGGGAGCCAGCGACGACCGCGTGGGAACCAGCGACGACCGCAAGGGAGCCAACGACGACCGCGAGGGAGCCAGCGACGACCGCGAGGCAGCCAGCGACGACCGCGAGGCAGCCAGCGACGACTGCGAGGGAGCCAGCGACGACCGCGTGGGAGCAGGAAATTCACATCCCAAAAATATGGACTTCCAACCCTTTGAAGATACTGACTATAAGCCATTCAACCCCGAGAACAATTTGGACCCGGACAATAACTTCTTCAAGAACAAACAAAGGGTAACAAACTCTGACTATTACCTGGATGAACAATTCAACACTAATATAAAATTGGAAAATGCACTTTCAGTAATACACTTAAATAGTAGAAGTCTCTATAAAAACTTCACAAAAATCAAAGAATACCTGGCTAAATTCAATAAATTTAAAATAATTGCCATATCAGAAACTTGGCTTGACGATGATAAAATAAGTGAAATGGAAATAGAAGGTTATGAAATGTTTGCAATTAATAGGGAAAACAAAAAAGGAGGGGGGGTTGCAATATATGTAGACAAAGCACTTAAATGCAGTAAAATCGAGAGATTGACAAACATAATAGAAAACCTAATGGAATGTCTAACTATTGAAATAGATAATAAAAAGGCATCAAATATCATCATAAGCTGCATCTATAGGACACCAGGATCATGTATTGACACATTCAATAAAATACTAACAGATATGCTCAGCTACTACAACGATAAGAAAACACGAATAATGTGTGGTGACTTTAACATTGACTTATTAAACCCAAATGGACATAAAAAACAACTGACTTTATAAATACTATGTACAGCAACAGCCTTTTCCCAGTAATCCTGAAACGTAGCAGAATAACAGTCGAAACGGCCACATTAATAGATAACATACATAGATAACATCCTCTACAAAACCAAGGAAGTGCTAAATAAGAGATCCTTGTACACATTATACTCTTCATTATTATTACCATATATGACCTACTGCGTGGAAATATGGGGAAATGCCTGCAAAACAAACACACTCCCGATTCTAAAACTACAAAAAAAAGCAATTCGAATTATTAATAGATCAAAATATACGGAACCCACAAATCCATTATTTATCAAATTAAATACGATGAAATTTTATGACCTGGTTGACTTCAAAATTGCACAATTAATGTACAAAGCACACAATAACCTGCTCTGCCAAAACATTCTAAAGTTCTTCGAAATTCGAGAAAGCAGCTATGATTTAAGAGGTACCAACTTATTCAAAAAACTAAAAACAAGAACAAACATCAAGCAAAGAAGTGTATCTATCAAAGGTGTTAATCTGTGGAATAATTTCGAAACGGACCTGAAAATGAGTAAATCGCTTGCTGAGTTCAAAAACAAATTCAAAAAAATAGTACAAACAACCTACATCAATCAGAGTTAAAATGATAAGTTCTAAACATTAAATATAATGATAAATTAGAACTAAGTTGATAAATAGAGAAAGGTATGGAAATATCCATTATGAATACAAGAGAAAATTGACACAAGAATGCCAGGGTGTGTATGTATAAAATCCCGATACACACCAAAAGTTGTAAAAATATCATGGTTAAGGGTAAAGCATGAGCCTTAATGGAGACTTCTTTCTTCTTATTCACTTTCTTTTCTGATTGATATAAAAACTATTTATTAGATATAAACACATAACACGGGGTAGGACTAGATAAGTTCTTTACTTCTTCCTACTCCCTTGAACATAATAACTGCGTTGAATGATGACTGTGTTGAATGATGACTGATTTCTCTTACTTACCTTATTAATACTGTATATGTTTTATGTTATGTTCAATAAATAAACCAAACCAAACCGTTCGACTCGAGAGGCGTTCAAAGACAGCCTCCGAAAAACGAAAATTAATGATCACTCCACTGACTCTAAGAAAAGTGAGGAAATCAGAAAATAAATTCTATGAGGGCGTTTGTGAACACACAACAAAGCAATGAATAACATGAACAATTCTGACAGAGTCCAGTCTCCTACATACATACAGCATGAGTTTCCTTGATTGTGAGTTTTATAGAAGGCTTTTATTTTTTTGCGGCTCCAGACATATTTGTTTTTTTGTTTTTTTTTGTCTTATTTGGCTCTTTCAACATTTTGGGTTGCCGACCCCTGGACTAAGCAAGCGGGCTAAATCCACTGCACGTGTGTATTTCATGACAATAGTGACAATACTATACAAGGAACCCCCAAGCTCACGAATATTGCTTACATTTTTTTTTCTTCACAATTTTGTTGACAACTCACATAAAGGACTTCTCGCAAGTGTAGCATATGCCCGTTTCCCATACTGCTACATGATGTTACGGCAGTGTCGCAAAGCATTGGTTGGTTGGGTGACGACTGACACCTGTTACGGCAGTTGAATAAAGACCGTTGAAAGAGAAAGTCGTGTCCTCACGTTTTTCGGACACAACATTTTGGCGACGAAGATGGACTTTAACGCTGCTCCCTGCCCTCGTTCCTCGCGCTCCCCGGTGAGCCACCAGTCCCGTGGTCCCGCTGGTATGACTCTTTTACAACATATCTGACGGCGATCGGACTAAACGAGGCAAGCGACACACGGCTAACGGCCATGCTGGTGCACAGCTTGGGCGTCGAGGGACAGCGCATTTTTCGTACTCTCGGACCCGCACGGACATATGCAGATTGTGTCACTTTATTGGCGGACATTTCGCTGCCCGCAGAGTGTGATAGTCCGGCGGATTACCTTTCGCCGACGAAGGCAACACGCGAGGCGAGCGGTACACCACTACATTGCCGATTTGCGATGCTTAGCGGGCCTCTGCAAATTCGGCGGCTTGAGGAGGAGATGATTCGGGACCAATTAGCGGAGCACACGATTGATCCCAAGCTACGGAGAAACTGTTGCTGTCGCGGACGACCTCCCGCTGTCGAAGGCTGTGGAAATGGCGTTTCAACTCGAGAATGCAGCACAATTAGCAGCGCGCTAGCTAATCCAGACACACCCACCGCTTCACGGTCTCCCGCGCTGGCACAGATTGTCGCTCCAACCGCTCTACCCGCTGACTCCACCTCCGCCCACGACGGTGCCGAGGTAAATGTGGCCAGACGTCAAGGGGCCGTCACACGCAGACCTTGCGCCAACTGTGGCTCGACGTCGCACCCTACGCGTGCGCCATCTTGTAAAGCTACCGGTCAAAGATGCCAGCGCTGTGGGAAGATGAACCACTTCTCCAGGATGTGCCGCTCTGCCCCCACACCGACAAGTCCCTCATCCCGCTCACCTGACCGGTCGGGCCCGACCACCATTCACTCCGTGGGCTCCAGCGCTAAGCCATTCAAGTGGTGCACAGTGGAACTGGACGGCGTGAGCTTGCCACTCCTGCTTGACACTGCAGCCTCCAGGTCACTACTGAACGTGTCCACAGTTAGACGCCTATTTCCCCGGCTCTCGATTCAGGCCAACGCCGAAGACTTGTTTGGCTATGGCCACACTAAGATTGGCATGGTGGGCACCGCCACCTTCGCCCGTCGCTATGGCTGCAAAACTCTTACTGCTTTCACCTTCCAAGTCTCCCGTCATGGCGCCAACCTCTTGGGCTTTGACTTGTTTTGCGCACTCGGTTTTTCCATCACTGACAACGTGGGCGCCACAATTCTGACAGTGACTACATCCTGGCAGGACCGTTGGCCATCACTCTTTTCAGGTTTGGGCTGTCTCACTGCCTTCAACCATCAGCCACTCATTGATCATACTGTGCCCCCCGTGATCCAGCCTCTTCGCCGACTGCCCCTCGCCCTGCGTGACGACATCTCGGCCGAGCTACGGAAACTCCTTGACGCTGGCATCATTGAGCAGATTGACGCATCCCCTTGGATCTCCAACCTGGTGGCAGCGAAGAAGAAGACGGGTGGTCTGCGACCCTGCGTTGACCTCAGAATGGCTAACAAGGCAGTGATTCCTGACAAATACCCACTGCCCACAGCGGAGGAGTTGGCTGCCAAATTCTATGGGTCCACCGTGTTCACAAAACTGGACCTGCGCCAAGGCTACCTACAGGTTCCCCTGCACCCTGACAGTCGTAACCTTACAGCCTTTGTGACTCACATGGGGGTTTTCCGCTACACCCGCATGCCCTTCGGCCTCAGCTCCGCCCCCAGCTGTTTTCAAAAGATTATGGCCACCATCTTCGCAAGCATCCCGGGTGTGGTTGTTTACCTGGATGACATTGTTGTACATGGCGCAACGTGTGCCCTGCATGATGACCGCCTCTGTAAGGTGCTCGATGTGCTGGCGAGCCACAACCTCACTCTAAATGGGGAGAAGTGCATCTTTTCGGCATCGGCTATTGAGTTTGTGGGATTTCGCCTGACCGCTGATGGCCTGAGTCCGCTGCACTCCAACGTTGATGCAGTATTGCGCCTGCCAGAGCCCTCGTGCCCCGCAGAACTGTCCACCTTTCTGGGCATGACAGCTTTCTACTTGCGCTTCCTCCCCAACTACTCTGATACGACTGCACCGCTGCGTGCCCTCCTGAAGCAGGGCGCTTTGTGGTCATGGACGCCAGCATGCTCGGCAGCCATTCGCCGACTCAAGACACAGCTCACCTCCCCACCAGTACTCGCCCATTTTGACTTGGAAAGCCCAACGTTCGTGACCTGTGACGCATCCAACACTGCGGTTGGGGCTGTGCTGTCCCAGCTCCATCACGGGACGGAGCGCCCAGTAGCCTTCGCATCCAGGTCGCTCACCTCTGCTGAGCAAAAGTACTCTGTTCGGGAGAGGGAGGCTCTGGCTTGTGTTTGGGCTTGTGAAAGGTGGCACATGTACCTGTATGGCCGACACTTTACACTCCGCACCGACCACAAGGCTCTCACCGCCTTATTAGCTACAACCGGGTCGGGGCACAAGCCGCTGCGGTTGTATAGGTGGACTGAGAGGTTGCAAGCTTACGATTTCACCACCCAGTTTACACCAGGTAGGGACAACGTGGTGGCGGATTTGCTTTCCCGTGCCATGCCCAGTCCCACAACGGACACGGACCATGACGCCTTGGAACAAGGTTTGATCCTCCATCTCCACACGCCCCTCCAAGCTGCCGTCTCACTGCAAGACCTTCAGGCAGCGTCCGCCGCAGACCCAACACTAACCAAGCTCCGGACCTTCATCCGTGAGGGCTGGCCCGTGAAGGTCTCGGAGGAACTTGCACCTTTCCACCGGGTGAAGGGTGAGCTTTCTTGTTGGAACGATGTCTGTGTGGCTAGGGGGCTTTGTACTGTGGTTCCTTTCACCTTGAGGCCCCGCATCCTGACCATGGTTCACGAGGGACATCTGGGTATTGTGAGGGTCAAGCAACGCTGCAGGGGCCTAGTCTGGTGGCCAGGTATTGACAATGACGTGGAGACCATGGTCAAGGACTGTTCAGCATGCCTCACAAGCGGCAAGACTGGCCACACCCCTCCTCCCCCTCTGCAGCCCGTGGCATGGCCGGCCAGCCCATGGACTCATATCCAGGTCGACATTTGCGGTGAGCTCCATGCCATGCCTCAACACCAGCGATTCCTCCTGGTGGCATACGACCTCCACTCAAAATGGCCCGAGGTTCTGCCTGCTGGGTCAATCACGACCAAAGTCGTCACGGACTTCCTGTCCTCTCTTTTTGCACGATGGGGCGTGCCCGACGTTATCACGACGGATAATGGGCCTCAGTTCATCTCGGCTGACTTCGCAGCTTTCACGGAAGCGAGGGGAATAAGGCATATCAGGACGGCCTTGTATCACCCCCAAGCCAACGGAGGCGTAGAGAGGTTCAACCAAACCCTAAAGAATGGACTGAGAGCACACCTGGCGGACGGCCTTCCCTTCTCTTCCGCACTACAGGGCACTCTGTTGCATTACAGAGCAACACCTCATGCCACGACTGGCACATCCCCAGCTTTCCTTATGCTGGGACGCGAATTGCAGCTGCCCCTCGATCGCCTCCGTCCTCCGACAAGAGCCACTCCAGCATCAGCGTCCTCCCCAGCCACCAAGGTGGCCAATGAGCAGCAGCGTATGAAGCGGCGATATGATGAGAAGCGCCGGGCGAAGCAACCCACACTTAGTGTGTCAGATTGGGTCCGCATTCGCCGGCCCAGCCGTTCACACAAATTGGACTCGTTCTGGACAGCGCCGGTCCAGATTACTGCCCAACTCGGACCAGCCACCTTCGGTCTGGCTGACGGGTCACGTTGGCATGCCAGCCGCCTCAGGAGAGTGGCATCACCGACTCCTTTGAATGAAAGAGCTGAAGCAGATCTGGACCTCTCGGACAAGGACTATGATTTTCCTGCTGCTTGTCCTAGGACCCCAGTGAGGCGCCTTCAAGAACAAGATGAACCAGCTATGCCCGAGAGACCGGGGCCTCGTCCAGCTCGGGTCCGCCTTCGGCCTCGTTATTTAGACGATTACGTCACTGACTATTAATATTGAGTTTAGCCAGTGCTTAGCCTGTTGCGTGGCAGAATAACCCACAAGGCTAAGCGGGTGAACCGGCAGTCTACCCGGTTTGCTCAGCTCAGGAAAGGCTTCGTTCTAGTCCTTGTTGGGGTTATTTGTGATTTGAGTTTTCCAGATTCCATTAAGGGAGGGGGTGAATGTAGCATATGCCCGTTTCCCATACTGCTACATGATGTTACGGCAGTGTCGCAAAGCATTGGTTGGTTGGGTGACGACTGACACCTGTTACGGCAGTTGAATAAAGACCGTTGAAAGAGAAAGTCGTGTCCTCACGTTTTTCGGACACAACAGCAAGGACTACTGACAGTTTCTGGCATGTGCGATATGTGTGACCGCACAGGACGGCATCACTGGAGTGACGGTGACACCCAAACCAGGTTTTCTTCAGTGTATCGATTGCATCATTGGCGCTCTGCTGCCTTGTTGCATATTGCCTGGCCGCTAGGGGGCCTCGGTCAACTCAACGTTTCACTCACAGCCCCTTGGCGACATCACTGTGGCTCAACTGCGGTGCGAGCATGTGAAAGGCTTGACTGTAGTATAGTGCGGTCATGAACACACGCACCCAACAGTGGCACTCTGTCTGACACACACACACACACACACACACACACACACACACACACACACACACACACACACACACACACACACACATCTGAAGAATAAAAAAACATATGCAGCATCACTGTACATGAGTGGACCTCTCCAAACCCTTCAGTCTTCACTTCCTCCTTTCCTCTCCACCCTCCACCCTCTGCCCTGCTTGTCCCTCCTTCCTGCTCCCAACCGCCACCTCCACCACCGCCGCCGCTGCCGTCTTTCCAAATCTCAGAGAGGTGCAGCAGGATGGAGGTCAGGGTGTGGACCGTGTGTGTGCTTTTCGCGTTGGAGCTCAGATGGACGGCCGCGCAGAGTCACACCAACTACACCAGGTGAGTTCTGGTCTTGGTCTATCAACTGCAGGGCACCGAGAGTGTTGTCTTTGTCACATGTGTACATGTGGCATCCTGGCTTTCAAACCCGCTGGTGTGGAGGTCAGCGGCTGTGTGTGTGCGTCAGAAAATTGCAGGCTGCAGCTTTTCAACGATGCGGTTGACTTGTCAGAGAGGCAACGTACCCGTGATGCTTTTCCACATCACACTTTGGCTACGTATGGTCAAACTAAGCTTGAAAATGAACTTTCCCATTTCACTGTGCAACCATTTTTTAAAACTTTTTTTTTTAAATCAGAGATGCAAATCAACTTTTCAAGATTTCCAGGGCCGCTGCTTTTGAATCAGCCTTGGGGGTTTTTCTCGAGCACATACGGTTTCGATAATAATAATTATTGTTTTGAATTGAGGGTTGAATTCAACAACACGTGTTTTTTTTTTCCGAAACATCATAGCTATCAAGTACATCTGGTAAAATCCGTACTGTGGAAGATTTTATAGGTCAAACTTTGAAACCAAAACATATCTTAACAACCTGATGTGCTCGGCAAAAAGTCGCGACATTTTTTACATCAGCGTCCAAAATACTTTTAGGGCCACATGTGTTCACCAGTGTTATTTTTAGTCCCGATTGAACCACGATGTTGAAGTAACTGTACGGAAGATTTAGAAATGTTCAAAAGTTGTTCCAAAAAAAAAAAACAAGATCCCATTAGGAAAAGTCAAATGTCACCGAAAGGTCAGGCAAGAAGTAGGGCTCCCCTGCTGGACTTTATCTCTAAAGCACCTGGAAGCGACAGGATACGGCTCCCGACACTGGGCGACATAGTTACAGCTGCCTGTGGGTTGCAAGGGAGGGACGCCACTGGCTAAATGTGGCTTTACTCCCCTGCGGCACACACACAACAACGGGGCTGCAACTGAACAAAATCAAAACAGCAGAATAAAGGAAGGCTCATTTGGACTAAAACATCATTCAAGGCCTTTTTCTATTTGTTGTTATCCAAATGGCTTTTGAATAGAATAGTCAAGTGAGAACCCATTTTTATTTTAATATCAAAGTACATTTCAGAGCCTGCATTTTTTTATTTTTTTATTTTTGGCTGGATTCATCTCTCTCAGCCTTGAACCGACAGTCTTCCCGAGTCGGAAAAGCGGCAGCGGTGAGCTGCTTTGAAACAGAGGCACACTGTGCCGCCGTGGCTCGATCGGCGCGCACGTAAACATTTGCAGGCACCGTGCCGCCATTTGAAGTCGCGCTTGCGTTTAATTGTGGCCTTGCATATGCTTCCTCTACATTCCACCAGGCCTGTCTTCAAGTGCGGGGGGCATCTGGTCGTCGATTCGGGCATCGTGGCCAGCGAGGGCTTCCCCAGTCCTTACAAAGCCAACAGCAAATGCACCTGGTACATCACCGTGAGTCACAAATCGGTTTCCTTCTTTAACGTACAATCACACAGTTGTGTCGCAACGCCAAATGAGATGTCACAAAAATTATAAACTGTAAATCGAAATTTTTCGTGAAAGAGCATGCAAGGTCATCGTCCTGTTTGTCACGATATGTCTGTCGTTATATTTGGAGTACAGTGATGCCTCGACTTACAGGTTTAATTCCTTCCGCGGACACACTCGTACATTAGGACGTGACTTCTGGTCCTGGTGGTGTGTTCACCAATGTTGCCACCTAAGTTGCAATAATCGTAATTTCTATTCATTTTCACAGAGGATAAAGAATAAACGCTTGTGAGAATTGTTACATTGTCTGTCTGCTTTCAAATATCCATTGCGTGATGTGTTCCAACACCGCAACTATCGATGCCATTCATTTGCCCATTCGCGTGTCAACATTTAGCGCGCAAAGATTTCAAGGGCAAAGTTTTGTTGTTGTTGAAAAAAACTCAATGTGCAATTCTCTTGGTTTTATTGGACAGTAAACTCCAACTGCTTGTGGCAAGGAAAGGTTTCAATGTCCTTAAAAAAAAAAAAAAAAAATAATGTTCATTATCTGACAAACTGGTCTCAAGCTTTTTATTATTACAATTTTGTTTTTAAATTATCTCTATCTCGAAAAACTCAGTCGAGTCACTCGTATGTCAAGGCACCAGTGCAAATTATAATTTTTAGACCAGTGGTTGAGAAGCACTCTTGTCATCTACACCTAAACAGCAACAACAAACAAACAAAAAAAAAACCCCAAAAAGCACATGGCTGTGAAGTAGGGCGGCAGGGCACGAGGCACAATGTGAACCGAGTCTCACTATGAAAGCATTGTTGGTCTTTCAAGGTCCCCGAAGGTCACGTGGTCATGCTGTCCTTCCGCCTATTCGACATGGAGGCCGAGCCCACCTGCCGCTACGACTACTTGGACGTCTACAACGGCCACACGCGCTTGGTCCAGAAGCTGGGCCGCTTCTGTGGGACCTTCCGGCCCGGAGCTCTCATCTCGACTTCCAACACCATGATGCTGGATATGGTGTCGGACGAGGCCACGGGGGGGAGAGGCTTCCTGGCCTACTTCCGGGCGGGGAAACCGCATGTGGAAGGTGTGGTGGCATTTTTGTGGCGGCTCTAAATATATTCAGACGACTGCATGGGCACATTTTGGTGTGGTTTCTCCCCACCCTTTCCACAGAGAATCAATTCTGCGGCGGGCGGTTGACCAAATCCCAGGGGTCCATCCAGACGCCCAACTGGCCCAACTCCAACTACCCGGCAGGCATCAGCTGCTCCTGGTACATCTCGGTCGAGCCGAGCAACGTGAGCAGACTCACCTCAAGATTTCAATGCGTTTAGATTTATTTGTTTCAGGTATGAAGCCCCGGTTCCCCTTTCAGACGGCTAAGGATGTAACCTCAGGGCTATTCCAACCAAGCAAGAACAATGAGATGTTAACAGGGGTGGCAAAAGTACGCACACTATACTCAAAGCAGAGATCCAAGTTAGGTTGAGGTGGCTCCGTATACAAGTTTCTGCGATAAAAGCGATGCTTTGGAGCGGCTGCAGGAAGAGGCGGGGCCACACCTGCAAAAGGTTGCTTGTCTCCAGGAGCGCTTCTCGCACAAATGAAAGAGTTCCTTATGCGTGCCCGCTTGTGCCTGCCAATAGATTGAAGAATTAGGAAGCCGGGCTGAGAGCAGTGGGGCTAAATGCCGTCCTTTGTATCGTAAGCGGTGGGAGTCAGGAAAGAAACGCGGCGCGACAGTCGGATTATTATTTATTTCACGTCACGGTTTGTGTTGGCGTGTCGCTGCTTCTTCGTCAGGTGATCGAGTTGAAGTTTGAGAAGCTGGACCTGGAACCGGACACATACTGTCGCTACGACTACGTGGCTCTGTTCAACGGAGGGGAGAGAGACGACTCCAGGAGAATTGGGAAGTTCTGTGGCGACAGGGTACCGGGGTCAGTTACCGTTAACCCTATGTTGCATGGCTTCTGCAGGATTTATTCAATTGTGGTTTGTTTTTAAATTTAGGGTAGATTATGGCCAAATATCATAATAAATTCACAATTTTGGGAAAAAAATACATAATAGGGGGGTACTTGTGTGCATAATGGTCACTACAATTACCTTGCCAAAAAGCATGGCAGTACTGATAGGTAACACATAGAAACTGTTATTTATTGTGTTCTATATGTTCTATATACTCTTCTGCACAAGTACAATAGGGTATTTGGACCTTTTCATCTCACGGATAGAAATTATTCAACATTTTGTGGACCCTCTTTCACCTTTTCCTCCCGCTGTTGCGCACGCTAGTGACATCTCGCGGTGGATTTAAAAACTAAAACTGGTAACTTGAATAACCAATATGAGTTAAAGTTGTGGTTACTGTAAGTAACCCGTATGCAACATAGGGTTAAAATGACTTCATATCCAGGAGAGCTAGTGCAGTGGTCCCCAAACCCTGGGCCGCGGACCGGTACCGGTCCGTGGGTCATTTGGTGCCGGGCCGCAGAGAAAAAATGAATAAATTACGTTACTTCCGTTTTATTCATTTCGGAATCAAAAAAGATGTTTTATTTTGAAACATTTACCGGATCCTCTGTTACATCCGTCTACAGTGTGTCACTCTTGACGCAGGTCAAGGCGCGCTTCTTGGTCACGTGATGAGTTCCCGCTAAAATGAAACCCAGGAGCGAGCAAAATCAGTAAAACGTCTTTGGAAAGTTTCTTTGGGAAGGGGGAAAGGCCCAGCCAGGAGACTTTCAAGAAAAAGAAGGCTACATTTAATCGACACTATCAGGAGTCCTCCTTAAAACACTTCTTTATCTCAACGGGAGATTCCCACTCTAAATAATATGCGGCGAATGGTGAGTCGTATTTTTCTATTTCGAAGGCCCGTTTAAATGTTACCATAGCGACCAGAGACCGTTATGGGCAGATATGACTTCTTCGTGTCACGATTCGTGTTTATTATTCTGTTTCGAAAATACCACGCTTTTCATGCAGGTCATATCGTATTATTTCATTGTATTCATCTTTCACACCTTCAAGGCCGGTCCCTGAAAATATTGTCTGACATTAAACCGGTCCGTGGGGCAAAAAAGGTTGGGGACAGCTGATTTAGTATTAAAGCTGTCAGTATAACATGACACCTGAAGAACAAAACAAAACAGTGTTCCGATGTGTATTTGATTCCGCTCCTTTCCACGTCTGCCGCAGGGCTGTCGTGACCAATGGCAATCAGCTCCTCGTCCAGTTTGTCTCTGACCTTAGCGTGACCTCAGATGGCTTCATGGCCCACTATAACAGCGTGCCGCGTGGATCTCGGACTCCGACCGCCGGGGGAGACTTCATCCATAGGTCCGAAACCCCCTCCACGACGCAGACACCATCCGCCAAGCCAAAGAGGCCAATCAAAACGACGGCCAAACCGGTCAAAACCACCAAAACCACACCCAAGCCCAAGCCTAGCATCCGGCCCAAAGCCACCCCAAAACCAGCTAAAAAACCAACCGTTAAGATCCCAATAAAGCCCCCACCGCGTAAACCGACCGCCAAGCCCAGTAAGGCTAAACCCACCCCAAAGATGCCTGTGAAAAAGCCGACACCCAAACCCGGAACAAAACCTTCGCCCAAACCCAAAGTCACCAAAGTCGACAAACCGACAAGCAAACCTGCACCAAAGACCAAACCCACTCCCAAAGCAGCCGTCAAACCAGTGAAACCCACCCCGAAAACCAAACCGGCCGTCAAACCAGTGAAACCCACCCCGAAAACCAAACCGGCCGTCAAATCTTCACCCAAACCTAAAGTGACACCGAAACCCAAGGTGGTCCCAAAGAAGCCGACGGCGAACAAGAAACGTGAGTTGACGCGTCGTCGCGTTTGTTGACGAACTCGCTTCATCGCGATCTGTTTCTGCCACAGCTTTGCCGCTCAACCCTTTGTGCAAGCAAGCCTACAAGAGGACAGGAACTCTGCAGTCCAGATTCTGCCCCAGTGACTTTGGTAAACCACGTCCAGCCCTTCCAGGCTTGGTCAACTCTCTTCTAAAATCTAACATGCCGTTTACCTCCTTGTAGTGGTTGCGGGGAAGGTGACAGATGTGATCCCTGGTCCGAGAGGTTCTGCCACTCTGGAAGTGGCTCTCATTAAAGCCTATAAGCCAGGAAAATTGAAGATCAGCAAAGTGGGACAGACCGCAACCGTCAAACTGAACACCACGTGCAAGAGATCCCCGGGACTGACCAAAGGTATGACGATAATCCGTGTCGTGAATTTGATCTCGTTCGCTCTTCTTCCCGCTGTTGACAGAGGCTACCCGGATAAGCAGGACTTTATTGTCTGCTAGCCATGTACAGTATTCGATCTTCGCTCCCTACTCAAGCCACAAGCTCAATTCCAGCAGTTTTAACTTTTTCGTTGCCAAGGTCCGCACAACTTTTGGTTGAAGCAATCATTGCCGTCTCCCGTTTCTCTCCAGGCCAGAACTACGTGCTCATGGGCAAAGTGGACGCCCAGGGCAAAGGCCTCCTGACCCCGTCGAGCTTCGCCCTCCTGTACAGGTCGGTGCACGCCAAGGCCCTCGCCAACCTGTCAGCCAAGGGATGCTGACGGCACAGCGTAATCAACCAAACAAAGGGGGAGTGGAAACACACCGCAAACATGAATATAATGTAATACCCCACAAAGATTCTCATTGCTTTTACATTAGACTCAAGCATACATCATGAGTATATTGTTCAATTTGAATGTAAATTATGTTTAAAGAAAAAAAACGAAATAAAGTATGTGTTGCTGTTGTTCTGGTCCAAGTGGCAAGTGACTGTTCTGAGTTTTGATTTGAACAACTTCTTTGGTGACGAAACACACGCCGGAGGCGTCTTAAATTCCAGACCAGATTCCAGATTTTCTTTGCACGGTGAGTTCCCGTACGGTACTTTTATTTAACAAAGAATGTTGACTTGAGCTCTGACGTCATACTTGGAGATCAGCATAGTTGTCGTTATTCAAAGCTGTACAAGACTTCCTGATTTCACATGTGAACAATCAACAACGTAACAGGTTTGTTCAATTTGGACCGACATTTTTTGGGGGTTGGGGGGGGGGGGGTGGTGAATATTCCACAATATCTTTTCATTGGACAACACAAGAAGAAATGACACTTTGCTAATTTCACATTTTAGTATTCACATGACAAAACAGTTAAATGGGCCCAATTTGGATATTTTTCCTTTGGGGGTATACTCACTTTTGTCGCAAATGAATGCACCAGCTAAATTTGACACACCCACAAAGAAGTGTTTAAACAAGCCTGCAGAATTTGAATAATAGATCATAATAAAGGCGCAACGTGCCCAGTATCCAGTGGTTAGCACGTCGACCTCACAGTGCAGAGGTACCGGGTTCGATTCTGACTATTTTACACTGCCACAAAAGTGTCACGTCTTTCGAAAATATATCATAAACATTGAAAACGGTGATCGGTATAATCAGAACTATCATCGCTTCTTACGACAAGAACTGTCGTGATGTCGTCAAGGCTCAGCCCATTACATAGCAGCCTCTGCGGCAGGCTCCCACTCCGCGGCCGGGTCATTTGAGAGTTCTAGATGTAGTCGTCGGGATCCGCCTGGCCGCACATGTAAAGGCCCACCAGGACTAGGAAGCCGAAGGCCACGAACAGACCCACCAGGATATAGATCAGCGTCGTAGTCCAGAAGGCAAACAGGTAGAGTGTTTTGTCGCAGTAGGGCTCAGCGCTGGTGACGTTCCTGTAGTAGTTGGGCTTGTATATGGAGTAGATCCACACGTTACCTACAGGAAAGAATATGGAAAGCCGACGATTTTGAAAAATAATTTTAAAAAACAAACTCCATATTATGATGCGATTTATTTTTCAAAGGTCCTCTTCCAACTTGTTTTTTTTTTAACAAACACAAGCAATAAATTAATCTGCATTGCTCAAGGAAATCAAGACCGGGATGGCACTGAATTTCTTGAATTTCAATGAAAAGAAAACGGAGGTGACGGTTTTTGGTCTCGGTGGCCTTTGTACATCCCATCCTGCGGACTTGGGGCCCCCTGGCTCCTTATCTTAAGCCAACAGACTCGAACTTGGGTCTTGAACTGGACAGTGATTTTAAATTGGACTGGCAAATTGGTGCCGTTGTGAAATGCAGCTTCTTTCATCTTAGGCAGCTGGCTAAAGTAAAACCTCTCCTTACTCAAGAGCAATTTGAAACAGAAAATCATGCCTTTGTCTAATCTCGGCTGGATTACTGAAATGCACTTGATTTTGGAGTCAACCAATCCTCCATGAAGCATCTCCAGTTGGTCCAAAATGCTGCTGCTCACCTCTGAAAAGATACTCGTAAGAGGGAGCACATAACTCCTTTTCTGGCACCCTTTCACTGCCTCCCTATACATTTTAGAGATTTTATTATGTGTTTAATTGGCCTCGCCCCACCTTACATCTCCTCCGCCCTTACACACCAGCCTCACCTCTTGTATACAGCGGTGGTTGTTTTAAAGTGCTCTAGAAATACCGTTGAGTCGAGTAAATGTTTTGGTCTTATACATGAGCTTAGGTCCCTAATCGCAAAGTATCACAAGTAAGAGCAAGCAGTTGTCAACTCATGCTCGCTTTTGCCTTAAGAGTGTGAAAAAGACTGTGCCACTCACCGGCGATGAACCAGGCGACGAGGAACACCGCCAACAGAGCGTTACAGCCAAGGCTGACTCGGCAGAGCGGGTTCGGGGGGCCGTCTTTGGGCTCCCGGGCGCAGGGCAGGCAAATACACGCCACCAGCATGATGGCGAAGACGCCCACCACAATCAGGTAAATGGGAATGTAGTGCTGGCGGGGGCAGTCGTCCAGATGCACCGCGCCTGATTTCACCAGGG
Organism: Hippocampus mohnikei; assembly: GCA_026261675.1. Classification (NCBI taxonomy): domain Eukaryota; kingdom Metazoa; phylum Chordata; class Actinopteri; order Syngnathiformes; family Syngnathidae; genus Hippocampus; species Hippocampus mohnikei. The sequence goes on along the minus strand of JAKGUB010000557.1, from coordinate 8,917,997 downwards.
TTATACTTATTGACTTGAACAACTCGGGAGAAGAACTGAAGCCTTGAAGGCTACTCGAGGGGTTGCAGTGTCACTCACCCATTATGATCTGAGCGAGTGGGATGATGCACACGAGAACCTTGATGGCCACTGCGGGGGTCAGAAAGGAGAACTTCAGCGTTGTGAGTTCACTCGAGCGGGCAGCGCTTAACAATAATACTAATAATAATAATAATAATAATATTCATAATAATATTCATAATAATAATAATAATAATATTATTATTATTATTATTATTATAATTATAATAATAATAATAATAATACATTTTATTTATAAGCGCCTTTCAAGACACCCAAGGACACTTTACAATAACAAAACAATACGGGTTGAGCAGCGGCAGCCAAACGCGCCAGCGTTCACTCAAACCGGAAGTCAGAAAGAAACCACAAGGGAGGGAGAGGGGGAAAAAAAAACCACGCTCGAACTATCCTCAATGTGATTGAGTCTCTCCAAATGTATTTTCTGTATTTATTAAACACTCTATGGGGAAAGTTCCCAAGCTACACTTTGGATTGGATAATAATTGGAAAGAATCAATGACCCAAAGAAGTGGTCTTACCTAGCACGGGTGTTGACGGTCGGGGAGCATTGCGGATGATCCGCATGGGGACACTGTCGGCCATGATGGCGATCGAGGCTACAGATGAGGATGAAGGATTGTAAATTAAAATACTGCAACTGAGCCTCACCAGTCTATTCTCTTGATTTTACCGCATTTCTCTTGGCAATACAGTACATGGATGTTGGATTTTTTTTTTTAATCCAATCACATTTCAGCCTTTATGTGAGCCAGAAGAGGCGCTGAATTGACACATTGAGTCAATGTGATTTGTGACCAACCAGATTTCAAACCTCAGAGGCCCAGCTAAGCGAGCACACGATGTCAACCTTCTTCCATCCTCTGACTAGTTGGCGGGAGTAAAAGTTGTTGTGGCCAAGTCCGACATTTAATAGGTCCTCACTGAAGACCTAAGGACTAAATACGCGGTTCACCACTACGTTTATAGGATGATGCAACAGTTGATGTGGGCTGGATGACTCAACACAAACCACAGCTCCAGCAACCATCCCATCTTTGTGTTTTGTTTACTTCTTCCTGAAACATGCGCGCTATTTAGTCAGTTGTTGTTGCTGCTGTTTTAACACGTTTAAGACATTATCACAGCTGCCTGTTGTAACTTTAATACAAGTCAGAGACAGACGCGGTTCCAGATTATGAACCGTGGAAGCAGTCGGACCACATTCCCAGCTCAGGTAAGGTCCCGTCCTGTTTGGGTACTGGAGCGTTCACCCGGGTAACCGTAGCCCACTTGTAGATTGAGGGCGCGTTATTTCCACACACACTACATTAACACCCGAACAAGAAGTTGCTGCAACGACAATATCTTTTTTTTTAGCTATATTTAAGAAAGCCATTAAAATAAGCGAATCGTTTGTTTTCAACAGCGCGTCAGGGAAATCTGCATTGGAGTCAAACGAGCAATACAAAACAGGTTTTACTCTCTTTACTCTCCCTGAGCACGGCTCAAAACAACACAGCCCGACAATAGAAAGTTTCAGTATACCACACCCCACTTAAGCACCAACAGTGTTTCAGTTTGTCCCCCAAACGTACAATAATCGCTGTTTTTACGTCCAGCGCGTACGCGCAAGGTTTTTCCTACCCGAGCCGGCACTTTAGACCTCCTGCAGGGTTGGCGTGCAACTCCGGAGTTGTCCGCCTTCTCCAATCTCCACCGCATATTGTGGCTGAATGTCAACTAATGACGTCAGCGAGGGCGGTTCGCCCGCTGTCAGGTGTTCGAAGAATTCATTGCTCTCGATAGAATTATTATTATTGTTATGGTTTAAGTTTTATACTTTCCCCAAACAACAAAATACAAAACTAAAAATTAAAAAGTAAAATAGGAGAAAAAAAAACTAAACCTTTCTTTGGTCGTCTAAATATAACTGCAACGCACACGCTGCCATTATATTCGACACATTTTCAAATAAATTGTCACCTAGTTTATGGTAATGAAATATAATTATGATTATTGATCACGAACAAAGCACATTTGGGAAATAGGTTTGACCAAAAAAATCCGCTCGGAATTAAAATACTGTAATGTAGTGTGTTACATTAGAACAGCACCTCTTGCCTAAAATTTTGCTAAAAGTAAAGCAAAGGACAGTATGTAAATGTCAACAGAGAAGAACAAATGAGTAAAAGTACCTTTTCATAGAACAACGTTGAAAAAAATGGCACTGCTGGCAACAAAAAAGAAAATGTCCAAATTGGGACCTATTAGTTATTTTACCTCTCTTTTGTCCCAGGTCTAAATGGGGAGATGCAGTGTTAAATGGGCTTTGTCACTATCTTGCTAGTGTTTCCAATGGCAAAAATTCTTAGGGGAATGACCACAAAAAGACACGGAAGCACTGCAACAGTCCATCTATTCTGTCAAAATAATGGATAAGAACATAGAAACGTGCTTGATGAGGTCATTTGGTTTTATTTATTTATTTATTTGGAGATCTTTTTATATTGAGAAATGACACATGGAAAGAAAACAAAACTTCTTTGCATTGCAAACAAAGTACAGCAATATCATGCATTTGGCATTTGGCGGTTCCCCTTTTGGAATAATGCTCCAGGAGACGGGCAGTTTTTGTTACCATGTCAACCGGACGCTGCGTGGCGCTACAGGTCTGTCAGGTGGACACTCGACGACGTCTCCACACAGACGTGGCCTCCCGAACCCGGGGGGCCGCCCCGTAGCGCCAACGAATGGTCTCGACTCTGGTCGGTGGTCATCGTGTGGAGTCGGGCTTGGCCCAAAATGGAGTCCCACAGCAGGCCGCTGCTCCATAGCTGCACACAACACATGAGGATTCAAACAAACGCCCGCGTGTCAAATGTGGGACCTCACTGGAAGATGGCAAACCTCGACTGAGATGTGTGCATCGGGGTATCTCCTGTAAAAGATGGCTCTCAGCTGAAATTGTGGATTTCCTTCAGCTTTAAACAGCTGAGACCTAATGTTGGCACCCTCGCAACGGATGATGGCGTAAACATCTGGAGCTGTCCATCATAAGAGCACATTGACAACAAAGGCAGATCACTCGGAAACCTAAACCTAAAATGCGCTATGAGCTTTACAAGTGAACTTGACGTCAAGGTTATAGTGCACTTTAGGAGCCAAACATCACAAACATGTCCAGTGGTACCTTTGGATACAAGTTTGATTTGTTCTAAGACCAAAACACTAAAATTGTCTTTTCCACTTTGAAATGAACGGAAATTTCATTTATTATTGTTCTAGCTTTCTGGAAAAAAAAATGTAATGTGTCATACGCAAGGCTATACCTGAAGAAAGGAGACGTTCCAACTCCTTAGCAGTAACATAAGTCATTCTTCGCAGAAGATAAAGAATCCATGACTGAGTATTATCCATCTACGTGTTGCTCCACCGTTTGTATTACATACGTCTGTCGATGCTGTTTCGAGTCACTCATATCTCAAGGCACCACTGTATAGGTCGAATTAGAAAAGAGAGAGGAGCCACCCGTCTGTTCAGGACAGCAGAGTCCTGTCGCATTCCGTAGATGGACTGTGGTCACCACGGCGGGCTGAGGTAAAAAGCACTGGAATAAGGAGGGAGACGGCAAGTCGTCCTTCAGTTCCCTAGAGAACAAAAAGTCATTCGTAGAAATGGCAGAGGCAAAGGAGTCACATGACTTGACTTGAGTCAAGTAGAGTTACTTTTTGAGTTACTTTTTCCCCCACAGCAACATGGGACTTGCGAGAAACTAAAAGCTCTGAACAACCACAAAACATACGCGCCCTTCCTCCCTCCTCTACTGCATGATAAAATCAAAAAGTGTGCAAAATGCTTGCACCTGAGTTGGACATGCGAATGCGAGAAGAGGCGCACGAGGAAGCGGCCACAGGCTCCCGGCAAGTAGGTGGTGGGCAGCACCACGTAGCAGCCCGGCCCCAGAGTGGCCTTCAGCGTGATGCTGCGAGAATCCATGTAGATGGAGCTGGCCGCTTGCTCCGCCACGCGCTGCACCCGGCTGCAGCGGTTCTCCTCCACCTGAAGGTGGAGTCGGGCAGGGGATGTTGGGGAAGGGGAGGGGGGTCAAAAGTTCAAATGAGGCACTCCTATGGAAATGTATTTGAGCATTTATTCGATATTATTGCTTTGTATGGTGCGCTCTTTGTCCTCGTTTGTATCATAATTCGGTGCACTGGTAAGATATGGGCTGTCACTGTTTCCTAAAATTTGACTTGAAATGAAATGAAATAAATAATAATCATTTAAAATCATTGTGTTCCTCCTTATGCCAACTAGAACTTTCAGGGACGACGGTCACTACAGTGGTGATCTTATCATGTTATCAGGTTACAGGGTGCATGAAAGGGTTACGTTGATTTGAACAAATAATATTTCAGTTGAAATGCACTTTAGTCCCCGAGACCCTAGTGAGGATCAAGCGGTTCGGAAGATGAATGAATGCACTTTAGTCGTGTTCCTAAGTTACCCACCTGGAAAAAAAAAACATTGGGAATATTCCACAGGTCACATACAAGTTGTGTCATGCAAACCCTCTGCGGGCCATGCGAAAGCCAAAATTAAAATCGATACATCCACTGATATTTCGACCTATGACTGCAATGTTAAAATTGCGGCTCAAACTGTAACCCTAGTTATTTTTTTCAATGTTGTTTATTTTGTGTTGTTGAACAGTGTCAACATGCTATAGTTCATTCATTTGCAAATAAATAAATAAGCAAATGAGGAGTTTGGCCTTGAGATGAGGCGATATGAAATACATACTCAAACGGCTTCCCAAAAAGGCTGACAGCGAGCTCACCTTAAGTACCTCGAAACCAATGGGCAGGTTGTCCCCGCCGCCATCCTTCCTCCGTATCCTCTGGTCCTCCTGCTGCAGACACATGAGCACCTCCTCCTCATGGCCTCGGACCTCAAACATGAACTGCAGAAAGAAGCGGGAAGAAGTAGTCTTGCGTTCCAGCTCGTTCGCGCATGAAAGATTCAGTGTTGCTTTACTTGTGGATTGTGCAAGAACGTGTCCTTGTGGTTGATACATCCTCCGCATCGGCTCCTCTTGTCCATCTGGACCTCCAAGTCTCCGTTCACGTCGTCCCCATGGTCTCCGTTTACCCCACACCTTCCTCCCTCGACCGGATCTTCCTTCCTGCGGCTTAGCACGCAGACGGCCGGCGGAGGCGCGCTGGGGCGGGCTGGTGCCGGCGCCCACTCCCCGTAGCAGCGTACCTCTCTCCAGTGGGAATTGGGCCACAGGAGAGCCCTCTCCACCAGGCGGCACACCACCACATCCGTGAAGTAGCCACAAAAGTCCTCAAAGTCCATCCTGGAGGAAGGACAGGGTCCACGTACACAAAAACAAACAACATATGACTGCAGATTTTTTTTCTAGTGAGTAAAGTATTGCAACCACAAGTACAGTAGTGCAGAATTCTATTGAATTGTATTGGCTCTCCTTTCCCACATGTGAGGGCATTAAAGTCACTACTGTAACCCACCCACTTCAAAATATCTGTAAAACCTGCACTATATTTAAATCCATCCATCCATCCATTTTCCGTTCCGCTTTATCCTCACAAGGGTCATGGTGGTGCTGGAGCCTATCCCAGCCGTCCTCGGGCAGTAGGCGGGGGACACCCTGAACCGGTTGTCAGCCAATCGCAGGACACACAGAGACGAACAGCCATGCGCGCTCACACTCACACCTCGGGACAATTTGGAGTTCCATGCATGTTTTTGGAATGTGGGGGGAAACCGGAGTACCCATGCAGGCCCTGGGAGAACATGCAAACTCCACACAGGAAGGCCGGAGCCGGGATCGAACCCACGACCTCTGCACTGTGAGATTGATGCGCTAATCTCTGGATCACCGGGCCGCCCTATATTTAAATCATCCCTTAAATTCGGTTTGTCAACAATAATACTGACCAGAACTCGCCAACATCCCGAACTACAAGTCCCATCTTCTCCCTCTCTGCACGGCTCATCTGCTGCCACTGCTGTGATCTGCACGGTGAAAACAAAAATCACACCCACACTATTTTAAAAGCATGCATTTTTTTTTAATGTTGTTAATGTAAAATTGTCTCTTTAAGGTCAGCAGAGGTTTTAGTCGGCCGCTTACCGCTGACTCCAAGCACCCGTCCAATCAGTGGTGCCCCATGGGTTCCGCATGCGCACCAAGAACAGTCGAGACATTCCGCTTCCCTGCCACACCTTCCTCACGGCAGTCACACCGTAGGCATGTACCCGCACCAGCCCGCAGTCCAGCACTGACTCCGCCGTCTCGCCTTCGGATGGCTGGCAACGGCACCCAAAAAATTTTTATTTGGGAATGACATTATATGATATGAAATGATCCTGAATAAAATGGGTTGTGAAAAATGTGCAATATGTCGGCTGAAAATGTGGAATGATGGGGAATAGGATTGAAAGCGATGGAATGAGAAGGAATAACATGGAATGATCTGGACGGATGTTTAATGACACCGGTGAAAATTTTGGGGAATGTGGGAATTTTTGGAACGCTGAAAGTCATTCTCCAAGGTGAACTGAATGAGCTGAACATTTAAATTATTCACAACAGTTTTTTGAAAAGTTGAATATGCTTTGGAATTATGGAAAACTTTTTGCACACAACATCAACACCTAAGACCTGATTTTTTTAAATGAGAAAAAAAAAATCACATTTGCTGTATGCTTCTTCATAATTATACAACAGATTCATTTTTTGCACATTTTGACTCCGGCCAAGCGATGGCACGCACAGACCTAGGAATCCCCGCGCAAAGGTATGGAACGGAAAAGTTTTGTATCCCAATGGCTGATTGAATTTGAATACAAAGAAAGAAAGATTTCAAGTCTGTCTGCTTTGGAACACGGTGGTGTGAAGCCGACTGCATGCATTTCTGTCTTGTAATCACGGCGAGATTCACAGGTGGCGCTTAACAGCAGCGCGTGTTTGTCAATTACCCGAATAGAACATGTGATGAGGGCTTTGTGTTCGTTGGCCTTGGCCAGCGTCTGGAAGAGAGCCTTCCGCTGGTCGCCGTGCAGGCTCAGGGTCTCACGGTTCAGACTGAGAGACTCCGAAACACCACCGGTAAAGTCGATCAGAGCCTCGGCGGTGTTGCCCCCCTCCAAGGCCTCGTAGCAGCCGTTTAGCCTGCGAAGACAACCGGCGGTGAGACAGCAGGACAGATTCGCATCACTCCCTGTCAGCGGATGGAGGTGGAAGTTTCGGAGTGACGAACTTGGCGTAGGCCTTCTCCAGCAGGGCACTCCAAAATTCTCTGGGCGTGGCCGAGCGGCAGAAAAGCAGAACGCCGTCGCTGCTCACGGGCAGCCGGTCGTCCACAACCACGTCCATCCAGCGGCCAAAGCGCCAGAAGCGAAAATGGAAGATCCCTGTGTACAAATCTGGACGCTTGGGGTCCCATTCCTGGTCCACATGGTCGGGGATGACCTTGAAGAGAGAGAGGTTGAAAGCATTGAAAGCAAGAGCGTTGACGTTTCAAAGCTAAATTCGAATCCATGGCCTGTGAAATTGTAATCAATTATTCCCAATGGTGTTCACTTCATTTTGTAGCGGTTGGCTTGGCTGTGCTCCAGGTTAGGGTGAGCAGGACAGATATGGGACAGTTTTTTTTTTAATCCGCTTTCATTTCAAATTTACCTCTCACCAAAATTGGTTGGTGAGAGCAAAACTGTTCAACTGCAATTATACTGTACATACATTCACATCTAGATGGACGGCTGGATATTGATTCAGGCGGGAGGGAAGGACCTACCTTTTTCCACAACGTAGGCTCGGACGCCAGACAGGAAATGGCGGCCACCATCCAGCAGTTTCCCAGACTTCCTTGGTGTAGATCACGTGTGCTGATACCATCAACAAAGAGACGCGGGTCCTTGCAGATCTCCTGAGGCGGAAAGACGCAGCGTTCGGTGAACCTGGCCAACCCGGCGGAGCTCCCGAAGGGGCCGGGGCTCACCCGCGGCCTCTTCCAGGTCACCCCTGGCGGTGGCGCCCTCTTGTAGAAGAGCGCTTGGGCGGTGGTGGGGAACTCGGCATCCTTGAAAAGGGCACCGCGTCGGAGGCACGCCCGCCGGAGCTTGTGGAAGCTCTGACCTCGGAAGTCACTCACTCGCTCTGTCATACTCATCGTGAATGGGGAACACTTAAATGTCGTTCTTCTTTGCCGTTTAAATCAACAAAGGCAAATGTTAGGTCTGCTACTTCTTGTTCTACTGCCATTGTGAGTGACTCAGCAAGATGCTTTAATATTATCTGTCTAGCTGTGTTGCCCTATTGTTTGTGTTCAAATATTCATTGCTTCTAAAACCACGAACCACTAAAAGAACCTGCGCTAACTATTAGCATTAGCACTTCAACAGTATTTTCCATTATATGTTAGCATAAGCTGAAAGGCAGGGTTGTTTTCTTGTTTTAAATACACCACATGTATTTCTTTTTTTTATGTTTAGTTTGACAGTAAACTTCGAATCCAAGCCTAATTCTGGGCACTCGTACCTCGAGGCACCATTGTATCGGATCCAAATAACCAAACATATACCTTCGGGGGCCAATGCCACTTCCTCGCGTGGCCTAATTCATCCGCCACCTCTCCCGTCGTCCTGCAGTCAGCTCTTACAAAGCCGGGTCCTTTTCCGTGCGATGCGTCCAGGATTAATCTCCACGTGTGCCACATGCAAATGTATCGCTTCGCACCTGGATGACAAATGTGCCTGCGTTATGCACGTCGCTACGGGATGAAGGTGTGAGAGACAGTGTGACCGTCTTTATCTGTATTGCAAGCAGGCTCTGGGTGTTGATGACTGCAGTGTAACTCTATCCATCTGCACAAACACTCTCTCTCACACACACACACACACACACACACACACACACACACACACACACACACACACACACACACACACACCCACACACACACACGCACACACGCACACACATTAGACAGTCACCACATAATGTGACACAACATGCCGTTGATCACAACAGGAGCAAGCTACAATTACAAAAGAAACACTTGAGTGTCAGACGCTCAAAACCAGCATGTTAACCTCACTCACCTGTGTGTGGACAAATAGGCTGCACAATGACTTTTCCAGGAGACACTGTGGGTGTTTGTGTACGTGTATCACTAACTGCTGCTTCTGCTGTTCTAATTTAAGACATATTCCGTCCTGGCTCCCCACTCACAGTCAGACCGTTTTCAGCTCACACAAAAGTTGTGGTGCATATTGCAGAGAATATCTTCTTCCGTCTTATGTTTTTGCCCTGCCTTGGCGTGTCCCACACGACTCGTTGGATATCAATTTCCATACAGTGTGTGTGTGTGTGTGTGCGTGTGTGTGTGTGTGTGTGTGTGTGTGTGTGTGTGTGTGTGTGTGTGTGTGTGTGTGTGTGTGTGTGTGTGTGTGTGTGTGTGTGTGTGTGGTGTGCGTGCCGGTGTGTGTGTGCGTGTGTATGTGTGCGTGTGTGTGGGTGTGTGTGTTGTTGCCCACTGACACACGAGAAAGAGAAGGCGCGTCACTCTTGACTGCTACACTGCCGAATATAAAACCGATTAGCACTGTGTAAAACTGTACACCAAAAACCTGCACCAAAAGTCGGTATGATGAAATGGGTTTAGTTTTAAAAAGCGGATATAAGTGCGAATGTTAGGATGAATACTTATTTGTCTATATACATACTACAATACAATGCAAATATCTTTATTTCACAACAACTGCAGCTGTAACAAGTGATTTATAGAACATTTGACATCACAACTCAAAATAAAAACAATAACAAAAAATAACAATAGGAGGTCAAATACAAAATAATTATTTGACATGATTATAAAAATAAATATATTTTCACTACAAACAATAATACGTGCACATTTAAGTGTAGCGATTATAAAATCCCTTTTTGAAACTAACAAGACAATGTTTTCAAAAGATTGGGGTTTCGTGGAGCAAGTTTCGAGAAAGTTCAGCAAATTAAACCAAAGTATCATTAGTAGTTAAACAACTAATGAAAAATGAAATGATTATGCTGTATCAGTGAGAAAGGAAAACGTTATCAGTTGTACCCAGCAAGTTGTATTAGCGTGCTATATGGAAGGAAAATATATACTGTGATGAAAACTGCCACGTAATATTTTCATTGTGATTTGATTTTTGGGGGGGTAAATTGCTATTAAAAATTTGCAAATCTAAACTTTTTTAATTGTGTTTTATGAAAATACTGTACGTTTCGGTTGTAAGTCACGCAGTAATCGTTGTGAACAATAGATGGCAGTCACGCGCGCTATTACAGTTTGCAAAGCGCCGTTAACCGAAAGAAGTAGTCGGCTCGTTTCTCTGCGCGTGCGCAATTCGACCCCAGAGGCAGCCGATGTGGCTCTGGGATAAGTAGTTCATCAGAGTGGATGCTGTGGTTTCGCCAACCGCAGCGATGAAACTTGTCACGATTGCAGCGTTTTCTTTGCTTTATTTCTACGCGTTTGTACGAGCAGACGACGACGCGAGACTACCGAATAAATGTGAAGGTGAGAAGATGCAGAATCATTCGACAGCTACCGCTAAGTGGCGGTATTATACCATTTTAAAAATTCCTCTATAAAATCCGTACTAGTCGCCAATAAGTTGTTATACCAAGTCCGCTTGCGTGCTCCAGTGTGCAAGTTTCTCACCGTGGAGCTTCAGGATGCCCTGGGGAGAAGCGGCCTCTCCAAAGAAGTGCTGGAGGTGGGAGAAGTGCTGGACACTGGCAGGAGAAGAAAAACTATCAAGTACAACACTTCGTACGTCCAATCTTGCACTTCAAAATGTGGACAGCATGAAGGCAGATCAGTATCACTGTAAAATGCCTCGGGTGCCCTCGTCAGAATCACAACCATCGTGAAATGGGAGCAGAATAATGAAACTGAGGTCTTATTATGAGTGGAAACATTTCCACACGTGCTAGAACATGAGAAATCACGTGTTTTCCTTCATGGCTTTATCCAGGGAGACCCGTCTGATGGAGGCCATGGGCAACATATGCGAGCGCATCCTGCAGTATAGCGTTCACGCGGAACGGCCAGGCAGCCTGCGTTACTCGAAGGTCACTGAGCTGTCGCTTCCTCACAACCTTGCTTCTGATGTTTTCCTGCTCATTTGTGTGCGCATATCCCCATGACGCCCTCCGCGTGTGTTGCAGGGTTCCAGCCAGACCATGACCACGCTGAAGAACCTGGTCCACAAAGGTGTCAAAGTGGATTTGGGCCTGCCGTACGAACTGTGGGACGAGCCCTCCGTCGAGGTGACGGACATGAAGAAACAGGTAGAAAATCAGTGCAAGGTGCCCGTAAAGTGTCTTTTGGCAATTTATTAAAAAATCAAATGAATAGAACAGCATATGTGTGACAGTGTAATTGCATCATGTCAATGTCAAGCTACCAACGTTTTTTTAAATTATTATTAACTGCAAGCAGACAATGTGCACACAAACAGTAAAATATGCAAGTTTAGCGAAAGAGTGGACGGGGTGGGGTAAATGTTTTGAGCTAACATTAGCATTGCTGACAAGATGGCCAATGACAACGTGGACACATTTGGGTAGTGTTAAATTTGCAGATAGAGTAGACATGACAGAATGGATATTTTTTTGCTCATATTGTGGACCTTAACAGGATGGACATTTTTAGCTCGTGTTACCATGACTGAGAAGGTAGACAATTATGGGTTGGATATGTGTGGCTGATTTTAGCATTGCTGCCAAGGTGAACATTAGTGGACTTTTTTTGCTGATATTAGGACGAAGGACAGTAACAGATTGGACACTTGTAACTAATGTTAGCATGACTGAGATGGTGGAAAATGATGATCTGGACGTTTATGGCTAATGTTAGCATTTGCCGACAAGGTAGACATGACAGGATGGACATTTTTGTTGAACGTTTGCACTGCTATGAGGGTGGACATTTTTGGCTAATGTTAGCATTGCTGACGGGAAATATTCTGAGCTCATGTTGGCATGCCAAAGGGGTGAACAATGACCGAGCGGACATTTAATGAGCACATGGTGGACATTCACTTACTACTGTGATTTTGACCCGAAAAAGAAACCCTAAACCCCATGTTCTACCAACTTTGTGACGACCTGTTGAGCTGTTGTGTGTCCCTCCAAGTGCGAGACCATGTTAGAGCAGTATGAGGAAGTGGTGGAGGTCTGGTACTTCCACCATCAGGACCAGAAGCTGGAGGACTTTCTATGCGAGAGGCATGTTCTCGGCGCGACCGAGAGAGGTCAGACACGCCTCGGACCAATGATTCCGTTTTTTCTTCGGTCTGTGCAAATGCTCACGTGGGTTTTGTCTCGTGTAGAATGTCTCAATGAGGTGTGGAAGGGAGACCCTGCAAGCAGCAGGGGCGCCGAGGAGGACAGCGCAAAGACGAGACTTGCTGATGAACTGTGACCAGCAGAATAGCGGAGTGACGTTGAAATGACACGTCATCGTGTCTTTTGTGCTGGCTCCGCCCCTTGGTGCACTGAGGACATGCTCCCTCAACTATTTCATGTCTTTGAACACTTTTTAGCTCATGTTTATAAACACCCGCAAATGCAATATGTACAGTTTTTACAGCTGAAATACATTCTTTTTAGAATTTAAAAAGCTGTTTCTTCAGTTGGGTTGAATTTTTTTCCACTTGTTGAGCGCCACACTAGTCGTAACACAAACAGCCACAGGAGGGCGCTACAAGCAAACATTCAAAGACGCTTTCCTTGACTTGATTTAATAACGTTCCCCGAAATTAAACCTTGGTTCATTTTAAAGGAGACTTTAACCGCATCGTAATTCTTTCCACAGCAGCAATAAAGTCAAGAAGTCAAATGATAAATAGTTTGCCGGTGACGTACAAAGAGCACGCTCTTCAATTTGTTCTGGTTCTGCTCGCTGTGGTTCTGCAGAAGTCTAGCAAGCCGAGCGCACCTGTCAGGGAGCACCTTCCCATCCGAGCCCAGCTCCAACTCGTGCTCGTTAGACTGAACCGCTCTCGAATCGTGATTGTTTGTGTTGCCTTATTGCACTTGTCCCGCATCCAAGCAAAGCATTCGTTAACGTGCACTGCAACTGCACAAACACACACAGGCGCGGAGAAGAAGAAGACGAAGAAGAAGCACACCTGGGGAAACATTCCTCCAGGGGAGCCATCAATCAGTTTTATGGCTTTCTCGCGGGTGGAGGTGAGGGGGAAGGTCGGGGGGCTCCAATCAAATGTTCCCTCCCGACCTCCGTCTTACATTTCCATCTGTATCAGCTTTGCTTCACATCTGACAACCATCTTCTCGTGCACGCCGCCAATTAGCTTCCAATTCCACCGAGGGGCTAATTGGAGCAAAAAGTGAGCAGAACAGTAAGACCGACAGTAATATCATACATGAAAACATTTGTTTGAATGTGTTCCTTATTACTATTTATTGTTTTTGTTTCAGATTTTAATACGCTTGTAAAACCTTGTTATAAAAGGACGGACAATCAAACACACACCGCACAGTGAATCAAAGAATTTCGTATATGAATACAAATGTCTAAAATGGGCAAGAAACGGTTGTGTATTTTATTTAGCGTTACTATGGTAATACACTGTGTTAAAAAAAAAAATAAGTTGGGTCAACTCAAAATTCCGAGGCAACAAACTTTGATAAAATTGTAAGTTGGGCAAAACAACTAAATATTTTCCGTTCTGCCGCGGTGAAATTTGCTGTGCATTTCACAACAAAGAGTGACGAGTTTGTAGAACGGTCGTCCCCTTGTTACACCCCAACTTTAAGAACAATGCGCAAATTGTTTTGGAGCAAACGGCCTGCTTGCTTTTTTTACATTCACAAACTTTGTAAAAAAAAATAGATGTATATTTTTTATTAAGTCGTTCAATGACTGCTTCAGCACCCCCCCCCCCCCAAAAAAAATACAAGGTGTTTTTTTTTACGTCTCCCGATGTGGAAAAAGTACACAATATATAAAATGTATTTGTATCATCGTGTGAATTTAAGACAATAAAACAAATGTACAAAATAAAACGTCAAGTTGTTTGGCCGCGGCGGTTGTTCTCCTTCCAACAGGTCGTCCTTCAGTGAATCTCACTCCTTCCTCCTGCTCCTCCTCCTCCTCCTCTTCCTTCCTTCCTTCTGCTTTCTCGGCCGGCCAGCAGACAGACACCGCGCGAGCCGAGGCTGGATGTGAGAGGACACTTTGGTGGGACCAGGACCATCTCGCAGGACGCACATGGTGAGCCCGCCCGCACCTCGGCATTCTCATCGGTTTTAATCACTTTGTTTTATTTGGCAAAACAGGTTCAGTCCTGCATTTAAAAAAATGGCTAATAAAGCGTAAAAAAGGACAATTCGATAATTGAGTGGATTTATTACCTGACAATATAGACCATTTTATTTGTCAGTTACAGCCACAAAAATCGTCCTAAAAATAAATTTTTGTTTATGATGTATTTTAGCTAGGCCCGAATGCGTATTTGCGAAACTTAAGGTGAGTCAACGAGTTGTGCTGAATTGTTTAAACACACATTTTTTTAAATTCATGAGACTGATGACTGAATAATCGCGAGCCATCAATATAAATTTCGTCTTCTGTAATGGTGCAGCTCTGTAAATATTATGCTTCCCGGAACCGATTGCGGCCAATGTGCGCCATTAGCAGCGCGGTAATTGACGCCATTAGACTTGTTGTTCTTGCCAAAATCGCTCCAAAGCAAAAATCGATAAAATCAATAAATACGTGGAAGAGACTTAGCACGATGTTACGCTTGGTGCAATTCCCTGCATTGTCACGAGGAATTAATACGACGGAACGAGTCTTTATATGAGCTAATGAGCAAATAAATTACGCTGCTGTCGTGACCTCATCGAAAGAACATGTTTTATTATCTGTTGCCAGTAGTCGAGTGCAAAAGCCACCAAAGTCGTGATTTCATGAAGCCTTTTGAGAGGTCCGAGGAAGGATCCGTGCATGCAATTGAGTGGGGCCTTGGCAAACCTTAATTTTATTATTATTATTTGCCTGTTTTTCTTTTTTGGATCTGACATAAAATGCATATTTGTGTATGTTACTGACTCATGAAATAAATCGTGTGGGCAGCATGTGGATTTAATTGACAGCGTCAACGCGCACACGCGTACACACAGCGCGCACACACGTACACGTTCAACTGCGTGCCTCATCTTTGGGATCACAGTGATTTCATTCCCATCTGTTTTTGAAGAGCAACATGTGAAGCCTCCATGGGAAGACTTCTGCCAACTTGTATGTATGCCTGTAAAAAAAAAAGTGTGTGGTGGAGGGGTGGGTGGGGGAGTGGGGGATTGACAGGAAGCTTGCTTTTAAATATCAACTGGGTGACATGTGGTATTCTTCCTCGAAAAAGAAGCACTGCAGGCACTTCCAGTGGCAGATGGTTGGTTACCCGGTGGAATGGGGAAGGAACAATGTTCAAGTCAACGGAGGAGCTTCATTTAGTCAAAAGTAGTGCTTTGTAGGGGTGTTGGTGCCAAGGAACCAAGGTGGGTAGAGTGGCCAAAAATTGTTCTGAAGTTATAATATGGTTACTTAATATAACGTGAATACAATACTGTAAAAGTAAAAAAGTGTGCTCTAAATAATTAGTCAACTGCAAGTACAGTACTCAATAAAAAAAAAAAAACACTCAAAAATTGAGAAACTGTTTGCTTTTTTTCTAACCATTTCTTTTCATAAGAGCATATACATATATATTTATATATATGAAGTTATACAGAAATCAGAAATATATGCATATATACTGTATATAAGGACATACATTGTATATCTATATATCTACAGCTATCTATCTATATATAGATATACAGATATGTAGATATATGATGATATGAAGCACCACATATTTCTGAAAATGTAAAAAAAAAAAAAAGACAAAAAAATTGTCTTTCCTGGGTGACAGAAATAACATTGTCTGATTTGATTTTCCTTTGTTGCACTCCAAACCCTAAAGACAATAGGCTAAAGATACATACTGGGGCGCTAATCCACTTTGTGCCGCTTCCACCACTAAAATTAGATTATTACACCTAAAATGGAGCTGCTGGAATCTGCGCTGTTTAGAATACACACACACACACACACACACACACACACACACACACACACACACACACACACACACACACACACAGGTCAGGAATGTGGTTTGGGGTAAACAGGCTGCAGTGTTGTGTTTCTGAGGATATTTGCAAATTAAGAAAGGTGTCAGAATGGTTACATGCGCCAACAGGTGTGGTCCTCAGTGCCCGCTTGTTTCCCCAAATCATGTCTTACACTGCGCAATTTTAGAGTAACCACCAATAGCTTTCACTTCCAATCCGCCCCAGCCGCTGAAGGCCCATGACGAGGAATTTTGAAATGTGTGGGAGTCATCTGCTCACCAGAACGCACGCCAGACACGCTGGTGTGGCAAGCACGCCGGCGAGAGTTAACAGGTAATCAGACAAAAACAAAACAAAAAAAGACACTCTTGCTCCATTAGTTTTCTAAATAAGAGACAAAGTGTGCTTGCTTCAAACTATTTTTCATCATTGCAAGTTGAAGTGTGCTGTAAAACTGACACATAAAACGAGAGAATAAAAATTGTCTAAACACCAAGATGTTCACCAAAACCCATGTTATTTTGTCCGCTAGCTTTTTTTTCTGTTTTTGTCTGCTGCCAGTTTAGCATAGAGCCATTGAAGGGCCAATCCAAATTAGCATTAATATGACTGTAACAAAAACCTACAAACAAGTGCTTCTTTAACCGACATGGAGGGGTATCACGACCAACAAAAGAGAATATTCAAGCACCTGCACCACAACAGTCAACCAGAAAATTAGCACTGATGTTATATTAATTATAAACCTACAAACTCTCATGTTACGTGATGGTAGCAGACCCCAAAAGCAGGCAGGAAGGAGATGCAAGGTGCACTGAACAAAATGTATGAGCAAAAAAACCCCCCCCAAAAAAAACACTTGCTGGGGTACAGTGGGGAAAAAAACCTAAATCCAAAACACAAAGTCTGGAAAAACTCCAATAAACCAACTTAACAAACAAACACCCTTGACAGTTAAACAAAACAACGTGACAGCAACAGAAGCAAACACCCATGACAGGAACACAACAATCCAACAAAGACTAACAGAACCTGGGGAACTAAATAGAAGCAAACTTACGAGACAACAAGGAAGACCTGAAGACACTGAAGGTTCGAGGGAGCTGATTGGTTGACACAAGGGACCTGTATGACCAGAGGAGGTGGAAACAAGACAAAAGCACACGAGGAAACAAAACTGAAACAAACAAAAAAAAAACGTAATCTTAAAAACAGAATCATGGCACAAACATACTACTTAAAGGCACACAGAGCTAAATCATTTCCACATAAAGAGAATTAAACTGTATATTTAAAAACCAAAATGTTCATGTTTGCTGTCAATTGACAAATGTCCACTAGCTTAATGCTAACATAAATTTAGCAAAGAAATGGACAGCATTTGTAAACCCTCAGATAATTAAAGGTATTTTTAAGACACATGGAACAATATTACATACAAGTAAAGAAAATTAAACTCTCGATTTGAAACAACGAAAAGTTAATGCCTTTAAAAGTTAAACCTTAATGCTAACATTCACTGTAAAAAGGCTTGCATGTGCTCCTGGAAATTAGCATACATTTGACAGCAATTATAAACCTTCAAACAAGCGGTACATTTTAGACACATGGCACAATATGACATTCAAGTAAAGAGAATTCAACTCTCTCTCTATATATATAAACACTGACACCTTCGACCACAGTGTGTTAACAAACGTCCACTAGCTTAATGCTAACACATAACGGAAAACAGCATAGCCGTGTTAATGGAAATCACCTTAAATTTGACAGTAATTCTAATCCTTCAAACAAGCGGTATTTTTAAGCCACATGAACCAATATTGCGTACAAGTAAAGAAAATTAAACACTCTATATTTAAACACTGACACATTCGACCGCAGTGTGTTAACAAATGTCCACTAGCTTAATGCTAACATACAATATAAAACGGTTAATAGAAATCACCTTAAATTTGACAGTAATTATAAAACTTCAAACAAGTGTTACTTTGACGCAGATGGAGCGGTACAGTACAAAACAATTTGTGTTTTTATAAACCCAGCACTGTGGTGTCCAGGCTGTAAACATGCCCCCAGTTTGTCAGCACGTATTCTTGCCAGGCTCACATAGTTGGATCAGAAGATCACCCCCTGCAGTCGGAGATGGTGATGTCATCATGAGACAACTTGCAAAGTCTTACGCACGATTGTTCTTTGCGTTTCTTCCCTCTCATGGTTCAATGTTTTTTTTTTTGGGGGTTTGTTTTTTTGTTCATACGACATAGACAGGTGCATGTCCTCGCCCCGATCGAACCCAGGCCCATTCCCCAGTGATCTCCCCTTTAGGGTTGGCCGATCCGCTTCCTGAGCCAGACCGTCCCTCAGGAAGCCTCATATTTTGCTTGCTAATTGAGCGGGATGACGAGGTGGGACAGGCTCTCTCAGCCCCCCGTCCTCTCCCGCCGCTTGGGTTTGCACAGCCCACGCCGATCTTTGCTGTCAGTGTCAAACGCTTGTTAGGGCGCCATTAATCTCGCAGAGAGCGAAGGGGCCAGGTGACACACGAGCAAGGCCTGGCTTGGAAAATCAACCTCGAGGAGAAGCAAGGTGACGGCGCAAAGAAACTAAGAAGGGAAGATAATCTGAAGAGGAAGTCCGTTTTGGCGTTGATTGTTAGTTTTGACTACGCTCCAAAAGTGACTCTCGAGTGGATAAAATCCTTGACAGTTGGATGAATTACGCTCATGACCAGATGGAAGAGGCAGGAAGAGATTTGTTCACACTAGGGACAAAAACAATTCATGTTGGGGCTCAAGCAAGATTTCCATCGATAAATCATTTCCCCACAAGGCGCTCTTGTGTTGTGCTTCCAAAAGATCTTGGGCACGCACACCTCAGCCCGATTGCTTGCCTGCAAACGGCGGTGGTTTGAAAAAGGAAGCGTCATCAATGGGATGGATACGCTCCAGTTTGGGGTCTGGCTCCAGCTGTCAGACATATTTTTTTGGGGGGGGAGTCGTTTCAGACAATCGCAGCTTTCAAGCGCATGCACGCCGGGGCAGTTTGGAGATGTCTTTCGGGCTTCTGGGTGGGGGTGAAATTGCAGTGAGGCCGTCATGTATTTTGATGTGGACTTACGCCCCTCGGTATCATGTTGACATTTTAAAAATACCGGACAAAGAGACAGTATAGACCAGGGGTGGGCAATCCCAGTCCTGGAGGGCCGCTGTCCTGCATGTTTTCCAGCTCTCCCTGTTGCAACACACCTGATTGAAATGACCAGATCATCAGCAAGCTTGACGGAAGCCTGATATTGAACCTGTTCATTTGAATCAGGTGTGTTGCAACAGGGAGAGCTGGAAAACATGCAGGACAGCGGCCTTCCAGGACTGGGATTGCCCACCCCTGGTATAGAACAAGGGTGCTCACCTTGTTTTTTGTTTTGTTTTTTTGACCAAAGATCTACTTCTCGATCAACCAACCTCCCGCGATCGACCAACCCGTTACCGTGCAGCGAGATTTTTGTCTCTTAATAAACACACTTGCTAAACCCCAGTGGAACGAAAAAAAGACGCCGTGGACAAGACAGTTATTGTAGTAAAAAAAAAAATATATATATATATATATATATATGCAAAAAAGAAAAACACACAGATTACTAGAAAATCGTGTCCGTCTGACTTGTTGGTAGTGTCGGCTAGGCTAACTAGCTGCGGTCGTTGTTTAAAGCTTCTCTGATCTGTGACGTGAGTTGCGTCGGCGCTGATTGGTTGAAACCAAAAGACGCGCGCGTGCGTAAATGTTCGCCGCTTACAACTGAGACCAGCGGACTCTCGACTGCTGAGGTGCGCTTCACTCGAGTGGCGTCGCAACAACCACACAGGCGCGCATATCCACACACGCATGCCCTGATGAGCAATCGCCCTAAAGGCGTACGAAAGGTGAACGGAACAGAAAAATAAAGTAGACACAGAAGTTTGTGAGTTTAAGAAGCAAAGCACTGCCTACCTCAGTAGAGACCTGACGCGGCAGGGACGCACTCTTGCGTGTTAGCGATCGTAACTCACGTGTACCGTTTTAAAAATGCTTCTCCCGGCACTCCAGATTCCCATTCTTTGCCCGTGCCCGTGAACTGTACATGAAACAAACACTGAATGAGAATATTAACAATACTAAGAAGTCTGATCGGAAGCTGCAACTGCAAACTGCTGACCGCTAACGACTTCCGGTGATGCAGGTCACGTGCCACCTTTAGTTCAAGGTGACGTGCTTTTCTATTTTATTTTATTTATTTATTTTTAACACTTTTTGGGAAAATTAGACTGTTAGAATGCTAAGGGTCCAGTGTGCACTAACACAAAATATATATCATATTAGTGACACGCACACAGACACACAAATGTTTTGGGTTGTTGTTGTTGGGTTTTTTTGGGGTTTTTTTCCCCAATACACCCCTCGTGATTGACCGTGAGTTACCGGTTGATCGCGATATTGGTCACCCCTGGCCTAGGGCATTTGCTAGTCAAACAGTTTTGCTCTGACCAATCAGATGATGGTTAAATTGGAGATGTGATTTGTTTAAGGAACAGCCTCAATGCCCAACGCTACCAGATGGGGAGAATAGACTGTTGGCTTGTTTATTTTATTTTATTTTATTTTTTTACCAAAGATGATAAAAGACTACTTTCACCAAACTGGTGCCTCTCGTGCAATGTTTTCTAATGTCTTTTTTTTTTTTAATCTCCACAGGCTGGATGACAAAATGGTCCGGGCCTTTTCCCTTCCCCCTTTGACCTCTCCCTTCCTCGCTTTCCTTCTCCTTTATTTACTTCCTCGGCCTCTACTATTCTCCCCGCTGTCCCACGTCCCACTGAGTTGGACTTCGCCTCACGATCCCTGCTACCACCCAGACGGCCGTCCTCGCCACTGTCTGTCCGAGTTCATCAACGCCGCCTACGGCGTCCCAGTCAACGCCAGCCGCTCCGTCCGAGGCGTCGAATTTGACGGCAATGTCACCACCTTGACGGACCTTCACAATCCTCACAACCTCACCTGCTGGCAGGCTGAAGGGGGTCAGGACAGCGGGGACTGGGTCCTCACCGTGCCCCTGGGTCGCCGCTTTGAAATCACCTACATTAGTCTGCAGTTCTGCTACCATGGGGAGCCTTCGGACCCGATCTCAATCTCCATCTTCAAGTCCATGGACTACAGACACAGTTGGAGACCGATGCAACATTATTCCAACGACTGCTTTGGGGATTTTGGACTTCCCTCCCAGACGGTGGCCCGGACAAGACACCAGGAAACGGAACCGCTATGCTCTGATCCTCGGCCCTTGCAGAGGCAGCGGGGAGGTACGGTGCTGGCCTTCTCGGCCCTTGACGGACGCCCGTCCTCTCCCGATTTTGACTACAGTCCCACATTGCAAGACTGGGTGACAGCTACAGATATCCGCGTGGTTTTCCACCGAGCATCCGCAAACACAAAACTGAGCTCAGGCAAGAAGAAGGACAGCTGGACAGAGGAGGGAGCAGTTATCGCCCTCCCGAGGTTGAGTTCAGGCTATGCTGCAGATCCGATTCGCAACACAGATAACATGCTGTCCTTTTTAAACAGGCCCACAAAAAGCTCCGAAATCAGCATCCGGAAGAAAGCAGACAAGCTTCGAGGGAGAGGTCAGCACAAGGTTGGAAACAACGTGACCATCAAGGAAAGCGCGGACACTTTCAGCTTGGATGGTTCCTCCAAAAAGGCCGCGAGAGCTCGAACGCTCGGTCGTAAGAAGGACAGCGAGGAGTGGCTCCTTTGTCCCAACGGCGACTGCAACTGGACCGTGGAGGGACGCCACAGAGGCTCCAAGGGACGAGAACTGAGAAAGCGAAGAAACAACCAGCCCAATACCCGGCAACCCACCAGAAACCTCCAGGCGGCACCGCAAGCACCCCCGACCGCAGCCTCCCCTCCCCCTTTGGTCCTCTCGGACCTGCAAGTCGGGGGTCGGTGCAAATGCAACGGACATGCTTCCAAGTGTCGGCGTGACGACGCGGGGCGGGCTGTGTGCGTCTGCGAGCATCACACGGCTGGCCCAGATTGTGATGTCTGCGAGGATTTCTACTTTGACAGACCCTGGCATCGGGCCACGCCCACGCACCCGAACCCTTGTGTGGGTGAGTCACAGCCGGCCGTCATTGCAATACGGTGAATCGCCGTTTGCCACGGTGCGCCTATACGTTCATTTTAGGGCTTAAAAAGTGTTCCCTCTGAACATGTGTGATGTCACTAGCAGCACATCAGAGCGCAAGAGAATGAAAATCCCACAATTTATTTATTTATTTTTGCTCGAAAGAGGGTGTAAAAAACAGAATGTCCAAAGTTTGGGATCATTTCAACATTTAAAAAAGACGCTAAAGTGCAATGTGTCCACTGCAAACATTAGCATAGCTTAGTTATCTTATTTAATATACGGTAGCCTATCACTGCTGGTTAGAAAGAACTTCACAGTAATCCCTTCACAGGTGGTCAAATATATACACAGACGCCGGCGCACTTGCAATTGCTTCGTTGAACAAACGGTAACAAAATAATCTCTCCTGACGCCCGGAGGCCGGCTAACAATTAGCCACTTCAAAGCCAGCTGCTCACCTTAGCCAACGACAGCCAACTCTGCACTCTTATTCTCCGACGTGCACGTCACTCAACACGACATGCCCTGCCTAATAAAGCGACACACAAAGTCACAAATACTATACTGCAGAACGGCCACGGTATGTGAACTGGAATATAGTAGCGGAACACGGTTTGGGCATACTGTTGTATCTTTGTATAATACTGTATTGTGACAGCATCAATGACCTAAAATCGGTGACTCAAAAATAAAAAAGCAATTCCACGCATTTGCCCCTTCTCCAGCATGCGAGTGTAACGGCCACTCCAACAAGTGCCGCTTCAGCATGGAGGTGTTCCAGCAGTCTGGACGGCGCAGCGGCGGCGTGTGCCTCAAGTGTCGCCACCACACCGCCGGACGCCACTGCCAGTACTGCCACAACGGGTACACCCGGGACCAAAGCAAGCCGCTGCACCACCGCAAAGCCTGCCAACGTCAGTCGCAACAAAACATGCATGCTTGTGTATATGTGTGTGTGTGTGTTGGATTTTTACAGGATGAAATGTGAAGGAGTGTGTGTTATGGGCTGGCTACACTTGTGAGAGCGCCCAGCTATTCAGGACACAGGTCCTAAGTGGCTGTCACTGATTGACATTCTCGACTCACGTCCATCCATCCATCCATTTTCCGATCCGCTTTATACTCACAAGGGCTGGAGCCTATCCCAGCTGTCTCCGGGCAGTAGGCGGGGGACACCCTGAACCGGTCGCCAGCCAATCGCAGGGCACACAGAAACGAACAACCGTTCGCACTCACACTCACACCTCTGGACAATTTAGAGTGTTCAATCAGCCTGCCATGCGTGTTTTTGGAATGTGGGAGGAAACTGGAATACCCGGAGAAAACCCACGCAGGTCCGGGAAGAACATGCACACTCCACAGAGGAAGACCGGGGATCGAACCCACAACCTCTGCACTGTGAGGTGGACGCGCTAACCACTGGCCTACCGGATTACACATTGCATTCAAATTCAGTCATACCGTGATTTAATTGTTAGGCCTGTCATTAGCATAGCAGAGGAATAAAGATTTACTTAAAACCACACTGCAATTTGTGGCGGAAGTTTGAACCCCCCTTGCGATTCTACGTTGTTTTCACCGCTATAACCAGACCACAGAGGGCTGACCATGATTATAATACGGTCTGCAATGAAAACATTCTCGACATCCGGAGTCTGAATGATCATTTCTCCTGGTTATTCCCTCCCCCAGCTTGTCAGTGCCATCCTCTGGGAGCGGTGGGCCGCTGGTGTAACCACACGTCGGGTCAGTGCCTGTGCCGACAAGGAGTGACCGGCCTCAGGTGCAACCGCTGCGCCCCCGGATACAAACAGGGCACGTCGCCTTTGCGTCCGTGCGTCCGTAAGTCGATCCAAACGCTGTCCGCCGACCAAAACTTGGGCACACCTGTCGCAGGGATCAAAAGAGACCCAGACTCATAACTCTGACAGTGAAAGCTCCGAGTGAAAGAAAACTTTGTTTGTTTTTCCTGCCAGACCAGACTAAGTATAGCGTCCATTAGCCTCCTGCGGGTTATTTAACTTCGTGCCTTTTCGTAACTTAAATGACCTCACTTGTCATGACCAACAACTGACACAAAACCATAACGTTCAACCAAACCATGTCAAAACAAAAGTCTGCTAGCTTAATGCTAACGTAATGCGAAACACCATCGAGGGTTAGCGATTTGAAAGGGGATGTTTCATATCACAGGCCTACTTTTGACAGAAAGGACCAAACCGGGTATGGTGACAAATGTTTGCACTTTTACAAGAGGTCTGGACAATGTATGAATGGACGGCAGGCAACGTCTTCACGCTCTGGCCTTACCGAGTACGTCAACATTCGCGGGAAGATTTGTTGGTCGTAAAAAGAAAAAAAAAAGACCACACGCACGTCCTCATCAAGTGTTTCACACCATTTTTGATTGTAGGGATTCAAGGGGTTGCTCCAACTCCGGTCTTTCAGCCCCAGTACAGCATCGGTGAGTAATAGCGGAACACACTTTTGAAGCTATTCCTTAGTCCCTGTTCTTGCCTTCTCACTCGCACACTTTTCCAAGCCATTTGTTTTACTCCCAGTTGTTACACACTCCAAAACTGAGCCACCAAAGAAAAGTCAGCAAAATATGATATATTTAAACACCAAAATGATGAACCACCGCTAGCTTAATGCTAACAAAATGCTAACATAATGCTAACATAACACTATAGACAGGCTCAAGGAAACAAGCATAGCTGTTGTAATTAGGAATACCACGTATGTCAGTCCGAGTACGAGTACTTTCATTTGAGTACTCCTCGATACCAATAATGGTACTCTGTACTTGTTGTAGCATACCAATTTGACTTGACCTATACCGTACTTTCCGAAACAACTGCAATTAAGCGTAAATTCTTCTGAAGCTATCTCTAATTGGATGACGTGACCGGACCCCAAGTGGCCCAAGACTCTTCTGGAATGTGCGTCCACTGCTCAGCAAGGTCAACTGTTGGTCACAGGATACTGTGATGACAAATTGAAGCCGCCACATTTTCAGTAATGAGACGTTGTGTTCGTGTTGTCCCTCGCCAGTGATGGTTTGGGATTTGATCCTTCATTGGGGTCTGAATCCATCTGTCGCAATTATAGAAACCATCAATGCTGTCAAAAAATAAAAACATGACAAAAGCATCAAACTTTTGAGAGATTTTTTTGGGGGGGGGGCTAATTGAACAGTTTTCTTCTGACCAACCAATCGCAGGCGATTATTGTGGGAGGTGAATTTAACCCTTTCAGGGACAGCGGTGACTACGGTGGACAGATTATCGTGTTATCAGGTTACAGGCTGCATGAAAGGGTTAAAATCTTCACAAAACGTTCCCGTTGCTGATATAGTTCAAGATACGCAGGTCGGCGCTTGTGATTCTGAAGGCCTGAGGGAGATTTGATTGACATGGCAAGTTGGCAAAATCTGACCGGACAAAAAGATGGAACATCCACATGCACTGGATCAGCACAGCCGATAGAAATGCTACCCACTGTCCCCCCCACAGATGAGGAGTGTGTGTCCCACTGCCAGCCTTCGCAGCTGAAAGTCAGGATGAACTTGGACACGTACTGCCTCAAGGACTACGGTTGGTTGCTTCATTTGGTTTCATTTGGTTGCCTGGACTTGGTGAAAAAGTGACAAAAAGCCTTTGCGTGTGTTAGTGCTGAAGGTGCAGGTGAGAGGGATGGAGCGTTCGGGTCCCTGGTGGCAGTTTTCCATCTCGGTCCAAGTCGTCTTCCGCACGGGATCCCCCACCCACATCCGCAGGGGCCCCCAATCCCTTTGGGTCCCCGATCGGGACCTGGCCTGCGGATGCCCTGCCCTCCACGTGGGCCGGACCTTTCTGCTGATTGGCGCCAACGAGGGCGAGAGGGGCTGGGCGCCGGACGAGAGGAGGCTGGTGGCCGACCGCTCCACGTTGGCTCTCCAGTGGCGGGAACACTGGAGCCCTAAGCTGAGAGGCTTTCGCGGGCAGGACAAGAGGGGGCGCTGTGCTGACCGACCCCTTCACCAGCAAAGCAAGCCCGTAGAGCCTCAGACGAGATACATCCCGCCTCACCTGCTGGCTGACACGGACGGTGGAAACTCGGCGAGCGAGGTCACGACCTCGTCGCCACAACACAGGGTCACCCAGGCTCTCAAAGCATGAAGCCTTATTTTGCTTTTTTTTTTAATGCTTTTTGCTTTACCACTATGCCTTCATCTTCTAGTCATAAAATTATTTTATTTGAATTCTTTGCTCTGTATTTATTGTGATAGTACTTATTGCAAATTTAAAACGAAAGAGGAGAGCAGTGATGGCTGGATTCGGAATCATTCGCTCATTCTCTACTCTATTTATAGACCCTGTCTAGTGAATTGAAAACATTCGGGTCTGAGTAAACTGAAAACATGAAAAAAGACTCAAATCTTTGTACTTCTCAATTTTTGAGATGTCACTCTCAAGGGGTTTTCCATGACTTCCAGAAGCGGTGTAAAAATGTCTCCAACCGTCAATGTATCTTCATTCGCTTTAGAGTGAATCGTTGTTGGCTGTGAGTGCATGCAATTCATGCAAAGAAAGGTAGAAGTGCATGGATGCCAATTTTTTTTTCTATTCTAAATTAACAGCCTGTTTGTTTCCTAGGTTTCACAAGCACACGGTATCTTTAGAGCGCCTCATTGTTGGCCATGAGTGCATGCATGTCACGGAAAAAGGGCGGAAAACTGGTGCCAATGTATTTATCGTTTTTGTCAATCTAATGTGACAGCCAGTGTACGGTGAAGGGCTCCAGACTTTAGAGCGCCTCGTTGTCCTCCTGGGGTGTGATGTGGTACATTTTATTTTTGAAATCAACTTCAAACCTGCCCATATTTAGATATACACGTGTAACCTGTCGATACAGCGATTGCTTTCATTTGGGAAGCTAAAACATAATCGCCTGGTGTTCATGTGCATGTGTGCGTGTGTTATACATGGAGACAGATGGGAGAGCTCCTATTTGTGTGGCAGCCATGTTTTGGAAGCGGTGACTGCTGATTGGCTGCCTGGTCATTGGCAGGAAGCAACAAAGTGCATATGGGTCAGTGTGTGCACAAGCATGTCTGAGAGGCAAACTATCTGCCCTTCACGGAGTGTGCGTGTGTGTGTGCGCGAGCACCTGCCACACTGGGCCTGCAGGAAGCACCTGTCAGCGGTCGTCTCCCCTCGGCAGCGCCTGACGACATGAGCGTTTGATCCCCCCCAAAGTCCCCGAAGGCACACACTTACACAGACACTAACAGACAACTTAAGCCCGGCTGGCGCGGACCGTGCACGGCCATGTTGTTCGCACGTCTCCCCACGCACAAACAACTACCCGTTCAAAAGAAGGACATTCAGAGAAGAAGCCGCATTGTGTGGTCACGTACGTCATCAGAGGTTTAGAATCCATAATTATCGAAGACGAATATTTCGTTCAAGTTTTTTTTTTTAAAGGCTGTACATAAATACAAACAGAAAGTAGGACAATTCAATATAACGTAACCAAAATGGGGATGACTGTATATGCTCCCTCGTACGTGTTCCAGTTAAGATGTGAGAAGCAGCGTTTTGAACTACTTGGCAATGTTTGTTTCAATCCAAACCGACCTGCAATTGTAAATTTGTTTCCATTTCAGAAAGTGTCGTCATTTTCTATGGGATAAAAATTGAAGATTCAATATGATCGTATGCGCAGTAAAAACTCAAAGGGAGCGCTGAATAATGAAATTCCTATTTTGTAAGTCTCCCTTCACCGATAAAAAGAATATAAGAGGCAAATTTTAAATCATGAGGTGAATATTTAAGTGAATGTACATGAGAAGAATTTCAAAAACAATGACAATATTAAAAAAAAAAGGACTCCTAGTCTCCTTTATGCAAAAACATTTTTTTTAATGTTCTGTACATTATGTGCAAAGTAATTTGACCATTCAAGTCTTGTCGGATGAAGAGGTATCACAAAGTGTGAACGTTCAAGCGAGCAGGATCACAAAAGAAAAATATTGCACAGTGTGGTTGACAGATTGCGATGATATTTGTTCAGGGGTCTGATGGCATGTGTGGAAAATCTGTTTTCAGAGTGTTTCACTTTTAATGTTGCATCAAGGTCAAAGCAGATTTTTGGGGAGTCGCCAAACACCCTGGGCTTCTGTTAACCTGAGAGGGCGAGGGTCAATCCCCCCGCCATCCGTGGAACCGCATGCCTTCCGTGTGGACACGCCGCCTTCGCGGCAACACAATCTCGCTCAGATTAGGACTAATGGAGAGCAGCCAGACCTCGTCACAACATTCGGCCGTCGTTTTCCACATTGCTTCAGCTTGTGGGAACAACCGACATTTTTTTTCGTTTTCTCAGTCAAAGCACGATACATGTTTTGGGTTTTTTTGCTGTTGTGTGGTGTCATAAAAAACTTTTCCTGTTTGTAACTGACTGTGTGCTTCATGACACTGGTGATATCATTTGTATTTGCATAAAAGAAGAAGGAGATGCTTTGTTCAGTTCTACTTGCTGATGGCCTGGTTTTGGTGTCGCTTGTCTGCAGGCAAGTGGACTTGTGTGATTTATAACAGGAGAGGCACCAACGTGACAAAGTTTTTTCCTTTTTGTTTTTTTTTTTGCATTTTACTTGAAGTTGTTTGAATTGGGCGAAGTGGGGGCAGCCATCAAAAGACAAAAGGCTCTGGGAGAGGGGGAGCGGGTAACACTAACCCACCACGTCCAGGTGGTGGAGGAGTAGAACGGTATTGTGCGTGTGTGAGTGTGTGCGTGCGTGCGTGCGTGCGTGCGTGCGTGCGTGTGTGTGTGTGTGTGTGTGTGTGTGCATGTGCGTGTGTTACGATGAACTCTTGTCTAGTTTGATTTGAACCGAAACCAATGCGATTTCAGGGTCCAGGGGGTGACCTTTGACCCTTTGGGCAACATGTGCAAAGTCTGATTTCAACACAAAAACATTTCACGTATGCACAGGAATCAAATCAAATCATTTTCAGTTGGCGGATTTCAAGGATAATGAGGCCTTGAAATAGAATTTAAAGAGGTAAAAATTCAGCTCATTTGCCCAACTTCCATTTTGGACATCTTTTCGTTCCTATTGTATATTGTTGGATGTGTGTCTTCTTCCTAATGATCACGCAGTTGTCTCACAGATGGTGGTCTGGCAAGTGGGTGGTCTCATGGTCAGTGTCTGTGTCATGTGGCAGAAAGATTTTACGCTGCAGGTAGCGTGCATGTGCGTGCACACACACACACACACACACACACACACACTGGACACGAGGCAGTGTCATGACGCTAAATTATGTTTTTTCCCTCTGGTCGATAATGAAAAAAATAGCGTGCAAAAATGCTTTTTTTTAAAATAATGTTAGGGTTTGAATGGTTGAATGATGCAACGTCCTGTTTTTTCACATTTGAAAATATTTGATAAAATACAATTTGGTGCAAGTCGCTTCTACATTTTATTGCAGGAATATCGCTGAAGCATAAAAGCCTTCTCCCCGAAACTACAAATTTTTTTTTCTTTTTACTTCAGCAGCGTGTATTATTGTGGCTCAAGAGGATATGAAACCATGGTGCACCCCAAGCTCCAACATGAGCCCCTGTGTCTTTTTAAAGCTACAGCTCAGATTCGGTGTCACTTTTAGCACGGCTGATCATCTTTGAAGCTGCGGTTGAAAGTCTGGGCGTCTAGACAAGTCCATTCTGTGCTTTTCGGGCTACTGACATGTGGTGTCATTGTGAACTCAACATCTGTCCATGGAAAACATATGCAGTGTTAAAAAAAAAAAGCACAAGCTCGCAGTAATAACAGAAAAACAGAGTGTCATCACCTGAGGTGTTTTATTGGGAGAAGCACAGGTGCAAGCATTCAGGTGATCATCATCTCTTCCATCTGTGCTTGATAGAAACGATACGCGAATGCACCTAATCAGTGACACAAAGTCTGCAGAAATTCTTAAAACATTCATACAAACAAAAAATTAAGATAGATACATAGATCTATCACACACACACACACACACACACGCACACACGCGCGCTTAGTTCATACATTTAGACATCCACTGACTTAAATTATTTTTCAACATGATATAGTATCAGTCAGACATAAACATACAATAATGTATGTTTTGAATATGAATATCATACAATTTAAAATCTATCAAATAATGTAATTCTTAAAATAAAAATTAAATGACAAAAGCAGTGAAGACAACTCTCACCAGCCCATGATCTTAGCTCAAATTTTCGCATAAAAAGATCTGTAATTTAATATACGGTGACAAAATCCCATCTTAAATGTAACGCAGCAACATTAAGGGACCGTACTTCGTTAAATAAAAACAAAAACAAAAAAAAGCAATAATCACTGTTTGGTAGGTAGTCAAACCTGTTTGAGCCTTATGGTCAAAATGAACATTGTATTATTATTATTATTATTATTGTTATTATTACTACTACTATTACTACTACTACTAGTAGTCGTACTCGGAGGAGTAGTAGTAGTGGTAATGGTAGTCGTAGAACACTAACCTGAACTAAAGGCTAGTCACTCAATTAGCATTGACATAAAATAAGTAAAAGAACATAATATATAAGTAAAAATAAGATTCAACCATAAAACAACAAAAACGAGATTAAATATGATTTTGGAAATGTCATTTCAATGATCGATCGATGACCACTGTTTCAATGTCGTTTGTTTGTAAAACGCTGCCCTCCTGTGGCAATTATTTGTCATTACAGCTTTACGGAGCAACCAAGCCGGTTTGTTGCTACGACAACCAAAAGACAACACAACTCCTAGCGGGTGTGCGAGTCCTCTAGTGTGACATACACTTGATTATACATTTAACGATCATTTTAAATAAAAAAGAAATGTATACTGGGCCAGAGGATTCATTAGAAAGTGAGGTGCAGGAAAACACAGAGGGGGATGTGGACCCTCTTAAACCTGAATCAGAACCCCCAAGAGGAAGTGAGGATCTTGACGGAGATGTTGAAGACATCAAAAATTATTCCATGCGCCTCCTGAAAGAGCTGGAGAAGGAGAACGACCAACTGAGCCGGCGCAACATGGAGCTCCAGGCACAGATGGCCTTCCACATGAGTGGCACGACGCCCCATGAACAAGACCCTGAGCCGGACATGAAGGAGTACCAAAAGTGCCTGGAGCACCTGGTGGAGCTGAGGCGGCAGAGGGCTTCACAGATGGAGAAAGCTCAGCGGCAAGAAGAGGAGTTGAGGCTAAACAACCAAGAGATGCTCAATCGGGTAGCTAGATTATGGCTAGCTAGAGAATTTCATTTCTTTAAAGTATTTTGAAATTAATTAATAACAGGTGACTCGACTGCAACTACAATCTCGATTTTCTGTGGGGTTTATTAGCGGTTATGAACCAGATTATTTGTAAATTAGCGCTCCCAATTGATATTGTCCTTTCACTGCAAGGGAAGTACTGTAATGTGAAGTGGTTTCTGCTGCTATCTAGCGGTGGGGCTCTGACGCCCATGTCTTCTTGCGTTTTATTTGTTCATTTTTTTAAAGTTTTATCGTCTGCTGAGGTTGGAAAAAAGGGACAGTATAAAACACTTAATATAAGCGTAAAAGAGCTTAACGTCCCTTCAAATGAGAAATCTGTTATCGATCGTCACAAAATTTTATGTGGACATCTTGTGCCCACTTAAACCCATGAAAAGATCAGAATGGTCGCCCCAATAGTTTGGAGTTTGCAAATGTTCAGCCTTTTCCTTTCAATAAGACGCTCACTGTAGAAAAAAAAAGCTTCACATCAAGTGATCAATTATCACTAAGGTTAACGTGGATTTATGCCCATTTAAACCTCTGAAAATATTGGAACGATCACACCAGAAATCAGAATTTTATGGCCATTAAGTTAACCATTTTTATGTTTGAGAAACAAAAAGGCTTAATGCACGAATCCAAAATGTTGCGGCAATCGTTCACATATTTGCAGTGGTTGAAGTGGGCATTGATAGATCTGTCCACATTTGACTGCATTTTTTTTTACATCAAACAATGAGTATTTGTACTTAGTTACTGCGGATTACATCTTTTTGTTGTTGTTTGTTCTCAGGTGGAGGAGGAATGGCAATCCCTGTTGACTTGGAAGAAGAAGATGGCCATCTCGCTGCTAAGAGGCCATTTGTCTCCAGAAGCGGCCCGGGCCAAGGTGGACGCCGTGCTGGGGTCCGAGCAGCGACATCGCCAAGAGCTGAGGAAGCTGCGTCAGGTCCACGCTGGGATAGAGAGCAGGGTGGTCCGTTTGGAGGCGGAGCTCGGCGAGGAGGAGCAGGAGGAGGGGCGGGACCTCCTGCTACGGCAGTTGAAGCAGCTGGTGGCCCAAAGGACGCTGGAGAGGAAAGCGAACGAGCGGAGGAGTCAAGAGGCCTCCAAGCTCCGGAAGAATATAAAGCGCACATTGGAGGTGTCAAATCCTTCCTCGGGGAAGTCCGCTTAGCTTGATGCAAACAATGCCGGCTAATGAACAGCATCATGTTTTAACCCTTTCAGAAAACCGATATTTCAACGCAAACAGTGACCAGCACATGTAGACATATAACCCAACAATTCTCACAGGCATATTTTCTTTATCCTCCCCTCTCACAGTTGCTGTCAAACATGAAGGAGAAGCTACACTGGAGTCACATGGAGGCGCAGGCCAAGCGGGAGCAGCTGACCCGGCTGGAGGCCACGCTGACCTCCAGGAGGGACCTGCTGACCCGGACCAAGCGGGCTTGCGGCAGCCTGCGGAGGGACAACATGGAGCTGAGGCAGACGCGGGGACTACTGGGGAACACGCTCCTCTTGTGGGACTTTGGGGTCACCGTGGGGGCTGCCCAACGACTGCAGGACAAACTGGAGAAGCTCAAAGGTCGACGAGAAGAAATTGCATCATCGTAGTCAATTCCGTTTTAAGCAGGGGTTCATTTAGTGGTGCTTTGAGATGCAAGTTAGATTCATTCCGTGACTACCCGTGCAATTTATGTTTCAATGATATGCTTAACAGTTAGCATCTCAGTGATGTTTGCAATGGTTGTTAAGCACTGAGAGAAGCAGATAGCAAAGCTGATTTAAAAAAAATATACACTTTGTGTCTTTTGTTTTATGTTTATTTTGACACAACATTTAAACTGGACATTAAACAGCTTGAAGCCTTTTTTAAATGAAGAATGACATGACAAAAACAGAAACATTGCAATTTAAGTACATCATACCCACCAGAGATGCAGATTATTAAACTGATTCATATGTGCAGTTTACTATAGATGTGTTTTTGTTCACCAAACTTAGTTGCAGGTTTTGCTCATACCGAAAGTATAATTTTTTTTCATTCAAGTCACCATTTATATAATTTCATTCATATTAGAAATATTGCAAAACAATGATTTATACAGTAATGTCTCGTTTATCGTGGTTAATGGGGACCAAAACCACCCGCGATAAACGAAAATCCGCGAAGTAGCGTCCAATTAACATAAACAGGTAAAAAAAAAAAATTTAAGTCCATGAACGGTCCGCGAGAAGCTGCAAAACAACAGCGAGTCACATAGAGCAACATATACAGTACTGTACTCCATGTATATATAAAAATTATTTTTTGGGGGGAAAAAATCCGCAATGCACTGAACCTGCGATAAACGAACCGCGATTAAGCGAGGGATCACTCTACATTTTTTTTTATTAGTAGCCGCACTTACAAATCAGATAAGCCCCGCCCCCAAACCACATGGCAAAAAAAATATTTACTTTAAATCCAGCAGATAGCAGCATTACCCAATTAGATTACATCAAGCGCTACGTCAGCATGTACGTTTATTACGACTTTATTCGACAGTTTTTGTATTATTTAAAAGCACAATATTGATTCCCTGCTTCAATTTTTTGGGGGGGTGGGGGGTATGACTGATATGCCCCTCGCATTCGATTTTACATGAATATGCATACAACCTCAAGAGACTAAAGAGATTCTAATTATAAAACAAAAATCGGCAAAGCCAAGTTGACCTAAAACATAGCCAGACGCTCATGACTATTTTTTTCTGCATACAAGACCGTTAAAGCAGACTTGCACAAACGTGGACAAAGGTGCTTCACGAAGTCGCAGGCGGGTAGCGTAACCTTTCACAGGATGGATTCGTCCAAAGACTTCAGGACTTTTTTCACCCAGGAGAGAGTCGGGTTGGCACAGATGTGATTGTTCTTTTTTGTCACCAGACTGCGAGGGCACAACATTGACAATGCTGGGAGAACATTTTGAGATGCATTCATTGCAAGAAGAAGATAAAGAAACTTACATGACTCCCATTAAGGGGCATCGGCCGTCAGTCATAAAATAGGACTCAAAGATTTTGGGGCTCAGTCTTCGTGGGTAGTGTCGAAAGCAGCACTCTTCCGGACCGCTGGAATCTGGCAAATAAATAAATGGAAAGCACAATGAAACGCGTGGAAGGAGAAAGAACGCAAAGAGAAATGTTCAAAGCTCACTGTTGCCGACAACGGCCGAAATCGTCGCGGCTGCCAGCGCGCAAAGCAGAAAGACGCGAATGCTCCTCATGGTGGGCTGCTTTCGGGAGATCTTGATGATCGAAGTGGTCGCGGTGCTTCTAAAGATGCAGTCCGCATCACATTTATAAATACGACACGGTACTTTCTGCATCGTGGAAGAAGGTGGGCACTTGTGGTTTTGACGCAACTTTTCCACTCTGCTTTCAAAGCTGCAGCGGAAACGAAATGCACTTGCGGTTCTCGCCCGCCTATGTCAAGTCAATCATCGACATCGGTGTACAATATAACAACATGAATATTTGCAAGTCCTTTATTTGGGTAAATGACATGTTCCTTTTCCCTCCAGCAGGCCAGTCCAAAGAAAAATCCAAACCTGAAGAGGACAGCAAAACAAAGACAGAACAGTGCAATCAACAGTTTACATTCAATTCTGTGCTGATCTGATTTTCTTGGAACTTTTCAACCACGGCGGATCAAAAGAGCCAAAGTCGCGTGTAACAAACGATTAGCCGAGGGGATCGTCTCATTCTGGAAATACGACTGCGCGCGCACGCACACGCGCACACACACGCACACACACACACACACACACACACACACACACACACACACACACACACACACACACACACACACACACACACACACACACACACACACACACACACACACACACACACACACACACACACACACACACACACACACACACACACACACACACACACACACACACACACACACACACACACACACACACACACACACACACACACACACACACACACACACACACACACACACACACACACACACACACACACACACAACCAAACCGAAAAGAGTCTGAGAAATGACTCATGATGCACCCGCAGGGTCAATGTGCAAAAAAGTGTTGTTGCAGTTTGCTGCGCTTGGGGAGGGAGTGCAAAACCACATAGACTATATAGAAAGAAAAAAAAAAGACGTTTCCTGTTAACCCACAACATGTCATCAAATTGAGCAATAGACGCCGATCAAGTGCCACCGGACGAAAAACCGAAATCCCACATTCACACCGCCGATTTTGCACGAGATAACAGAAGTGTGCAAAATGGACAACAATGCCAGAGAAACCGCTTCAATGAATAGTGCAACATCCTGAAATTAGCAGTCGAGATGAAGAAATAAGCCCCAAAAGGACTGTGAGGATTTTGATTTTCAAAAGTCAAAGAAAAGCACCTGCGGCAGACAGCCCCTTTCCTTTAAGTAAAAGCCCCCACCCCTTTTCACACAATTAAAAGACTAACAAGGTGAAATGTCGAATGATGTGAAGTCCGTAGTTACAATATGTCCCACAAATATTGAAAGGCAGCTTCTGACCTCGTTTCCAGAGGATCTCGACATGTAACATTACAACACAAAAAATCGGCTCCAGACGATTCGTTGGGGGAGTCACCATGAAAAAACATTAAAAAGGATTGAGTGACAAAGTGTGGACGTGATAACTGGCATCTGGGTGGTCCCACGGGGGTCCAGGAGTGTCGTGGTTTTGGCTCCTCTGCTGGGAAGTTCGTGAAGTATAAGGCACCCCTGCTCGGGTACTCACGGGTCCCCCGTTGACGTCATCGTGGACGTCGCTCCATGAAAAGACACGAGTTCAGTCTTCCTGATGCTTGTCCACTGCAGGTCAGCGCTTCAGCACGGGACTGCCTCGCTCCGGATCCCTCTGTAACGTCTGCAGAACCTAAAAGGGCACAGTCTCGTTAAAAATATAATCACGGTTCAAAACTAGTAACGGTCATGATCCTCCTGACGCGTGTTGGCCTACCTGCGGCCACTTCCTGTTTCGGCTGGTCATGTGGATGGCGGCGATGTGCTGGAAGAGCTGCTCGGCGGGGACCAGGTCAGGCAGGCGGGTGAGGAACTGGGCCATGTGGATGAAGTCCATGCCGGTCAGCACGTCCTGGAAGAGGCGCAGCAGGCCCAGCGCCGTGCGGAACAGGAACTCGTCGCCGTCTCGGCAGAAGACGTCCCACACGCGAGACGCCAGGTCCAGTGGCAGAGACTTACTGTACAAGGTGAAGATCCTGGAAGAGCGAGTGGATGCGGAGGTTAGTTCTGGACATCACCCAAAAAGACCTGATGTGATTTTTTAAATTTTGTTTAACTGTATCGTGACAAAAGTCCCAACTAGTCACAAAATGAGTGCAATGTAGCACACAATGACGAAAAATGACGTATTACTGCAAATAGGGTGTGACTGATTAATCGGCCATTATTAGCCCTTTTATAAATGGCAGTTTTTTAACTTCTAAAAAAAAATTATAAGACAAGACAAAAACAATGACAAACACCACCACCAACCCCCCCAAAAAACAGAAAAATAGACCGATTTTTTTCTTTCTGTTAAACAAATACTAAAGACCAAAGTATTGTAAAACAGAAACCTTTTTCTATTATTATTGACAATACGGACCCCCCCCAAAAAAAATTGTTATTCAAATCATGATATATTTCTTTGAATTACCTGGTTGATTAAGTGGACAAAAAAAATCCATATTGATCAGCCCTAATATGAATGAAAGTTGTTTATATGTTTCAAGTGGGATCCAACCGTTTACTGCCAGTGATGTAGATGTACGTCACACGCGTTTTCAACAAGTTATGAGCAGACATCCCAAATTTTAGAGGTCAAATTAAGTTCACTTTGAATGGTTGGAGTGCATTTTAAAATTTCACCCAAAGGCCAAATGTCACAAATATTTTGTGAGTATGACACTGAAAATAGCTATCGGCTACCACAAAAAGGAGAAATAAGGACAGGAAAAACGGCATGTTCTATGTGTCAAATTCGAAACGGAAATCTTGGAATTTTCAAAGCGACATGGACCCCCTGAAGAAACCCCCTCCCACCCACGCAAACACAGCCATTTCCTGTTTTCTCAGAAGTGCTGAAGGCAGACGCCATGAGCATGTGCGGGGAGCAAAGCATTTAAGCCAAGACTTTTGAAACATGAAAAAAAACAACAACAACTCACCAGTCGATCAAATAAATATCTGGGGTCAGGTTGTTCTTCTTGAAATGTGCAAAGAGCTTTGGTAGGTTTTCTTCAAAGAACACCTCGAATGCAGCAAAGTACGTCAACATCTGCGGCCACAGAAGAAGAAAGACACGTCAGGACTGTGCCGCGTCCGCGGGGCCAACCGTGATCGTATCTTCTCGTGCACCGACAAGGCTGTGGTCCACTCGGAAGAAGGCCATCTGACAAGGTTTGTTAAGCAGGTTGGCGAACGCGATGAAGGCATCGGCCGTGTCCAGGTTCAGGATGAGCACCGCCGCGATGAACGACATTCCCTGCACCTGCAAAGGCAAACCCACACGTAGCGTACCGTAAGGAATCTAAAAAGTGGCACTTGAAGTCATTCCGACTTACAGGAAACCGTCTGCCCACTACGGCTTTGGTTTCAGTTGCACTCGGTGGAAACCGATCACCTCAGAACAAGTGGTTCCGATCACCCACATGATATGTCGGGGGCAAGGTGACGCTGCCCTCTTGAACTTTCACAAATGTGGGCGGCTTTCAGATGACAATATCGATACAGTGTCGGTGTGATCACAGACAGAGCGATCTACATGAAGCAGACGCTCAAAACTGCTCAGTAAGCTACAAAAATGAGACTCCTTGTACACGCAGAGGATAAAGAATACATGCCCGCGTGTGTTGTCGTATGCTGCCTGCGTGTGCAGAAAAACTGTTTGTGTTGAAATAAGAGAAGCCGTACTGGACCTTCAGGTTGAGGAAAATAAATTTGGCCAATGACAAAACCAGATAATGCTGACTCATGCAATTTTAAGTTGGCATGGTGCCACTTACATAGCCGACATCCGGCCGGTAGCAAGTGTAAGCCCCCAGAATGCTGTGCAGCACGTCATGATAGGGTCCACCCTAAACGACAAAGACATTACGATGTAAACGGGCATTCGGGCGAACAAAGTTGCCCCGTGGCAAGTGTCGTGCCTCCTGCCGACCTGCTGGAAGATGCACAACTGCGGGAACGTTCTCGAGATGTCCAGCTTGATCAGCTCCAAGCTCGACTCCCGATTCGACGAGCCTGAATCTGGGGCAGGGCAGCACGACATCATGACACAATGAGATCTGTTATCAAAGACTTGAGGGCTTTTGGGCAGTGCGAGTGGCGCGTCCGTACCTTGGCTTTCAGCCTCTGGTGCGTTGGCTGCTGTGCTCCTCCACTTTTCTTTGGCCCGCGCCAAGCAGATGTTATAAAGCTCTGCGGAGGCCAATAAACGGACGGTCATTAACGTGATATGGAGCTGCAAATGTACCGCGTGGACTTTACTATCAGTCTCCGCCGATCAATAAATCTTGTTCGATCATTTTGTCCAGCCTCAGGGACGGCGAGCTCATCCGCTCGTAGCCCTTTGGCGGCTCAGCACACGCACATAGGCAAAAAAACGTCACCATGGGAAGCATGCCTTTTCTCGCCGTACGCGGATAAAATGTAATTGCACATCCACTACAGTAGGTGGCAGTGGTGCTTTCGTATACTGTATTTACATTTCAGGCAAATGAATGCACTTCCAATCTTTTTTGTTACAGACTAAAAAAAAATCGATTCAAAACAATACATCGCTAGTGCTAAATCCAAACGCGAACAGGAAGTTGGCATCGACTTCGGGAGTGATAAAGTTATTGTTTGTTCTTTTTTTTTGTTTTCTTTCATATTAATAAGCATCTAATGCAGTGGTTCTTAACCTGGGTTTGATCGCGAACCTCTTGACAAAATTGCATTGTACCGCGCTGGTAAGTCGATTTGAATTCAATTCATTGTCCAGCCCGAATACCGAGCAGCAGTACCATGAGTGATGTTGAGTTCGTTGCCCACAGCCAGGCTCCACACTTTGCCTCTGACGCTGGGCGGGATGCCCTGCCACCATAGGTCCCTCACACGTCGCGACGTGCACCTGCGGAGGACGGGAGCGCAGAGGTCAAAAGGTGGACTCGAGCCACAGCCGACGAGCTCCCAATTGCGATCGATGGGATTTAACGGCGCAGTCGGCAGGCTTGGCGATGACTAACATGGCGCTCCAGTTGGGCAGGATCTCCTGGTTCCACGTCTGCGCGGCCGAGCCGATGCTCTCCTCCAGCTTGCAGCGCTCCTCCAACTGCTTCTTTCTCTTCTGGGCCTCCTTCAGCTCTACGATGACAAGCACGACGGAGAGGCATGCTGAGACACGACGGGGAAGGATGTGAGAAAGTAGAAAAGTGCGGGGAGATCATGTTACCTCTCTTCTTGGCCTGCGCCACCATCATTTCATATTGCTGCCTGTGTTTCTCGGCTTCCTCGGCCGGCTTGGCTGGAAGATTACTGAAACGCATTTGTACAAATAAAGTGAGGTTGTGGGCTTTGGGGCTGCATTACACAAACAGAAGAGCCAACAGGAAGTGTTTATTCTCTTTTCCTAGTTTCAAAAAAGCAGCATAATGTTCCCCGGTTACATTGAGAGTGTTATGTATGCTTCGTATGTGTTGCTGCTCCGTGTGATTAGGGGAAGTCAAGTAAAAACCTCTATTTACAATAATATGTGCTGTGCCCCCTCCACCCCACCCCCACCGCTAGTCTAAAAGCAGCATTCTGATTAATGTTGTGCTTGTGGAATGTGACTCATTCACCCATATTTCTC
Source organism: Hippocampus mohnikei (assembly GCA_026261675.1). Classification (NCBI taxonomy): domain Eukaryota; kingdom Metazoa; phylum Chordata; class Actinopteri; order Syngnathiformes; family Syngnathidae; genus Hippocampus; species Hippocampus mohnikei. The sequence goes on along the minus strand of JAKGUB010000557.1, from coordinate 8,877,311 downwards.
CGTCTAAGGGGGGCAGCCATTTTGTACTGCCAGGCATGTGGACGCTTCACGACCACAAAAACGGAAGTCTGGCATGTCAACATTTTCATTCGTTGTGCCGCATAATGTGATGACCTATGTCACGTCGGGCGGCGCGGTGATCCAGTGGTTAGCGCGTCGACCTCACAGTGCAGCGGTACCGGGTTCGATTCCAGCTGCGGCCTTCCTGTGTGGAGTTTGCATGTTCTCCCTGTGCCTGCGTGGACTTTCTCCAGGTACTCGGGTTTCCTCCCACATTCCAAAAACATGCATGGCAGGCTGATTGAACACTCTGAATTGTCCCTAGGTGTGAGTGTGAGCGTGGATGGTTGTTCGTCTCTGTGTGCCCTGCGATTGGCTGGCAACCGGTTCAGGGTGTCCCCCGCCTACTGCCCGAAGACGGCTGGGATAGGCTTCCAGCACGCCCCACCACCCTTGTGAGGAGAAAGTGGATCAGAAAATGGATGGATGGATGTGTTACGTCGTCCTTCGACTGGGTTTCGAGGGACTGGACGTGGCGGAGCACAGTCACAATGTACAGTGTACCGATGAGAGACGAGCTGGCGGACCAGCGATAAACGGAAGCACGATTAAAATAACATGACCGACTGGTCAACTGATGATAACAGTTTGTTTCGGATTTAAAAAATGATAGTGACGATGGCGGACGGGCACCCAGGCTGCTGACGGATGACGGCCCAACAAAATGTGATCAATTGCCCATGTCTGTTACATATACAGTGTTCCATTCGTTCTGTTTTGTTTCGCGTGTAGTTTTACAGTAAGAACATGTGCGCTGGAATACTTTCCCCCCCAGAAAAGTGCATTGAAGTTGAAGAGTGTTTTAAAACGTTTCTGGAGGCTCACTGTAGTGTTTCGAAGTCCACGAATAAGACTGGTGAGTTTTGGTTGAGCACAAAAGGTTCATACAGCAAAAATGAGAAGAATGGGGGGAATGTGAAGATAAAAGAGCGACAATGTATGCTTTCATCATCCGTGTGTAAAGTAAAACTTGATAGCAAACCCAGTGTGTTTACATACGCAGGTCTGTCCTCCAGTATGAGAGCAGTGGTGGAGAGAGGCTCAAAGTCCAGGTTTTTCCTCACATTCTGCCTAGGGGACGTCAGATTGCTGTGTCCAGCTCTGCCAGTCTTTGTTTCATATTCCTGACAAGGGGAAAAAAAAATGGCAGACCGCTTGTTGTCATTCGCATTCATTCGAGAGTTTCTGGCCTCAAACATCTGACGAGAGCAGCGCAAGGCCGTAAATAGGTCAAAATATGGTCACACATACACATCGCTGCTTAATAATGCAGGCTGAGTGACCGACCGGCCATCAACTTGGCGTGCTGACACACTCTGAACGTGCTCATGATCCAAGACTGATGAAGTTGATTAGATGTATTTATTTCTTTGTTTGGCCAGGCTTGGAGAGGAAACGACAGAGCACATATTTTTGAGGGGTACCATAAAAAACAAAAAAAAAACAAACTTGAAGCGGGATTTAAAAGCAGCCATAAAAATCTTGTGAAGCACTTACCGTGGGGCTACAGCCAAATAGTAAATACATTGTAAAACGAGCCGCGTGCGCTTTGAAGCCAACACGTGAAAAGCGATTTGAAAACAAAAACAAGCCCTCATTGCTTGAAATCGTTTTTTTTTTTAAGATATTGAGATCATTCCTCACTATTGATTTCATTTTAGCTGAAACGAGACTTCCTGCGCTTTTTATTTTTGCTGACGTCTGAGTCACCCCCCTGCTCCCTGCTACGAGCAACACAAAGCGCCTTCCAGGAACTCAAAGGGGCTATTGTGTGAAATCAAGAGGCATCCTTCCGCCTGCCGAACTGGCAAAGCAGGCCGCCGGCTCGCGCCCGGGATCACATTGCTAACTCACCATGAACACAGCCGTTCCGCGCGCAACGACGGTCCTCCGGGGGTCGGGGGCGGGCTGATCTGGGAGTTTGCGTCTCCGCCGAACATTAGCCGAACGTCATGGCTGCTCCCGAGGGGGCTCGCTACTGGCGACGGTGCCCACGAGGGCCGGCGGACGAGGAGCCCGGCGGCGGGGTGGTCAAGGGACACACTCGGCGTTGGAAAAGACGCGGCCGCACGGCGGCACCCATTTGCGCGGCGGCTCCCTTCCCCACCGGCCGTCTAAAGAGGGATGCTCACGCCAGTTGCTCCGCATAAGCTCTGGAGCGGACCGCCGTGTGCGTGCATGTGCGTGCGTGTGCGTGTGCGTGCGTGCGTGCGTAGTGTGTGTGTGTGTGTGCTGCTTGAGCCAGGGCACTGAAAGGCTCTACGTTCTGCGGTGCCCTGACAGTCTTTCTAATCAAACCCAAAGAAACAGATAATCATTCCCGATGACGATATCACTCCACGACAGATGGATTTGGATTGTTGAAAAATTAAAACAGCATCGTTGCTTTCTTCAAGAGGAAAAGGTTGTGCCAAGTGCAAAGCGCCACAAAAGGTTTTTCCAAGCCCGTCTTGAAAGCAGCAGCAAAACAAAAGACTTGACATTGGAGCTTCCACCCCCCCCCCTCCTTAACCGATTCCGCAGCTCGGATATGAGGTTACAGCCACGGATCAGGTTGTGAAGCACACGTGTGGATCCCGGCTGTGAGCCTTTTGCTGCCCGGATGGAACTCTGAAAACAGCAAGTCGGAAGGACATGCTGATGCTGACGAATTATTTTGACGCAGACATTTTGATATTCAAAGTGGGGAAAAGAGTATTTAAAAAGTACATCTAGTGGTGGCGAAGACCTTTAATCATTTCAAGGACTGCGGTTACTACAGTGGACAGCTTGACATGCTTTGAGGTTACAGGGTGCACGAAAGGGTTCGAGAAAACGACACTGTTGTGTTTTTAAAATTGTGCTATTTACAAACCTTATGCAACCTTACGATGCCCCAGCTGACAAAGTCCTTGCATGATTATTTTATCTCGAGCGAGGAGTCGTAAATAGTCCTTGGCATTTATCACGACGGCGTGCCGGACAATGATAAGCGATGCTTTCATCAGCAATTGGGGTGCGACGGAAGCAAACGTTCATTACCTTCTGTATTCTTCTCGGGTCCTTGACGGGCCCCTCGCGTGGGGGCACCTTCCCAAACAGCTTCCATCCAGCATCCCGCTGCTCCACCGAGCGACTGTCCTTCACTTTCCTGGCAAAGAGGCTCCTGAAAAAAAAACACACAATGCAAACTTCTCGGTTCAGACAACCGGACGAGATACCGCACCCAAACTCCATAATAATAAAACAGTCCGCTTGAGTGCGTCCGTTTGCCTGTTTTTGCTTTCATGTAGGCATCACACAAGTGTAAGTGAGGGCTTCCACTGGAAGTGTGAACGGGAATTGGGTGCAAAAAGCAAAGTCCAAGTAGAGCGATTAAAAAACAAAACAAAAACAAAAAACAACGCAATGTTGTTAATTCACTGACCTCATGCTTGTTTATCCAATCAAGACTGACTTTTACATAGAAAAAAATACCCCCCACTCCACCCCCCAAAAAATAGACAATTGCATGCAAGAGGCTTCATTCGTTTTCACAGGGAGCCTATTGACCATTGTCGAGCCTTGAATTGTTACTTGGACAGATCAAGTAGGGGACGTTTGGGCCATCGGCAGCTGTTCTTCTCATTCAAATTTGAGTGAAGATGATGATGATATCACGTTACATCATGCGCTCTTTAACAAAGGTTTAAAAAAACAAAAAAACAGTAGGGCATGATGCAGTGAAGAGATGAAAATGACTCTTTTAAAACATTGAAGTCTTTGAAGTGAAGTGTCCGTCTTAGGACTCACCGGGAGCGGCAAAGCCATACCGGGCACTTTTCATTGAATGCAAATTACAGTGTTTGCTCTCTGTGACATATTCCGCTTTTGCGTACAGAACCAATGTTGACAGAGCTATTTTGCGCGTTTGGATTCATGGGCGGAGCGCTTCGAGTGGAACAGTCGGCGAGTCCAGCGCTGTTGCACAAGCACGACAAGCTGTGACAAGATGAGAGAAGACAAAAAGGTACGTCGAAACTTCAAAGCGCTGCGAGTGGCCGGCTGGCCGCTACAGTAAAATCCAGACAAGAGTGTTTGAAAACCCAGCGGCCCCCCACACACTTAATCGACCTGCAATTAAATCAAGAGTCGGAGCCAAACAACAACCATGATTGAAATATCCACAAACTTCCTCCTACCAGTCAATGTACAAAAGAAGCGAAGGGGCCGCCATCCTGCTCCGACACAACCTAAAAGGCTCAAAGTCGTGTCCACCAAAGTCGGGCGCGAGGACGTCGGGTAATGCCTGAGTGCGGAGCCAGAGGTGCACATGCCACGGTTTTGGCCCGGGGAGTGATCGATATCACGAAGGAACATTTCACTCCTTGCTGCTCCACCCTTTGCGGCGGGCGGGTGGAGGAGTCTGAAGGGCAGCGAGGGGAATGTGTAACTTCAGGACGTGAATGACTGACAACGACACGATGCCGCTGCATGGGAGCGCGTTGGCACCAGGAGCCGCTAAGTGGCTCCGCCGTCTCAACAAGGACGAAAGCAAGAAGCCATGCCGCTAACCATAACCAGTAAGCGTGAAAGGATTTGTGGCGATTAAGCCGGTGCGCCGAGATTAAAATGCATGAACAGGGCTTGCTGACTTCATTTGGTGAATTAAGTGCATGTGAAACCGGCACTTTTTGTCACATTCCTTCGCTACATGCTTTGTTGTCTACCTTTAAGCGATGGGTGTTTGAACAAAAAAATTAAACATTAAAAAAAATTTAAATCATGTGACCAATACAGGAAGAGTGTCGTTGGGATGCACCGCGCCAAATTGTGCTTATAAGGAAAGAAACCGTATGGACACGTTGTGGGTTTGTGTTAGAGGAATTTATGAGCAAAATTGTATCATGTTTAAAGTTTCATTTTAAGTCGGTCACATCCAAATCGTTTGGGTGCGTATACAGCACCCCCAAATGCCTGTGCACAAAGGCGCCGGCCACCTGGCCGGAGGGCCGTTGGAGTCCACAATTAGCACATCAATGTAGGTGGGCGATCACAGGGGAGAGGGCGAAACTTGGTCACAAAAGGGGAATGAATAATTCGGGAACAGCGGTTGAACAACAAAAGACGATTTGAGAACACCCGCCGCGCCCAGGCGACATTGGCCATCCGCAACGTCTGCGACATGTTGGTTCATCGTAGACCAGACAGAAAGGCGCCAACGTACTGGTGGTTCAAAGCTTAAACACAGGTAACCAATCACTACCGAGGGGCCGGACCGGGGGTGCGGCATACAAATATCGGGGGCAGTGTTTTTTTTTTTTTGCATATGTTACAATAAAAGGTCGAACTCGCGGAGGGCGGCTGGGAGTGTGATCACGGAGCAACTAAACCGTCGTTCGCTCTCAGAGATCCGCTTCCGTCGACATTGAAGACAATTTTCCCTGTGTGCCGAGTCGTTTCTTTAACTTTGTCCGAGAAAAAATCTCTGACAGAAACTTGGCGTTGTCGGCAGGATGATGCGCTTGTTCGAACGGATTTGAGCTTGTTTGTTGGACTCTCCGTTTTCCTCCGGTGGACGATTCGTGGCTGATCGCGCGTTTTGCGCCTCAAAGACCAACCAGACCCCGTGGAAACTTTTCCTGGAGGAGCCAGCCGCGCACCGACGCCGTGGGGAACGAGCAAACGCCATCATCCAGCGGACCTGGGATCGGCTCGCATCGGGACAATTGTCGGAAAATAAGGTCAGTCGGCGTGGTGGAGTAACCGTTGCGTAGTCGGTTATCTCCACTGAGTGACGGAATTAGACGAGTTAATGCCGAAAAGTAGTAGGCTAGCTCGAGTACCGTTTTGTGGTTAGCGGTACGGGGGAAGTTCGATTCCCACGGGACACAGGGCCCAAGCGCATCTGTGAGAGCATTGGCTCATTTAGATACCGTTTCTTGTTAAGCATAAACGGTAAGGAAGCGCTGTCTTCCTGCAGAGGTTGACCACCTCGGCGTATGTTTATGTCTAACGTTGTATGCGTATGTTGCGCGTATTGTTTTTGTGTTAGTGCGTAAGTGTGATTGGCGATCACGCTATTGTTTCCTTTCGGGTAACGACCCAGAACTAGATCGCGACTTTTTTTGTGTGTAAAATACCTGTAAACGCTTCTGGTTGTTGCTAGGCAACATGGCGACACGGGAGTCATCGGGCTGCTGGCAATTGGGCGGAACGCGACAGACGACTGCGCGTCACGATGTAGAAGCGTTAGTCGAAAACACACGTTTGGCTGAAATTGACTACAGAGGGTCAACGCGATTCGTGAAAAAGTGGAAAAAGAAATACGGATTCTCCGGAGACGTAAATGATTGCGATGAGTTGGAAACAGTGTTGGGCAAACTAACGCTAAAAGACAAAGAAAAGCGGAAAAATAATGAACACGGAAAACAATGGTATAAGTGTAAAATCCTCGTTGAAAGGGCCAGACAAATACGGGTGAAAAGGGAGAAAGACAAACGTCAGAGGCTAGATGAGGATTTAATTGCAGCGGCTGCTGCAACGCGACCCTCAGCCGCTCCAGCGGCCGCCATTTCGGGAGGGCTGTACCCGGCTCTCCCCCCGCATTCGAGAACTACCGCAAATGATTGGGGTAAAGATAACCCGTTACAAGCTTACCCCATGGTTGAGATGCCGGGGGCCGGGGGTGAGGGATCAATACACCTCTACCGGCCATGGACGCCGGCCGAATTTCGAGACATCGCCGCGTCACTTCCAAAACCGAAAGACGACCCGGACGAGTTCGTGAAAGAATTATCGGATTTGGTCCATAGTCACAGGCTTAACGCGAGTGAACTTTTGAAATTGCTCTCATTAACTACGAGCTCTAAATTTGCCGCAGTTGTGGGCAACTTTAATGGTAGAAGGGCTGCGGGAGGCTATCTGTGCTATGATGAACTCACGCAGCTCGGGGGGCCCCTTGACCAAATTATGGAACGTTGCGCCAAGGCGTACGAGCGGACGCAAGATCCAAAACAAATTGCCACATGCATTCAAAAGGCTGACGAAACTACGGACGATTTTTTCCACCGTCTGCGGACAGTGTTCAAAATACACGGCGGTATTCCAGAGACACAATCAGACTTGTTCAATTCGCATTTAAAACAGCATTTGCTGAACCAAACACATCCTGATGTTATCCAATATGTCAAAAGACATAATTTGAATTGGCCAACATGTCCGATCGATGAGGTTTTGAATTATGCACGGAATTTCGAGCGACTTGAGAATAAAAAAAAGAAGACAGGGAGTCATGTGACCAACATTTATTACGCCGCAAAAAGCCCACGCACACACATGCAAAATCTTCCTTATAAAGGTAATAAACGAATAAGGTCGTTTGCTCCCTTCAAATTAACTCCTAGGGACCAAAAACGTTTTGTTGAGGGCCGATGTTTCCTTTGTGGGCAAAAGGGTCACATGGTAAAAGAATGTAGACAACGGCGCAAGGACAGGCGCGTGCGGGAGCGTGATAGTAGCACGGGCACCTCCTCATCAGATGAGGAGGATTTACGACCAACACAGAATAAAACAGAGAAGGTAGCTTTGACAGCAGTTAAGGCCTCTGCGCTTTGTTTGAAACGCCCTCCTCAAGTGAGGACGAGGGTGACATCTCAGCCGATAGCAATCATGTTTTTGACACGGAAAACTACCTGCTGAGATGTCAAACCTCGTCCATGACTAAACCGGAAATGGCGTTGATGGTCGAAGGAATCCCGACTGTTTTCCTTGTTGATACTGGCGCAGACATCACCGTTCTCGGTCGTTGGGATCGCGATACTGTGAAGCCAGGCGACGGCAAAATTCGCATGAAAGGAGCACACGGCTCCGTGCAGCCCCTGACGTTATCGCAAACAGTAACCATCACTTCCCCAACAAACCCAGACCGGAAGGCACTCGTCGAAGCTGCGTTAAACCCTCGTTCTCCGCACAATTTATTGGGACGAGATGCTCAAATGCAACTCGAGATTTACACCATTGTAAATCACAAGGGCCAGGTCGAAGCCCGCATGGGGAATAGTCAAGATGATGCTCGCTATTTTTGGACACTCGATTTACCGAACGATGACGTAACTCGGATTTCCGAATGTCTAGTTCGATTGGCAGGTACCAAATTAAAGCCAGGAGGTAACGTGCAAACGGCGAACAACCTGCACGTGACCATAAGACGTAAGCAGACACCGGGACCAGACCCAGACTACATGAAAGTTTTTCTGGGCCTGGAACCTCAGGGTATTGTTATTGAACATGTGTATTGGAAAGATCAGTGGTGTTTCGCCACAGCACGGGTGGGAAGGGCAGTCAAGCCCCTCCTCGCACAAGGGCAATACATTTACATACCGCTCGGCAAACCAGAGCAATGTGAGTGGAAAACCATGAATAACCTTGCCAGCTCCGTTCCAAACCACCTGTGGAGCCCCTCCCCCACCAATCCGGGGTGCGAGGAAACACAGGATGGCTGGGTGCGTCAATACATCAATTGGAATGTGATGACCACTCTGGCCGTTCATTTCAGCTAACAAATTGCAAGAACATGTGACGTACTAGCAATAGAGGCGCAGAACACGACACATGATGAGTTGAAATCAAGACTAATTTTAGCACTTCACACAGAACGAAAATATCGGACAAATGAAAGAGCAAAACCAGACTCAGGGTTAAAGAAATTGGAAGACGGGAAGCTGCAAAGTTGACACATGGCTTGTCACATGTGTCAACAGGGGGGATGATAGCACAGGTGCACCACTATTATAACACACATGGGTTTACGCAATTTAAAATTTTCTGTTGACGTTATATAATCTGTGAAACGATACTGTCTTATTTTTGTTTATGTATGGGTTGAACTGTCTTTGAGCGCCGCGATGATTCGGGAACTGTCGTGAAAGCATTGTGCGAATTGCTGTACATTGATTTGAAGCGACACGGTGTGTACCACCCGCAATCGGCTGGATTTGTGGAACTGTCAAAGCCAGGCTCATTAAGACAATGAGAGAGACTAAATGACTATTTGATCAGAAAAAGATGCATAGGCACAATGACTTGCCAGGATGTTCTGCTCCACAGACTCGCCAGGTCCGGAGTGGTGATCAGAATTTCCTCAAGGTGCTGAAAAGACTTCTCTGGGACAGTGAACGCTGGAATGGCCCCTCCCAAGTGATTGCAGCAACAAAAACTGCGGTCAAGGTCGAAGGACGCGACGGCTCGATCCACCAGTCGCAGTGCAAGCTCCTTCGGTTCGAGGTTGAGGGGCCTAGCGACGCCAGTCCCAGGAAGGAGAATCAGCACCTAAGTCCAAGTGCGCTGACCTTGCGCGCAGCCAAAAGACCACAGGAAGGGCAATCAAGCGCTGCCTATGCATCATCAGCATCATCGGCATCATCCTCATGTGCCTAAGAGCAGTCACGGTGGGCACACAGGCCCACGAAAGGAGTGACTTGCCTCATGGGATTCAACGTCGGGAGGCAGGAGAGACGATTGTGGTATATTTTTTTTTATTTTCCTGTTTTCGTGTCGCTTGCAGGATCCCATTGGTCAGAGGTTGGTTGTGCTGCCAAATTCATGGATGCTATCAAAGTGAAGTGGCGGCTCAGCTGACTGTGGCCATGTCGCAGTACCAACAGGTGCACACGGAGTCTGACGAAGATTATTTTAGCACTGATTTTGACGATTATTCACTGTAACCTTTGATGATGATTTACTGTAACCTTATGTAAGCCCGTATGATGACTTCACAGAAAGGCATTGCAGATGTGATTGTTTGATGTTTTGGGTTGGCTTACTTTGTACATAGTTAGTTAGTTAGTAGTTAGTATACAGGTAGATTAGGTTTTTGATTTTCATTTTATGTGTGTTTAGGTTAGATTTTGGGTTCCATTTAAGGTGTAGCCATTGCCCGAAGGGTTTTCTGTCCTGATCTTGTTACACCCCATCCTCCTCAGGACAGTTTTTCCTCCCACCCGTGCAATTGCATCTCAATGTCACCTGGGCGTTAGAAGAAACTTTAATTATGATACAGAGGTGGGAATGTTAGAGGAATTTATGAGCAAAATTGTATCATGTTTAAAGTTTCATTTTAAGTCGGTCACATCCAAATCGTTTGGGTGCGTATACAGCACCCCCAAATGCCTGTGCACAAAGGCGCCGGCCACCTGGCCGGAGGGCCGTTGGAGTCCACAATTAGCACATCAATGTAGGTGGGCGATCACAGGGGAGAGGGCGAAACTTGGTCACAAAAGGGGAATGAATAATTCGGGAACAGCGGTTGAACAACAAAAGACGATTTGAGAACACCCGCCGCGCCCAGGCGACATTGGCCATCCGCAACGCTCTGCGACATGTTGGTTCATCGTAGACCAGACAGAAAGGCGCCAACGTACTGGTGGTTCAAAGCTTAAACACAGGTAACCAATCACTACCGAGGGGCCGGACCGGGGGTGCGGCATACAAATATCGGGGGCAGTGTTTTTTTTTTTTTGCATATGTTACAATAAAAGGTCGAACTCGCGGAGGGCGGCTGGGAGTGTGATCACGAGCAACTAAACCGTCGCTCGCTCTCAGAGATCCGCTCCGCCGACATTGAAGACAATTTTCCCTGTGTGCCGAGTCGTTTCTTTAACTTTGTCCGAGAAAAATCTCTGACAGTTTGTTAGATGGAGAGGATACCCGCCAATGTACCTGTGCTTGGAGTTTTTCTTTGCTTCTACATGGATCGTTGGAGAAAATGTTCACCATTCTGGAAATATAATATCTTCTGGCGTCCAATAAGGTCAATCTTTTCCTCCTTTGGGCATTGTTTACTGTTAGTTTTTAATCAAATCTCTGTTCTCTTAAATTAGATGGAGATGATGCCTGTACCTGTGCCAGTGCCACACCTTCCATCTGGTACTTAAATATTTATATACGCCATCTTCATCTGTTCCCTGTGAACGAGTGTTTTCTAAGACAGGGGAACTCGTGTCCAAGAGGAGAAATCGCCTTGTAGCAAATACACTTACAAAATGTTTGTTGCTCAATAAAAATGTATGAATGAATGAATGAATGAACGAATCAATTTTTGTTGTTTTTCTTTCAGACGATTGAACACTGTGATACACAAAATCCCATACATACTGCAAGGAAAATGCTTTACCTCTAAATGTTATTCCGGAAATATTTGCTATATTTTGCATGCCAACTCATTTGCGTATTCATACAAATTTTGAACCCTTCTCACAAAGAACTCAGCAAATGAAATTCAACAAAGATAAAATCATATTTTAAGTAAAAAAATAGCAATTGAATAAAGTTTAAATATTATTTTACGGGCTACTTTTGAGTACACAGCATGCACATTTTTATTTTTTACATTTAGTTTACTTGAATGATTATAGATGTACAGCAGAGGTCACTATTGACTGACCAACACAGTATCAATACAGTGTCAACACAGTTTTTCAATACACTCCTTGAGGTATCATCTACCCATCAGTACTTGTTTTGTGAATCCTGAGGTGGGGTTTTTTTTCCAGACCTCACGGGAGCATAGTTTGGAAGTTCCCCCCCACCCAACACTTTCTCATCCCACAGGTTTTCCACTTTTTATCTATGAGTTTGGGTTGCCATCTGGTAGCCCGTCAGATTCCCCTTCCTGTCTCCCCCGTTTTAGGGGTCTTGGATGGGTTGAAACTGTAAAATTTCATTGCTCTGCACTTGCGACATGTGCAATGACAATAAGTTAAATTCAATTCCATTCCTGATCCTCTGCAAAAAAACGAGTCATAGTACTGATGTTTACTGACTTAGAGTAGCTGTGAATATTGTCTTTGTTAGTGTCTTCATGACTGCATGATACTGCCTCTCGGTGGCAAAGTCACACACCCCAGAAGGAGTCGCAATTTAATTCAGCATGATTCACAAACTGCAAAATCCTGTTTAATAAAAGTGTGACCAGGTCTCTCTATCACCTCTTGCGGGTGCATGTGGAACACATTTCCCTCGAGAAATGACGATTTACTACAGCCTCGATTTACAAGTCTAGTAAAAGAGACTTACCCGTTGAACAAGCTGGCGAGAGATCCCAGTTTCTTTTGCCTGCCATCCTCTTCCTGTCTCATGACTCCAGGTGGGCTCGTTTGCACCGGACCCCTGAAGTCCTTGGAGCATCCCGGCAATGAAGCAAGCGCAACATCGGAGAAGGGAGCAGTGCAGCTGTCATCCGTCTCCAGGGTTACGATGGCGCTCGAGTCGGAGGTGACAGTGAAATGTAAGATGTCTTCGTTGGACACTGAGAGCTCTGTGCTCATGCTGGACACGCTGCACACCGAGACGTCGTCGCTGCGGTTCAAGGCTCGATGGCCTGCGCTGGCTCCGGGCAATCTGAGGCCCGGGCTGAAGAAGCGAGTGGCGTCGAAGCCGCTGTGTGGGAAGCTGGACGACTTGGGCACGCCGTTGCTGTCGGAGGAGTCGTCATCTAATGTCAAAGTAGCGGGAGAGTCTCCCCCGGTGACATCTGGAGGGTTGAGCTCCAAAGTTGGGATACCAGAGTCCTGCGAAGTCAGACTGTGACTGTCAAGGTCGAGACTGAGCTTCTGTAAGTTGCCGTGCAAAATGGAGGTTGTGGGGGCGCATGGTGTGGATTGACCTTGGAGTACCAGGCCCGGATCTGAGATATGCTGCTTGGAGACGTTGTGATGACTGGAGAGAGAGGAGCCTTTTACTTCACAACCGTTCTCCACAATAGCTCCTCGAATCACACCTGTGAAATAGGCATTTCCATTGAAAGTTCGAATAGCACAGTCTCATATCTGTAATTTAGCATCAGCCAGTGTCATAACCCTTGACGCAACCATATTTGAACACTCAAAGCGGACAAACGCGTAGACAAATATCACAACGCTCACGGGCGTCTTTATCCTCTGCAAAACGCGCATAATATGACAGCACTTTACTGAGTCGCAGTAGCTCGATTCGTTTCCATGGCAAATGATTTAACGTTCACGTATTTGGAGCTATTAATACCTTGACTAAATATTTCAATCCATTCAGTGACCAAACTTGTAATTTCATAAAGTTCCCTGTTCAAATTAAGTGAAATGTCAGGTTATATGCTTTCTTTTTAATAAAGAGAAGTAGTACTGTGTTGTATGAAAATAAAACCGTACACGATGCAATAGAATAAACTGGTTTTACAGAGTCTAATTACTAGTACTGCAGTATTCACGAGTTGGTCGTATGTCAGGAAGTCAAGAGCTGGAGTTTGGTAGGCTGAGTAAGTACCCAAAAGCAGCTCCTTGATAATGTGTTCATTTTGTCTTTCACTGTGTGTCGCGTTCTTTCTTTACCATTGGGTTACATGGAAAACGGATTAAGAAGCTTTTATATCACGTGCATTGCTTTAATCTTAATCCATGCAGACTACTGATAGTTAATTAATGTATACCTGTATTAGAAAATGGGCTGAAATGTTGTCTGTGTAAACAAGAGTGTCACAGGGTGACAAGTGTGTAAGTTTAGTGTGGCAAAACAACCTACCACCGCGGCTCTCCGTCCGGCCCCGGTCACAGGGGGTCAGGTTCGCCATGGGGGCCGCTCGAAGCTACAGGTGGCCGGCCGCCGTCTGCGAGTCGGAGCGCTCCATGGTGATGCGGCAACCACTATCACCTCCCCGGCTTCTCCTCAATGCAGCTCGGCGTGGAAAAAAACATGACCGCCCCGAGGTCATCTAGCGACGTAAGAGGGGAAAAAAGAAAAGAAAAAAAAACACTCGGAACGGGACTCGCTCGCACCCTGAGCCCACTTGTCTTTCTGCGTTTCCTCACTGGAACCGAAGCGAGGGTGGACGCTCTCGAATGGGTATTACGACCGCTGTTCGGTGAGCAAGGGAAATGAAGAAGTTTAGTCGCTTGAGTTGGCATCTTGTACCTGTCTGCCTGTTTCCGCCGCCATTTTAAAACAAACTTGCGACAGAGAGTAATCGAGCCCTGAGTGTTGACGTCGGATGAAGTCACCTGTCCACGACACAAGACATAATCAATCGACCTCCCAAACTACGAGACTCCATTATGACTCTCTTGGGATTTCAATTTATTTTTATTAGGACTCGTGCCTTATTCTATTTCACGACTGGACAGAAAATGGCTTTTAATAAGAAATTGTTAACCTCAGTTTTTGTTCCTAACTCTTCAAATTCCCGTTTATTCGCACACGGTGTAGATTTTAAACCAACCTAAAAAAATCACTCTCCGTAGCATCTTTCCCCTCCTCGTTTCGTTCGTAATTCGTTTTTTCTACCGTCAGCAGAGGGAGCTTCCGTTTTCTAAATCAAAATGTAGTTCTGCTTCACGGTCAGCAGAGGGTACCCGCACTTCTTGGGAGTCAAAATTGCGTCCTTCATTTGCAATTACAATTCTGTACTCCTTTGTCCAAAAACTGATACATGTAATCAGGAGGAAAAATACAATTTTCAAGAGTAAAGTATGAAATTAAAGTCATTTAATCCATTGGTTTCAACTGGCCAACAAAGAGCCAAAACGTACAGTACAACATGACGTCAATGATATATTATTGGTATATTTAAAAAAGAGGCAAACTGGCATTCTGATGCTTGGTCGACCCTTTTATTAAATGTTAATGAAATCCACAATGAAACAAAATCATTTACTCAGGGTGTACATGAAATCAGAACACACACGGCTACTTTGAGGGGGATGGGGACAACCAAGACGAAGGAATGAAATGATTTAAAAAGTTTTCAGTGCGGGATTATGTTCGTTGAACCACGGCACGATCCCAACTCAACGAGTCGCTCGCTGGTAGTGTCGTTCCAAAAACAACAACATAGCCCCTCACTGACTGCATTTTCTTCATCACATGTTTTGTTGCCGTTTCTTTTTCGTTCAAATGCATCATAGTAAAAAGGAAGAATTTCACAAAGGTGTGACGCGTTCCTTTAGGAAAAACAATTTTATGGAGAAAGGTGTGACGCGTTCCTTTCAACTAAGCGCTTTATGAGTCACTGTTTTTGATGACAAACTCCCGCCAGCATTTTTTTGAACACTCACTGACATGTTCTGTCGCCACCCAACCTCAACCACGACTCAACTCGAAACGTGAAAATCGTCTCGGATTGGGCCAAAAATACCATCAAACCGATCAATCACCTCACTCTTAAACATTTTGGTTCACCCCAAAATGGTGGACTAATGTTTGCATGCTGCATTTTCAGAGACCTTTTTTTAATGCAGGTGTCCTGTGAAAAACAAACATGCAACATTTGACACGATTGTTTTTTTTTCTCCACATACTCTTGAAGGTTTACAAGTGCCAAGGCATTGCATAGAAACCTCGGGGGCTCTTGAGAAGCCCCCCGCATTGCTTATGCAGTCTACGATGGCTTTTTTTTCTCCTTCTATCTCCCTCCTCTCCTTAAACGATATAGCTCTAAATAAAACCAGTCATCTCTGTGGCTTGCTTGGAAATAATGTCAATGTGAAGTCTACAATCAATGTTTGGTCAATGCACTTCCACAGCTGATTGTAGATCATGTTGATGAAAATATATGAAAAAATTCCTGAGTGTCTGATGAACGTGAAAGACAAGATGGCCGAGACCCTGAAGCTGGAGTAGGGTCCCACATTTCAAAACGCACGGCCTTCTTTCTACCTGCCACGCATATGAACCACTATATTGACGCATTCATTTCCAAGCAATGACGCACTGATGGGAAGTTTGTGCTTGAGAATCATGGTAAGGATCTAAAAAAAATAATAAGCCTTGCCAAGTTCCCTTCAACCAGAACAAAATCGAAGATCAACTGGGAAAGACATGTGGCCGACTAAATGCAACACAGGCAAATCTTTTACCCTGCAGATATTTTTTTTTCACTATAATTTCAACCAGCAACACACAAGTCGCAGCATGGCTCAATAACATACACTTGAACCTTTGAATCCAATTTGTTTCAATGTTTTTTTCTTGTTTTTTTTTTAAATGTATTTGCTTTTTTGTTTTGATTTTAAAGAACGTATGCATGCGTACACATTCACCATTCAAGTTGAATCACGCTAGTTGTGACAAATGTTATTCGCGCGCATCGGAGTATGACTCCATACTTCAACAAGATATATGGTGAATCAAATAAAATTGAAAAGAAAAACACAACATACATTTAAAAAATCCAACCGTACCTTGTAGCGTAATTATGGCTTTTTTTTTTTGTTATAACCATATTCATGTTTCGCTATCGACAACAGAGTTGCAACACAATCATGAACTCCAAGCAGAGTCATTTGTAGGTTTTGTTTCAGGAGGCCAAACTGAAAGGAAATGCATTTGCGCAACTCAAAAGGTTACATCAAAGAAAACCACATTAAACAGCAAATCAGGAAAAACACATTTTCTCCTTTTTATAATTTTGGAGGGGGAAAAAAGGTAAAGGATGATGGATTTGGGACTAATCTGGATGACAAAGGAAAAAAAATGCTATTCCATCGATTACCACAGCCACATTATGGAAAATATTTTTAGCACCAGTGTTGTGTACAATAGAAGTAACAAAAGGTTTTTAAAAAAAATCAACTGCAAAAGGGTGCAGAAAACTTTTTGTGGGTCTTTTTTTTCCTCCTACCAAATTATTTCAGTTCAAAAGACTGGTATGTGATAATGCGTTCCTGTTTTTTCTCTTTTTGGTGTTTGTTTTTGCTCACAAACCACACCTTACTCTACAACTAAGGTTTCAAAAACTCAGCTTTTTCCATACAGTGGGGAAAAGTCATCTTTAAAAACAAAAACTGCACGCATTCTCTACTTCTTTCATAATTGCATCCCAACAAACTAGAGAAAATTGAACTCAAAAATCACATCTGGTCTTTCTCGACGGAGGATGAAGAGCAGCGCATGGGATTGCAGTTTTATGCAGCAATTAGTTTTTGTTTGCTTTATTTTGTTTACTGAGGAAAAAAAGGAGTGAAACTGGCCAGACAAACGCACACGCACGACCATTCAGACGCCACTAACTATCCCGTATTGTCGCTGGGAAGTAGGAAGGTGCAACTGAAAAAAAAAAGTGGTGATCTCATAGCTGCATCAACTGCAACGCGCTCTAAAATGCTTTCAACGGCTATCTCTGCACGTGGCATCACACAACTTTTTTTTTTTTTGTGTCGATCTGATTATTGATTACACAAGCATCGAGTTAGTAAATGAAAAAACAAACAGCAGTTACGCGTGTGCTGGGGAAGCAGTGGAAAGCGAGAGATTAGCCTCGGTTAGGTTTTGCGGCTCTGAGATGAACCTGAATAAAAGCTGGTGGCGGTCCAGAACTGTTCCTCGTGCCAACACAAGTCCACAGCGAAATGAAGAACTCAAATGTTGCTGCTGCCTAGAAGGAAATGCAGGAACTTTTCAACGGTCGCCTTCACATCAAAAACATTTTTCACCACAGTGCCGCTCGCTTGCATTTCAAGGCCCCGCTGTGGAGCATTCTTCACGAGGCTTACCTGTACACTGAGAGCCGGGGAACAAGGGCGGGCCGAGTGCATTTTGCCACCAGCACTCATCGTCCTGGTTGCCAGTGACTCTCTGTCCGCTTCTATTTAACAGAGGGAACTAGACAGAAATCCGACAAGAGCGTTACGTCAGAGCAAGTGTGGCGTTTCGGCGCGGCTGGAGAAAACGACTCACCTGCGGCACGTCTCTGACAAAGTCGTACGCGATGCCGTATTTGGGGATTTGACCCGCCGCCACCCGCAAGTAGCTCGCTTTTTCCACCGGAGATTGCTCTTTTCGCGACGGAGCGACCGAGGAGCTCGTCCGCCCGCCTGCATTCGACACGTCGTCCAATAATCTTTCTTGCTCGGCGATGGGCAGAAGGACGCCGGGGCCTTCCTGCGAATCCAGAGAGGTCTGGGCACTCTTCTCCATGCCGGACTTCTTCAACCTGGGCAGGAATTTGCCAGATTCCAGTTCAGACTTCCCATAGTACGGGCCCTCGCATTCCGCGTCGTCCTCGAGTGGTTTGAGATCCGCCTGAGGATCGTCGAAGACGTCCACCGGTGCCAGGACGGGGAAACCCGTCTCCTCTTTGTCAGTCTCGGCCTCCGAATCGCTCACCCCGCCGGGAGACAACTCGGAGGCCGATATCGGCCGGAAATGAGTCCTGGGGGAAATGCGAATGGCCCTGTACTGCGTTTGGTTGATGCCATAAATTTGCGGGCAGAAGGCCTCGCTCTCCGAGTCGGAGCAAAGTATCGATTTCGGCTTGAACCCTGGACTGAAGGAGGCCATGTCCTCGGGCTCAAAGGAACACTCCACGTGGAGAACTTGAGAGAAGGGATTGTTCAGGTCCAAGGATCCAAACGGGTATTCTAAACGCTGCTCTTGGCCACGCAAGCTGTCGTAAGATCCCAGCAAATCTTCCCGGAAGATGAAAGAAAATCCCTTGTTGAATCCGTCTCGGCTCCCCGCGATGGCGTGCTCGCTTTGGCCGAAGGACACCAGCGGCCTCCACAGGCGCCGGTGTCCCGGAGCAAAGCAGCCGCCCTTGTTCACCAACACGTCTGCGCCCGCGATGGTGAGCATTTCCGAACTCGAACGAGACGCGGCGGTAGACGGCAGCAAGCTGTGCTGAGATTCATTCGGCGGCACGACGGCCCAATTCTTATCGCAACTTAACGTCGTGAACTCCCCGTACACGCCGCCGATGATGAAAGATGTGCTATCTTTATCAGATCTCAAGTCCCAGGGCGTGGACGGAGTCGTGTAGTCCCCGGCGCCATCTAACTTAGAGGCTTTGTTTTTGGCTAAGTCCTGTTCTTCGTTCTTGCCCTCCCAGAGGTGATACTCCGAGCGCTGCACTGCTTTTTTCTGAGGCGCCTCAACCGGACCGCCCTTGGCCGGCACCTCCAGGCAGCCGCCGCAGTAACCGCCCGAGTCTTCGGAAAACACCTTCTCGCTCATTTTCTCCCCACCTTGCCTTGACGCCGCCAACTTGGCCTCACCGACTGCGGACCAAATGTCTTTGATTATTCCTGAGCTGTACTCGCCCCTTTGTCGGTTTGCGTTATCTGAGAAAACGCTCGTAAGGTACGGTTTACTCTCGTCCTCTTCCAATGCTATTCCACAAAGGGACTCCAATTTGGATTTTGTGGTGTAAGTCTGACAGGAGGCGGTGCAAACACTCGCTTCCTCACATTTGCGCCCAGAGTCCTCTTGCAAGAAGTCCAAGATTTCATCCTCGAGATATGTACCGGAAATCGGAGGGATGATACAATCAATTTCCTCGGTGCCAATCGGAGCGGCGGGGTCCTCGGCGGGAATGGTCCCATGCTCATTGTCCGAACGAGTCTCTTCCGAGTGTGACCATGGACTGCACGTCCGCGTTGAAAGGTTGGAGCAGTGTTCAGTTTCATCAAAGGCACTATTTTTGGTCCATATGAGCAAACGAGACTGTTTGTTAGCATGCAGGTCGAGGCAGCTGCTAGCGTCGGCGTTGCCGTCGTGAGTGACAGAGAGCGAGTCGCGGGGAAAAGAAAGAGTGGGACTGTCGTATTGCAGCTCAAAAAGGGAGAAGCCGGACGAGTTCGGGCCAGGCGGCTCGCCGGCCGTCTCGGCAGCGTGCGGCTCCGCCGCATTTCCGGATAGATTGCGCAGGGTCAAGGAAACACTATCGAGGAGCGGGGAGAGTCGAACGGGCGAGTCGCCCATGAAACTTTCCCCATCAATATCGTCTGAAGTCGACGGCGAGAAACATCCCCAGACTTGAGCCATGCTGTGGAGATCCTCCATTAGGAACCCGTAAGATCCCGAGGCTTCCTCCAAGTCTGCCCTTATTGCACTTTTCCCTTGCTGCTCGAGTCCGTCGAACACTAAACAACTTTGCTCCTTGCTTTTTTGCCGAATCATGCTGAGGATCCGACTCTCTCGTAACGAGTCTGAGGCACTAGTATCCAATATGGATTGATAAATATCAACTTCATAGAAGTCGTCAAATTCTGGCAGATGCCTGTCATCTAAATGTCCACTATCCTCTGGCCGAGGGCAGCTTGAGGTCCCGATGAGTTCCGCCGTCTCCTCGTCTGCTTCGCCGGACGCTTCCACAAAGTGGCCGTCCACAAAGCAGCCCGCGGCGAGGTACGTTCTCGAGTAGTTCTCGTTGGCAACGCAGATTCCCTGGATTCTTTCCGGCAGCGCGGCCGCGTCAGCTGCCAAGGCAAAGTCTACCGGGGAGCCGACTTTGCTTCGATACTTTGTTTCCAGCTTGCTTTGCTTGCTGCTAAAAGGTACAAAATAGTCTGTGATGGGCTCGGTGTACCAAAGCGGCTCCTCCATGTATTCCTTTGCGTTTCTCTCCTCAAACCTCATCGCGGTTGCTTGCGGCCAGACGGGATCTTTATAAATCTCTTTCAGGGATCTCCTATTCTTCTTGTAAAGCTGCGGTGGTTTGCCCGTCCCCCCTGTGTTTCGTCGCTCCTCTTTGTCCACAGCCTTCAGCTGGAGCTTCGGCTGTCCGCTATTGCGCTGCCTCTTATTCTTCCCAACCTCCCTGGATTTGTGCCTTACCCTAACCGCCTTGCTTCTGAACGACTTGTCGCCCTGGTTCCCACTTGAGCTGGACCCCCCCTCGCTCGAGCCAGAAGACCAGGATCGGGCCCGATATTTGCCCTCGGACCGGTGTCTGGCTTGTCTCTTGGAGTGGGCCGTGTTCTTCTCCTCTGCCGCCGCGCCGCCGTGGTATCGGTTCTCTTTCTCCTTCTTGCTTCGGCAGTGCTGGCCTCTCTCGGTTGTCGCGCCGGTGATGGTAGCGCACGCTTCAGGGTTCCGCTCCTTGGCAGCCTCGCATTCGCTGTTGCAATCTTTCGGGGAGGAAGTGTCTGTGCTGGTTTGCGGAGCGGCCGAGGATGATGAACTCGAGTATGCGCAGGCCTTGGCTTTGTTCCACACGGTCATGATCTCTTGGAGACAAACGGGCTTCTCTGACAAAGGTGGGAAGGCTTCATAATACCTAAGTCGCAATTGACAAAAGGGAGACGCATTCAACCAACCATCCCATTTTTTGTTATTGCCTATGTTCAAATGCGCAACAGTTGTGACATGACTTACATTTCCACCTGGTCCTTTGAAGAGGGGGACTCAAATCGCTCGGGAGAATGTGCGCCATCAGACTTTTTTGGGATCGGTTTTTCCTCTGTAGGAAAAAATACAATACATACACATGTATTTATAAATAAAATTTGCTTTTTCTAGTTTCAACTTAACTAAATAAGATGCCTCGTGCAAAAACAAACCTTTCTGTTTGTTTTGAATGTCCCTTAGTTTGGAGCAAAGCTCCTCGACCAGGCTTTCAATTCCAGAGTTCTGAAAAATGCAAACAAAAGACACCAGCGGTAGTTAGGGGTGCCGGTCTCATTGGCGTAATACTTGAGAGAGACTTATGCCGTCATCCGAAAATCAAGAATTTAAAACACAGGGCCAAAGCAGCAGAACGGTGCTTGACTGTGACTGCACTATATTTACTTAAGTATCTCAGGAACTTTTGAGAAAAGCAAAAGATGAACTCTGTCAAACTCTCTTCACAACAACTTATGCCTTTCTTTAACCAACAAAAATAAATAGGGGCGCAGTTTCTTCTAGGCCTACATTTGCTTTTACCTCATTGTGCCGAAGCTGGTCAGCTGACACCCAAATGTCTACTGCAATCCCGTGTCGCATATGCCAGTTAAAAAATAGACAGCACAGTCCAGTCTAGCCAGGGCTTGTTGCCAAGACCCAACCCCACGATATACCCACAGCACCCCTTTTACTTTGTGCGCAGTCATGATGAAGTCGGCGTAGGCAACATAGCCTCCTGTGGATTTTCTCACATACGTCAAGCACTACCATGCTTAATTCAAACCATTTCACATATTACCCTCAGTGGCAGAGTTCCATTAGCAAAAGCTATGTCTGTACATTCAAGAGCATGGCATTCTCTAATAACAGGAAGCTCGGCCCGGGCAGCGCTTACCTCATCAGATGCAGAACGTAGACATTGCACCGCCGCTTGTTTCTTCATTTCCTCCAGACTCAGGTCGCTGCCTCCCTTCTTCTTACTCTTGCTCCATTTCTTCCCAGTTCCCTTCTCCCAGCCCAAAAAGATGTCATTCTCCTGTCAACCAAATGTTGAATAATTGAGAGCGGACCAAGATGTGCAACAGGGTCGTATTGCGAAACCTTACTTGAAGATAGTCCTGCAGGTCATAGTCGTAGCTGTCATGCAGGAGGAGGCTGAGGACATAGCGGGTGTAAATCATGGCATCGATCCCGCACTTCTCCAGCTCCTGGCCCAGCCAGCTTTGCACTGGACCCAGCGACTGGAGCAGGGACATCTCTTAAGCGGGAAGGGGGGCCACAAGCGGGTTGGAGCAAGAGAGCGTCTCGGGAGGAGCAGGGCCGTCTGAATCGGTGCTCACAGGACGCATGAGACCTCAGGTGTTTGTTATCCTCAGGTGGACTGGCATCGCGAGGAGTTGTTTGTCGGGTGGTTGGCGGAGACGAGTGCGGAGGGAGAGCGAGACGGAACCCGGAACTTCTGGAAGGTGGGCTAATCACTCCAGGGGGATGCACTGAAGGGGTTCTACGTGAGCAGACATGTGGGATTATTTTTCCCCTTTTTGGTTGCTTTCAGCAAAAAGGGTGGTTTTATTCGTCAGGCATGACTTGTGCCGCTGATGGATCTGAGCTGCGCAGCTAAACACAACAATGTGTTTGCGTCACACAGAGGCGCCCATGTCGCAGCAAACACTTCGCCAGCGCCACCTAAAACACAGCGGACAGACATGTCAGTGGAGGGGGAACATTTCTTGGCTTGTTTTCAGCAATGAACATATTACAAAACACCTATTCATACCAAGACACCCCGGAGGCAGACTGTCATCAACAACCACTCTTTACAATTTGAAAATTCCATTTGATAGAAACAGCGAGATCACCTCACCATTTAAAACCGATTTTGGAACATAACACATGGCGCTGAAAGTCAAATAACCAACAGACAGCAGTGACACTGCGTCAGTCAAAAGGTGAGATTGTGATGCTACCTTTGAAGCCAAGTGGCAGGAAAACACTTGCTGTCAACAACATGTGTTTTGGAGGCTTACATCAGGTACGTAAGAAAATGGAAATTGCGCTGTTGTGATTTGCCCATGTGGCCGTCAGTCAAGGAAGGCCCAGTACAGGACAGGTTACCTATCATGAGACATCAAAAGGACAAAGCTAAGAAGCTTAACTGTGTGCTGCAGCCCGACACACTTGCATGAAGTCCAGATAAGTTACCTTCGCTGGCTGGCCGAATCAATAACTGTGTAAATGCTGAGGAGCTCTATGAATGTCCACATTCCAAAGTTTACCACTTTTCCCATGATTCTACCTTTAAGTCAAAGAGACATTAATTGAAAAATTGACCATCCCCCACTCCGAATTCAAACTGTTCAGCTCATTTGTATCATGTTGGTAACGATTGTCCACATCCCCGAAATTCCAGTCAAGTTTACAAATCCATGCAATATTTGATCTATTTCCCTCCACCTTTCTCGTTTCTTGACCAATTGAAACCACTCCAACTTCAAAATAGTCACCTCTTTCGGGAACTGTTGGGGAGTGGGGTTGTCAAAATTTCACGCTAAAATCTCGAGATTAAGTCATACTGCACATGCATTTTCTCCTTCGACCATTCTAATTTCAACAATTCGATTAATTCCACTGGATTTGCGTGTAATTTAAAAAAATTCCAGCTGCGTAACAGGATTTAACTAGGTATACAACTCTGTGAAACACACGACCTACAAGCATTTTAGTTTTTGTTTTGGGGGAATTGTGACTCATATTTCAAAAGACTGTATTTTGTTCATATCAACTTTGTTCGACTGACAGCCACAGTCCCCAAACGCCGTGGGTGTTCTTCGAGGTAAAGTTTCGCCCGGTTATTGCACACGACATCTTTAAAATGTCTCCGCGCTCGTTCGCAGTCAAACAAGGTTAGCTGGACCACCGACCTTTAATGTTAGCTCAAGCAGCTAATCACGTTGCACATCAAGCTAGCTCGCCTCGTTCAATCGGGCAAGTCATATCGGCAACACCAACTCCCGAAAACTATGCGGCTACTTTCGCGTGTGTTGACGCACTATTTTTGCTTTCACTTTGCCGTCTGTCCGGCGAATGACTTGTTCCGTGCGCGGTGACATTCGAGCTCCAGGGCGCAACCGTCAAGCTAGCAAGCGGCGACCCTCTGACATTAGGCCAAGTCGTTTACTTGGAAGTGGGCAGCATGGCATCCGAAATGTTGGGAGAGGTCAAAAAGTGAGCGATCGGATCCCAACGCCCGCTTCGAAGTAGGCTCGTTGTTGCGGGGAGGAGGAGCTGCCGCTGCCGCTACTGCGTGTGGAAGGCTAACCGTTGAGGACTTGACAGTTGCTCTCTTCAAAAATGTGCGCCATGTCGTCACACAGTTAAAAGCGAGGAACGCGCGTAGAATAAAAGGCACGACAACACACGAACGCCAGGCCGCTCGACGTACCTGCGAGCGGGCAGAAGAGGAGAGCAACACCGAAAGGGGAGCGGCTACTTGTCACTTGCTGCCGTTCCGAGCTCGGGCTCTGGAATCCGCTGCTGTAGCATAGCGTATCATGGACGCCGACAGAAATGGCGCTGTTTTCACGTCCAGTGCCACTTGAGCGCGGACGGTGAAAATGGCGACATTCGGGCTCAAGCGAACGGAAGCGTCGCCCGTTGAATGCCAGGTCGCGCCAGAGCCACAATGGCTGACACCTAAAGCCAGTTTCAGTCGAAGGACGGCGCTTTATGCGCCACCTCTTGAGTTGGTATCTAGGCAACGAGGCAAACCTCTGCCGTCCTATTACCAGACAAGGGCTCCTTCCGCCAGGGTATTGCATCAGAAACACAAGTAGTACGCTAAACGCCGGTTAATTATTATTATTATTTATTACTACTATTATTATTAATAATAATAATAATAGAATTGTAATTACAGTAATAATTATTATTATTTTAAATAATTGTTTTTCCATTTGGTCTATAGTCAATTAACCATGTTTTACTCTGCCATCTACAGCCAGGTCGGCATTACAAATGAGAATCTCCCATCCAAGTATCAAGAATCTGTTCCCAGTGTCTTTACCTGGCTTACAAAAATAAATAAATTTTTCTGCATCCCTACAGCAGCGTTTGTGTGTGTGTGTGTGTGTGTGTGTGTGTGTGTGTGTGTCCAGAGAAAATAAATTAAAAGGACTCACTCAAAATCCCAACTCCAGTTAAGCATAACTACCATCACAAAAGGGAATTTATGTGATGTGTTAATGGTTATTGTGTTTAAAGCACTACAAAAAAACAATATAATTTATGGGAAATTATTTTTGTTTGAAAACTGGCTCCCTAAAGCTTTACTTAAAAGTGTCTAATTTTCATCCTTCTTTCTGATTTTTATACAATAGCTCTGGCACGATTGTAGCTTTCTTAAGCACTTTTGTTTCTGGCAAGTGTTGTAACTTCTACAGAGCCATCTGGCGGTTCAGGGTACCGGTAGTTTTTTTTGCAGGGGGGTGACCACTTGGCCTGTTGAGTGGCACACTTCACGTGACCTTTTGGGACACAATGAGTCAAGGCTACATGAATGTCATGTTTCAATTGTCATAGCTGAGAAAAATAATCACCAAGCCACGATCTCTTGTGGCTAGTTACCAGGGTAACTAGAGTACGTATTGACTCGTGCGTCTGATTTGCATCTGCATCCGAAGCCCTGGAGCCAAAGGTCAAACACTTAATTGATCGGGAGTAGCGCACACAGACTTGTGATGATGAGGACACGTGGGCTTCGTCAATATCGGCAAAACAAAATCACTCAATTCCAATGGATCACAATGATTTTTTTTTGTTATGTAGCACAGCATGTGGAGGGACGTTCACTTTCAAAACATGTGTTTGTTAAAATGGTCTATTTGGAGCAGATGGCGCAGTTCAAGGGTGCTCAGTAATCCTCTTGGAGGAGTTTTTCAGATGGGGCCTAGTCAGTGGTATTCACCGGCCGGCAAAGCAAAACATAAACGTGCAATGTTTGAAAAATGTCTGCTCTTTTTTTCGCATTTTCAATGAAGCAATTGTGAAAAATTTTCAGTATTCCTTTTGTGTGATATATTGTCTGCTTTTGTCCCCCAAAAAAAAATCTACCTAACCTTTTCTCTTCACCTACAGCTACGGCCATGTTTTTAATTTATTTGTGCAACGGGCAGCAAATGACTGGACTTTGGACTAAGTTTCTCCAGGAACCGCTGCAATTGAACATACGATGACTCTGCATTAAAAAGTCAATCAATTACGATCCAATCTCCCCAGTGGCTTTTTTATTGAACAAAGCAGTCAGTGATCATTGCTGCTTAGCATTGAATATCCACATAACACTTCCCCTTGATAAGATGTTAATTCTGACAAAGGCTTAGTTGTTTTATTTCGCAGGTCCCCAAGGGGGATTTTTTTTCACAGGGTGTCTGACAAAGTTGAAAGTCTCCTCGTCCTGTGATTCCTATGTCTAAGTGGGTCGCTCCGTCAAACTTTACTGCTTTTAATTATGTCACAGTCGGTCAAAGCGGGAGGGGGTGATTGCGTCACATGGTGCACAGAGCATGCGTTATCAGGACATTCCAGGCACGCGTGTTATCTCAATGCAAAACTTTGCGATCCCTGTGATGAAACCAGTGAAACAAGAGTCATGTCAATGAATTCATGGCTGCGGCGTTGCCGTGAAAATTCAAATTACAGCCTTTTTGCAAAGTTCTTCAACTGATTGCGCGGCAAAGCGGTCTGCTGTATGTGGGTTAGAGGTGAGCGGCTTGTGCACTATGAGTGGGGCCTTTGTGCCATCGCTCCAACCTCAGGAACTGTCATGACTTGACCTGAGACAGACTTAAGGTGCTAATTTTCAGAGTCTGGCCCCATACTAACCTGTTACTTTGTTATGCCAGAACAGTACATATTTCGTTGTGGGGTGATCTAAGCTTGCAGTTATGAATTGAGCTCACTTCACAACAAGCAAGTGTATGTCACATACTGTAGAATAAGATAGTAAGCATTCTTCAAAAAAGAGGCTTTAGGCCATTTGCGACTCCCAGCTGAAATTTGCTGTCAAACTAGCCTAAACAAAACGAATCCCACCTTTTTTATTATGAAAGCAACCGCATAGCTTAGCCTTTCAGTCTACCGCTAACTAGCACCTGTGCTCCGTTGCTATAACCCTTTAAGCAACGTACTGAACACAAACTGTGCACCAACACATGTCAACAGAAAGTATAACAGTATGCCGGGTCATATGTTATTTATCTTCTGCATAGAACGAATTTGTTTTAGGAGAGTTGAGACATCTAAATAAACACATCACAACATTTTTTTTTCTGGAATGGCCTATTGGTATTTGTACTCATTTCAATAGAGACAAAATGAAAAACTTGACTTGTGACTTGATAAGACTTCAAATTTGGTTGGGACTCAACTTGATTGGCTTGATTTTGACACCCGAGACTCAATTATGACTTGCAAATACAGTATGTGACTAACTCCGACTCTAATATATTATCACAAAGGCTCTGCATCCAGTTTGACGGAATGCTTCCGTAATGGCAACGTGATAGGAATGTGCGGTATGGCACAAAGCTTGCAATCAGCTGGCCAGTCGGAGCAGACAAGTTGAAGGCGAGAGATGCTGTCACACCCGCCGGCTACCTGACTGATTTGTTTTGGAAAAAGACAGGACAACCATAGTGTCACAAGGCAGTCACAAAACAATTGGTTGACAAAAATGACACAGGGAGAAAAAGAGACTGGAAGTGTTACAGAAAGGCATAGTCCTCTGTTGTGGTCACCTTAATCCCCATTAAGCCGGTGTAATCTATTGAGCGCACACAGGTTAAGGTAAAAAGGGGTCAGGTTGGCGACCTCACTAGCCGATTAATGGAAGTCATTTGATGCAAAGTTTAGATTTGCCACTAGAGAGCAGCAGAGGCATGCTAAATAAACGTTTGCCAACTCTTGAGCCAAGGTCCATTATTTTACATTAGAAGAATCTCATGGCACACGACGAAACAAAAAAATATCTTTAAAAAAATGGTGATATAAGATTGTCAGATTTTACATTCACATTGAAGAGCAAAGAGTGTTGTTAACAACCCTGTCAAATTAGATTGATTAAAAAAAAATCATCATCAGGTTAAAATGAAATGAGGCTTCAAAATCGTGAAAAGTCAGACTTCTTTAAAACAAAAAAACAAAACAAAAAATCCCTCCTCCTCACTCTGAAGCCTTTCTCTGCCGTGACGTGTGTGCGTTTATGGCCGACAATGAGATGCTCTGAAAATGCCATGCTAGTAAACAATGTGACGGTGCTTTCTACTGTCTTTGTTATTAATTTATTGTTTTATTGCTTATAGCTGTATATATGATATTTGGTCCATGTACAGCCCTTTGTATACAGCGGTGGTTGTTTTAAAGTGCTCGAGAAATACAGTTGAGTTGAGTTGGGTAAGACCTCTTTGGTTTGTGGTCATAGCTGGCTGGCTAACCTAAGCTATCTCCCGAAACTGTCTGCTAGGTAATAGATTTTCTCTTCACTGTAAACACACCAAAACAAAACAGACAAACAAACAAACAAACAAAAAACCTTTACAGCTATTTTAGCTTGCTAACCTGACCGGTTAACCAAATTTCTGAATTCACTTTTTGCTCTTCAATAATCGGAACAAGTGAAGTCATGGTCTTTCGCTGTGAATTTCTGTTTGAATCTGTTGCGAGTGTATTGTTTGTTTGGATTTACCTCGTCCACCTCTTGCCTCGCTGAGACCAGTGAGCTTTTGTGTGACTTGCGATGCTGACATTTTTACCTTCAATTGTTCAACGACAGATGGCCCTTCTCTTGCGTGTAAAGAAATGACCCGTAACACATTTGTTTCAAGCACTGAAACCGGTTTTATTTCAACAACCTCCACCAGGCGTTGTCAGAGGGCACATCCTGCCACTCACTTCTCAGGACAGCAAGCGGATTTGAAGAAGCAGGCGAGGCAGGAAATGGTGATGATGAACTCCTTGAAGTCAATTTCTCCATCTCCATCAAAATCCATGAGAAGCTTTTGCCCGTCTGGGTTTCCCTGCGCTGCCTGTACACACCAAGAACACAAAGTGTAAAAAAATATATTGTTCAATGACTAATAAACGTGAGTAACTTCCAATTTATCAGAGCATAAACTACTACACGCATGCCTGTTTAACATTTCTAATTGCTGTAACACTCATGCTAATTTCGCTAATTTCTACTAGCCTGATTTTGTGCTTTGCAGTAAATTTGACCATTAAGCTCATGGACGTTTCTTCATAGGAAAGGGTGTGGTTGAACATTTTGTTCAGTTCGATTCATATTTGTCTATCCATTTTGCAGTGAAGTGCATGTCACCTTCAAAAGATTGGGCAGCTCTTTCTTCATCAGGGTCTTGGCCTCATTCTTGTTCAGGGTGGCCTTCTTCCCATCGGCGCCGGCGTGTTCGTCAAAGACTTGGTAGAGAGTGAAAAAGGTCTTCTCCAGTGCAGTTAAATTTAAGTCACACATTGTGGAAAGGGACGTCAGCGAGCGCCGCCAGGAAGGAATTGCGGGAGATGAGTTGCATGGAGCCTAGGTGGAAGCTTGTTTTATACCTTGGTGGGACAAAGGCTCAGATGGGCAGGGACCAGTTGAGCAACACATCAGGTTATTCTGGTCGAAGTTTGTAACTAGAGGTACCATAAACTGGAAATATGACATTGGTCATAATAGGAAGAATGAAGCAGACGCCCAGTGTACATACAGTATCAAACAAAGACCTTCTTTATGGTATTTACTTGTTGATTAGTTTAAGGAGTGGCCTTTGTATTTCAGGGTGTTGATATAGCATGAGTGTGTACAAAAGTGAAAAAGGCTTGTGTCAGAGTTGTTCACTCGGACAGTTGAACAAACAGACTCAGGAAGAGATTGTCTTTTCTGCCGGCAGGAGGCGCAGTTTCTACGAAGCCACTCCGTGTGCGCTTCCCACTGACACCTGACCCCTGCAACCTCTGCCGGCCTTTTTATTGGTTGTGTATGCAAATTACAAGTGATATGTCAGAAAAACGCTCCCTTCTTCAAATGTCACACCTCTCAGCCCAGCCCACCGATACGCCCCTCAGAGGCCAAAACATCTCTCGCTACAAACAATGGCTTATCATGCTGCCCTCCCGAAGTTGAACCTTCCTGCCGACATTATCAGTTGATGAGGACTTGGCTTTATTCAGCTCAAGTTGGCCCTTTTTTCTGTGTGCTCCATTGTGTACAAATTGTGAGAACATACCGTTCGAGGTCAATCAAGCATATACAGAACTGAAATGAAACTTGAAAACATGATAATATTAAGTTCGTCTTTCTCCATCAGCTTGTTACATGGCGCATATCCAAGTGCCTGAGAAAGTAAGGATGGTGACATTTTCCTTCAAAATTTTTTAATTTTATTTTGAACATGAGTGAATAACTCTTTATTTTTAAAGATGGCCCTTTCAGTCCGCTGCACAAATAAAAGCTCAAATAAACAAGCAGGTTACAAAGAGAAACTGGTTGAAATGTCGCAGACGTTGTTTCCACTTCCTGTCACTGACCTGCCAGTCACGGCCACATAAAACACACACACACACGCACGCACGCACACACACACACACACACACACACACACACACACACACACACACACACACACACACACACACACACACACACACACACACACACGCACTTTCCGCTCGGTTTCATGGCCCGGAAATTGCATGACATGAAAACCCGCTCACAGCTGAGACGGTTGTCAATTCACAACTTCTGCTCCTATAACTAATTTTCAGTAGAAAATATGACATTTATACACTTCAATATCCACAAGTTTATCGGGGGAAATTTCACGAACAACCAAAGCAGAATTTCCTTCACTTTTTGAGTATTGTATACCAAACCAGTGGTAGGCAACCTGTATCTTATTTGTGTGTGTGTGTGTGTGTGGGGGGATAGCTGGCGCCAAGATTTATTGAGCTTTATTTGACCTTTGGTAGGCATATCATGTTAAATCCAAGCATTTTAAAGAACATGGAACATTTAATGCAATTTAATACAAAGTTCAGATAGATAAGATATAAGGTAGACAGCAAACTAGTTAAATAGCTAAATGGCTAGATGGATTGCGATATGGCTGGCTGGCTAGCTAGTGTATTACCGCACTAATATTTGTCATAGCTAGCCAGCTAGATAGATAGATTGATAGATATATGAATGGTAAATGGCTAGCGAGATAGATATATTCAAATGGCTCTTTGAGTATTTAAGGTTGCCAACCCCTGATTTAGATAAGATACAAGCAGCAAAGGTGAAGCCATGGGGACATTCTCTACATACGATGAAGGCAGTAGTTATGACCAAATCTTCGGATCCTCGTCCTCAGCCACTTTCCTTCATCTCCACATGCTCAAAGTAATCAACAGATTCGTACACAACCACCTGACACTGAAACACAGATAGAAATCACACATGACATGGCCCTTGACCTTTCACCCCACAGCCTGAGTGGACTCACCCACTGGGCCGAGCCTGCGGAGGAGCTGCCGCTGCTGTGTTTATCCATGTCGGCGTTGTCCGAGTCCAAGTGGGGGCTTTCGTAAATCACCCGACTGACACCTTGTCTCTCACACACACGCGCACGTGCGCACACACACACACACACACACACACACACACACACACACACACACACACACACACACACACACACACACACACACACACACACACACACACACACACACACACACACACACACACACACACAGAGCAAATTAGTAGCTGTGATAATTAACACCCAAGAAAACAACAACAACAACAAATATGCTTCCAGTGTGTGCAACCTGGCCAGTGGGGCAGTGGACATATGAATGTACATGGAGCCGGTCACAACTTGGCAGCCGAACTCTGTTTTGTTGTTGTTGTTTTTGTTTTTGTCTTGGTGTTTGTTCTCCTTCGTGTGGACCCGTTCGTGACTGTTTTCAGCGTTTTGGCCACGACATTCGTCGAAGGAGAAGAATCTCTGCTTGATGGTTGCGCCTTCTTGGCAGTACATGTGTACCTGCACTGATTGTGATGGCAGGGAATGTCAAATATTTGACTGTCGCCGATCGACAGCCCTGGGGCTCTTGTGTTTTTTACACCAGTAATGGGCAGCATTTTTCACAGCGCCGTTTTGTTCAGCGGAGATGTCGGTGCTGTTGCAGAGCCTGCGTTAGTGCGACTGGATGGATGGCTGGTGGACCTGAGGATGAGGAGAGAGGAGCGCCGGCGTGGAGCGCAGATGCATATTGGGAACTGAGAGTCGCTGATTGGAATTGAAGCCATTATATTATGTTAACTGTTCTGTAAAGTGCTGTGCTGTAGTTGTTGTGAAAGCGCTATATAAATAAAGATGTATTGCTGCACTAATATTTGTTATATTTAGGAGAGGATAAAGAATATATGTCTGTGAATATTGCTATATTGGTTGTCTACGTGTGCTACTGCATTGTTTGCATTAAGAGATCCTTTGCTTGCAAGGTTACAACAAAGCCACATCGATCCTATTTGTTATCCTGTCGTTGGTGTTTGTCATATGTCAGCAACAAGCGAAAAGATCATTTCGAGTGACCATAAACTTCAACTGGGAGTGGCCCGAAAGAGCTTGTAGGCTTCTTCTATGAACAATAATTATTTACCATCTGCCAAACTGCTGCTTGTTGTGATGTGAATTAAGTCTATCAAAAATGTGTTTTGCTTCCCTGTATTGTTTAAAAAAACGAATCAAATAAAAATAAAAGTCACACCCTAACCCACCCCCCAATTTATTTTTTCTTTAACTGACCTTTTGTTTGTTTGAGTTTGTAGACGCAGGCGGGTGCTAAGAGCAGCAACAAAACCACCGCAGCCAAGGAAATCCAGAGTGGAATCCAAAGAGCACTTCTGGACTTTGCTGCAGCATGTAGCATGTGGAAAGCCATTTTCTGAACAAATATTCAACAAACTCAAGCAAATGTGGCCTTAAGCCTCGCTTGCCTACCTACCTCCTTCTGCATTGCCATTTGACCTTTGGCGTGTTACTCTTATGACCGTACCGTTTCCTCTGTTCTCCATCAGAGTCGGAATGTCCGCATTGACCTGGCATACGTATGTGGCCGAGTCATTTTTCGTGATGTTGGTCCATTCTAGGCACACACACCGCTCAGCACTTCTTTGCAGAGTCGGCTGGCAAAATTGGTGCGGGTAGAAGGATTCCCCGTTGATCAGCCACCTGACTTTGACTCTGGAGAAGTTGCCTGTCCAACAGCAGCTGATGTTGACCAGCTGACCCTCGAAGACGTCAATGTCTGCACTCTGGCTTACACGCAAAGTGGATGTATCACCTGCAGGCAGCCAAGACATGATCAGATCGTAGACTTCGAAAAAATAAAAATCTCAGTGGAGCGCGATGCTCATCTATCATGAGGCAGGTTCCACGTCTTCGTTTCAAAATTGCTTTGACTTACTCCATGATGACAGAGCACAGTGGGAGGCAAGAAGCAGACAGCTCAGCAGATGCTTCATCTTTCCACACTGAAAACAAGAGTCGCCTCTCCACATCCTCTCGAAAACCCTCCCACGGCTCACACAGACATTGAGAAAGATGACAACTTGGCCTTGTGTATTTATCACTTGGGGGAGGGCACGGGGGCGTAAACACAATATTGGTAGTCAAATGTGAGGTCAGAACAATAAATTACATTCAAACCATCATTGCCATGTAATAAAATGCAATTTTCAAATTGCAAAGGTTACAATTTTGAAAAAAGGGCTTTACTTGATATGCATGTACAAATTTGCATTAATGTTGTAATTTGACTTCTGTTTACAGCACACATACATATTTGCTAGAATTTTGTGAAGTTGCCAGAATGTAGTAAGTGTAGTAATATTCACATAACATGAAGTGTTTTGAAAGTTCACACCTCTAGGTTAAGGAGACTGTAAACTGTCTTTCATATTCATTTGTGGTTCATCTGCCTTCATTTTAGTGTAAAACCCTAAATACTGTATGTTCAATAACTGATAGTTGGTTATAATAGTTTAATTTATTGCCTTCGTTAAAAAAAAAATCTTGGGAAGAGTACCTCGCATTTTAAATCGCATTATTGAGGGGGAATAAAAAAAAAATCCTAAATCGTTTAGCCATAGTCAATAATACAATTTTTAAAACAATTCATATGACGACTTTTTGTGTGGTGATATTTAAGTGGAGGTCAGTTCCTGCTCTGAGTGCTGAGGAAAAAAAAACACCCACGGACGCAGGAGATGTTGTTAAAATGCCATTTAAATAAAAGGTAAGAGTTGACAAAGAACATGTTTGTGAGAGGAAACATTCAGACAGACAGGCAGCCGGTGCTTTCAGAGTCAGGAGGATCAGGAGAGAGCAGACGAAAAAATAAAGATGTCAACTCTCCGGAACTCCCGCTCCAGCACCTGTAGTCAGTAGTAAAATTCACATAACAACCAACAACATACCGGTACGCACAGGGAACATTTACAACGAGTGCCATCGATCAACCCCTTCAATTCCATAGGAAAAGTTTTTGGCGGAAGGAAAGAAAGGAGGGCGGGGATTTGCGGTTAAAACAAAAGAAAACATTGATAAATTAAAGTACCCTTATATTTGTGCAACACAATTTGCTAAAAAAAACAACAACAAAGAATGGTAGTGTGTCGTAAAATGGCCTTCCTCAGAAGAGATGACTGCACAGTGCAACGCGGAAAAATTGTTTAGGCTGTAGCACCACACGCTGGCCGACTACCGCCAATACAGCTACAAATTCGCCGAGCGGTTCCAATTGCGGGCATGAAGGATTCCTGGGATTTTTTTCCCCACTCTACAGTACCACAAGTTGTAAAAAGTGAAACGGGACAGCAAATCTTAATCACTCAGTGGTTACCAGGAAAATCAAGCAATGGTAAAAGTAGGAACATGTTTTTGCTATTCATGATTTTGATATGTCCGCTGATAAAAAGTAAAAAATAACAGAGCTCTATGGACAAGAACCAAGTTAAAAAAAAAAAAAAAAAAAAAAAAGGAATATCATTAGTACACAATCTATCTACTTACTATCCCGCATTAAAATCATTATAGCCCCCATTTGTACAAACAACAACTTCAAGTGAAGGACATCTCCAACTCAGAATGGACGGTCGTGGAGGACGAGGACATGGAGCCGTCCAAAGAAGGCGTGATGGTGTCCGTGCTCCTGTACCACATGCTGCGATTAGGCGTCGATGGGTGGCTGGGCGTGGAGCAGTTGGAGGGCGGGCCCGAACCGGAGCCCGAGCCCGGGCTGCTATTGTTGGACATGGGCGAGCAAAGGGCGTTATTGCTCAGACCTTTGTTTTGGAGCTCCAGCTGCAAGTGCTGACAGATTTCCTCTGCGAGCCGCTGATACTCGTCCTCCAGGTTGCTATCCAGCTCGACCTGAAGCTGCACAGCGAGAAGGGGCAAAAATAAATAAATATTTTTTTAACCTCAACCAGTACTGCTATAATTGACAGGAAAAAAATATAAATTAAGTATATTTCAGTCATGGCTTTTTAATTTATACTAAAGGAGTTGAATCAGTACTTGTACTACAATCTTTTTTTCATTTTTTTATGTCAACTATCTGTACTTCTACTCAAGTACATTGTGAGCACTTGTGCCGCCTCTACTTTGCACATTTTGCAAGCAGCCTTTGACGTGGACCTAAGCGATAGTCGCTCACCGCCGGCAGCTCCTCGTCGATGTGCTGCAGCACCTCTCGTTGCCTGAGCTTCAGCTTCTCCAGCCTCTTCTTCTGAGCCTCCTCCAGCTGCGGAGGAGGGAAAACACGTACGGGTAAGTCGGGTCAGGGATTAAAAAGGCTTCAATCAATAAATAAATCCACACATATACAAATACAGTTTTATTCAAGTGTGCTCACCCTGTGTATTAAGCTGACAGATTCATTAATGTGTTTCCTGTTGATGTCGTTCAGTTCTCTGCAAATGTGAGGGAAGAAGAAAAGCCTTGGAGTCAAAATGAATGAATAATGACAAATGCATGAACATATGAGTAAGCAGTTACATCTCAGCCTTGTCTTTGTCCCGGCTCTTTGCTTCACTGATGCTGTTCTGCCGCTTCCTATCCAGGATTTTTTGCAGGTCTTTCCTCTCCCTGTGAGCAGAAAAATCCAAACGCTGAAAGGAAAGTTGTAACGCCGGTCCCGAATCCCTCACCAATGGGGCCACGCGTACCTCTCGCAAATCTCCCTGAGCTTCTTGAGTTGAGCTGCTTGGCATTCATGTGCCGTTTCTTTCAACTTCTGGAAAGACTGAAAAGATACAACGGGCACAAGCGGGTGAGCGACACTCGCAGGTGAGCGACTGGTCAACTTTGGGCGAAAGGGATTCCCCCGCACCTCCTGCAGGTACGCTTGCTGTTTCTCCCTCTCCAGCAAGTGCAGCTGCTGCCGCAGCTTCAGTAGTTCCTGCATCTGCCATTCCCTGAGCTGGACCGTCTTTTTCTCATGCTCTTGATCCAGGGCCGAGAGCTCTCGCTGCACCGGCTCTTGGGGCTCGCTGAACAAGGAGGACGACACATGAGGACGCATCAGGGGCCTGCTGCTTCTACGCCACTCTTACAGAGTCTTACTTCTTTTTGACGCTGCGTTTAAGGTGTTTCTCCATCTGACTGCGTCTCCTTTGCACATCAGAATCCAGCTGAGTACTTCGAGTCTTCTGCTCTTTACTCAGATTCCACACCTAAACATACACACACACACACACACACACACACACACACACACACACACACACACACACACACACACACACACACACACACACACACACACACACACACAGTGTTACAAAGTACATGGACTGGCGCAAGATTTGCTCTCAGAAAGCTGATGCAATGTTTCCATGTTTATTTTGAAATAGGATATTTTACTTTGAAAATGTGATACCGGAAGTTGCGTGTTACAGACTCTCCGTAGGCTTTATGCAGACACAGAAGCCGAGAAGCACTTGAAGCGGCATTTGCCGTCCACGTTGCTGATTTTTCCCTCCCCCATTTCTCGTTGATTTGCCCAAGCCGAGTGAATATTCATAGTTAATATCATAAATTTGTTGGAGCATCACATTTTTGACTTGAAGGATTATCCCTGGGAGAAGATTGCCATTGGTTGAAAGCAGGCCCGAGTACTATTTTGCTTAAAGCTATCTTTGTCTTATGTCATAAGTTGTATTTCAGAACTTTTAGTTCTACGGTGTGTTGCTGTGCAATAAACATGTAAAAGGAACTCGAGTCTCGCAATTAATCAATGGGCATTGGGCGGCATAGTTTAATATATTATTTTTTTTATTTTACTGCTTGTTTCTGTCATGTTATCCTTCAATGTGAAGTGATAATCAATAGTGTTCAAACTAAAATTTGGTTTCCAACATCACTGCAGTCCCCAAGTTTCAAAGAGACTACATATAGTTTTCGCGCTAAATCCATTTCCTTCAGCATTTTTTCCCCCAAAATCTGTCCAAAGGCCACAATATAAAATGCCAAAAGAACTGTGTCAAGGACCCGGCACTAAACAAAGATGAGTTGTAACTTCATTCATTTCCTGTTTCTCCATCTCTTCCAATAAATTGATTGGACAAACCAGACCATACACAACTCTAAATTTGTCACATTTTTCAAATTATACAATACAGTGGTGTTCTTCTACCACCACATTTAGCTTAAAATTGATGTGTGTACCTTCTTCAGATGTTTCTTTCGTAACTCTTTGAGCTCTTTGCTCTGCTTCTTCATGAGCTTCAAGTAGTTCTTGGTCTGCTTCAGCTCTTCTATCGACTGCGCCTGCACGTCTGAGAGATGTGAGCAAAAGTGAATATTGGGCATTTATTTGCTGTAAGGGGGAAACAGGGGGGTGGACAAACGTGCAACTGAATGGAGACACGGACACACGTGTCGAAAGTGATGGGGCGGCATGGTGTTACCTGCTAGAACAGCAGCGATGAGGTCTTCCTTTTGGCTTTGCACTACGCAAACGCGCACAAAAGGAAGGAGGGAGAAGCAGACGTGTGAAATGGAGAATGGGGAAGCAAATCGCGCAGCGGCAAAAAAGCGCAAATCAGTAAGTGACATGTAGAGAAGGCCAAACTTTTTGCACCCGTCGCTACCTGGCTGGATGATATCGGGACATTCGTCGGGTCGGCAAGGAGCGAGGAAGGGCGATGTGACGCGCCCTTGGATGACTTCGCACTCCCTCTTGGCCTCGCCTTCTCCGGGCTGGTTGGGGAAATGCTATTTGAGGAGCCAGTGGACTTGTAAGTGAAAGTGCCTAAAACTCCCAAAATAAGCCGTGCAATCATGCGGGCACCTCATAGTTCTCCTCCAGGAGCACAGCCAGTTGTGTCTCTCTTCTGCGCAGATGATTCATGGGATCGGTCAGGGCCTCGGCATACTCTGAAGACACAAATTCAAATGAAAATAGAATAATTTCAATGTAAATATTTTGGCTTTTAGGACTGTGTTGTCCACTGGGGCGCAAGGATTTTGAAAAATAATTTCCCATGAATAAGGGCATTTTTTTTGCCCCCCGATCTCCCAAAAGTGTCCCCCCGTATTGTTAACGTACTTCGGGAGGGTGTGGAATTACGTTTTCTATGTGTGTACCGTTTAAGTGGACTTTTCCTAACATCACTAAGTGTAATTACTTTTTACAGCCACTAGATGGTGGTAATACACTGTCTGTTCTGAAGACCTGACATGTTTCGTGAATGCTAAATTTTAGGGCAGCATGTGTTTGCAAGGCAGCAGCAGGCTAACGCTTTTTATTTTGTGCATTTCACTCACACACACAAGGTAACTCAATGTGCTTCACGTAATTAAGTTATTCCAAAAATTGCTTACTAAAATGACTAAACGAGCGTAAAGTGCTCAAACAAAAATGTAGAAAACAGGATTTTAAAAACACTTTGGACAACCTTAATAATAGATATGGGTCATTTAGGGGGGCATATTATATAATATGGCATGTTTTTTCTGTGAAAATTACAGCAAGTGCTATCTGCCCCCCCATCCCCCTCCCATCAATATAGCAATTGCGAATTAATGTGATCAATATTATTTTCAAGGTCTTCTCACCCTGGAGTTCATTGGGAATGTAGTCCTGGGCCTCGGTGTAGAGCAACAAAGAGGGCAGCAGGAGGGGCTGGTTCAACTCGTTCTTGAGGTTGATGTAGTGGTAACCTAAACGGAGGACGCAATTGAATTTGAAGCTTCAAGTTCATGCGAGGCTGTTCTCAGGTGCGCCCCCCCCCGTGCACTGACCTGGTCTAATGGCCGAAACGGGGAGAATGCGATGTCCGATGAACTTGCCGTTCTCTTCGAACACGGCGATCCTCAAGGATGCCAGCGTTGGGAGGACCACCTGGCGAATGAGGTTTTCGTTTGAGGAAGCGAGCGGAACTAAACACTACGGACAAACATTGGGGAAAAGGATTGCTCACCTTATTAAAGACAAAAGCATCATCATCCCAAATAGGATCCAGCGAGTTGCCGTTGGAGTTTTTAGTCCGATATTTCCGTTTCGTATCTGCAGGAAGTCCAAATATGTCCACTTCCACATATACGCCGACCTTTTTATCGCTCAGGAACTGGCCTGAAATCACCTGACGGGTGTTGGGAACACACGTTGTGTTTAAGTACTCCAGGAAACACTGCTGATTTCCACACCAAGTTTGTCCTGACCTTCACTTTGACTGTGTTGGCAACTATTCCATCCACTATGTTCTCTGTGAAAGGGTCAAAGTGCTTATCGGTCCTCCTCATGAACTCCGGCTTCAGCAGGTAGCCGCTGTGGCCGTTGTACTCAAACACGCCCATGTTGAGCTGCATGGCCAAATCTACGAGAGAACTGGAGATGAAGAAGACCACAGATGGTTTTGCTTGTTTACATTTCTCGAGTCGCACGCTCACCAAGGGTCTGGAAGTTCAGCGCCACCATCTGGCAGCCGACGTTCCAGAAGAGCTGCGGAATGTAGTTGGAGCTGTCCACCCTTGTTCCCTTCGGATAAATCCGGCTCAGCTGGTTCTTGTTGTACCTTGGAGTCGTGTTGTTAAAGTGGAACTAAACTCAAAAATGTTTAAGGCAAGAATACATTGCGTTTGACGCGCTATTCTGATGAGGATCAATCCGGGTCATGGCACCAATTCAAAAGTTCTTCATGCGCGCTACACTGACAGTAAGTACCAGAAGACTGTGTATTCTTAATGTCATTATTTATTGGATGCCAGAAAGAATATCGACACATGGCCGTGGAGCCTTTTTCCGCCAGACCCAAAATGGCTGCATGTTTTTAGACTCTCTAAGCTGCATCCATGTCGGGGAAGTTTGCCTAGCCCATTTGACAACGTGTGACTCCACGTTTTTAACTGGATGCAACTAGTTTGTGTGCCAAGAGTGCTGGAATTCTGGACTTTTGTCTCATATTAATCCTTTGATCTGAAATCCAAATATCTCTACAGTAAACCAACAAACGAATCAACATAGCCAGTCCGATACTTTTGGAAGGAACCGTAAACAGCAGTTTATCAAGAAGATACATCATCATTTAAAATATAAGAGGACATTTTGACATGGTTTTAGTCCCCCTTTAAACTTTTAAATAGCATTAGTTTGGAATTTACAAAAAGTAAAACGTGTGCAACACTGCAGGTGTCAAATGGACGACTAAATCCACTTCCTGTATGTAAGGGCAGCTGTAATGCTTCTTTATCCCTTGCAATCGTTAAAAGGATACTCAACAAACTCGCTGGGGGAGCTCTTTAGGGTGTCCATGCCTTTGGTTTCCACAAATGATGACATTTCAAAGAACTTCCTCCGCTCTGGGGTAAATAAAAGACAGACAAGTGTATGTCAGTAGCGGTAGCCCGCAAGACTTGCCCAAACGTTGGTAAGCAGAATCTGGCCACGCCACTTACTGGTGGTCAGTTCAAAGCTCTTAAATTTGACCGGTTCGATGTAGTTGACGAGCGTGGACATCTCCTCCGTGGCGTTGACCTCGCTGCTGGCTGTGCCCTTTAGAGGTGACAAATCCGTCCATTAGCCTCAAAATCCAAAGCGCCAGTGCTTAGGTTCATACCTCATCCGAGTTGGGCTTTTTCAGTTCGGTGACGGGTTCGTCTTCTTCCTCTTCCTCGCTGTCCCCTTCGCCTCCTGAGAAGTGTGCAAATAAATAGCCTGACTTGACACCAATGACTCAAAACCTTATACAGTGGTACCTCTACTAACGAAATTAATTGGTTCTGGAAGAAATTTCTGAACCAGAACATTTTGTAAGTGGAGGCGCGTTTACCATGTAAAAGCCCTAATCCGTTCCAAACCCGCTCACCCCCCCCCCCCCGCCCCAAATTCAGACATGTTTTCTAAAGCATAAAATGTATCAAAAAAATGTAATAAATACATTTTACAATTAGATTATTGTACAATACATGAGAGTTGTACATAATGTAAAAAACTAAGAATAAAGAATACAAATAACGGTCCTCTTTAGTCCATGTTCTCTCTCAGAAGTGGTTTTTGCCTGGCGTTTTGTAAACAACTGATCAAAGACGTTTGTTTTTGTTGGCTTTTAACAATCCTTCGAACATATCCAAGGCCAATGTCAGCATAGTGAGCGATCGCCCGACTGGTGAACACTTTTTAGACAGATAGACACGTAAGGTGGAGGCCCCTCTTAGCCAATGGTATGCCAGGGTGATGCTCAGTAGTAGCCAATGGCAGAGCAGCTATGAGGATGTTGCGTTCATGAAAATCGGAGCTGCGAGTAGCGAACCGCATTGTATTTTTACAATTCGTATCTTGAAATTTCTTTCATAACAAGAGGCAATATTTTGCTGTTGGGACGTTTCGTAACTTCAAAATTTCGTATGAAGAGTCGTTCGTACGTAGAGGTCCCACTATATTGAGCTCTGATCGGCTCTTTCACCTACCGAGGGACTTGCGAGGATCAGAGTCTTTGACCATCCTCTCAGCGAGCTTCTCCTCCACGTTGGACAGGAGCTGCTCGCTCTCCAGCAGAGGGCAGTCTACTACACACGCACGCAAACGGCCCATGAAAACCTGAGCATGTCTCCTCACTCACTGCCCGCTGACGGATTGGATCATTTCCTTGTCTACATTACCAGCGTTGGGCGAAGACTGCTCTTCTGGATCGCGCCGGCGTATGCTGCCGCCGCTTGAGGCCCGGTGATGATGGTGCT
Source organism: Hippocampus mohnikei (assembly GCA_026261675.1). NCBI lineage: Eukaryota > Metazoa > Chordata > Actinopteri > Syngnathiformes > Syngnathidae > Hippocampus > Hippocampus mohnikei. The sequence goes on along the minus strand of JAKGUB010000557.1, from coordinate 8,834,874 downwards.
TCTTCTTGTTTTTGATGAGAATCTTGCCCAGCATCTCATGCGGCGAGGGCAGCGCCTGCCCTGGGACCAGCTTTTGTCAAGGGGCAAGAAAGGAAGGTGAAGCTTCCACTGCACAACTTTAGCGTGCAGATCTCAAGCAGATCCTTCCACGCTCGTCAAACTACTGGATAACTTTGTCATGAATGCCAAGGTAAAGATAAAGATGGCAGAAAGAATGCAGCCCAGATTAAAAGGACTCGAAAGAAAAATAAGTGGCGGTCGGTCTTACTGGATATTTTTCCAGTGGGTCAATGAGCAAGGCGTCTCCAAATATGGTCCGACAATACTCCGCCATCTTGGCTTGCTGCTTGGCCCTAACAAAATAAACGAAAAATGCTTTTTGTACTGCACAGGAAGGGACAGATTTTAAACTCTCATCACTCTCGCGGCTTTGTGATTCCGTCTGTGTCCATGTGTTGTTCCATTGCGTTAAAACAACCGTTGCTTAAAAACTGCAACGCCAATGCTACCCATTAGCTCGTCTATGGTGTTTTGGATGGTTTGTGAGCATTAAGCTATGTGAAGTTTACAAAGCAAAAGTTGTGTGGTTGTTTTGAATACAGAAGGTGGAATTCACTTTGTTTTATGTTTAGTTTGACAGTCAACTTCAACTGGGTTATGCTTTCTTTTCATCACACACTTTTGTTCTTCACCATATTGACACTTACGAATCAACGTGATTTTCAAAGGACAGGATGACGGGGTACGGCGAGGTCTTGAAAGCGCTCTCGGCGATGGCTTCGATGACCTCCTACAATAACCACGACGGAATATCAACACATCCTGCATTTCTTCGGCATACAAAAAGTCGCGTCGCACACCTTGAACGGTATTTCGGTGGTCATGGTGAAGCCGTGGGTGATGTAGGGCTCCTCATCCTGGGGTCGACCCTTCCAGCAGTCCAGTTCCACGCAGCGGCAGCCGGTGAGCAGCACCTGCCGGTACATCTCCACCGACGACAAGCCGGTCAGCTGACCCACTGCAGGTGCCCAAGAGGGAACGGTGAGAGCCACGCCGACGCAAAATGGCGGCTCCAAACTTGAGAGCGCTTGCTACCTGTGAGGTACGTGTTATGCGAGGAGTTGATGAAATAGTGCGACAGCGGTTGCGTCATGTCGTCGATGACGTCCAGCCTCTCCGGGGGAATGATGCTGTTCTCCTCCCCTCCCAGGTAACTCGTGAAGGCCTGCAAACTGATCTGGTCTGTCGGCGAGACACAGTTCCGCCAGTCTGCGTTGTCGCTTTTGCCGCAAACATACAACCCTGAGTGGAGGACGCTGACCTCTCTCCAGCTGGCTGATGTTGGTCTCATACTTCTCCATGATCTGTCGGACCTGCTCTCTTTTGAGAGGCGGGTACAACACCTCATTTAGGCGCGAGTCGCGCTGCTTGCGGTTGATGAAGTCGGTGAGCTGGTCCAGAGAGTTGAAGGGCTTCCCTTTGGAGCCACTGGAGCACCAAGCAGAAGCAGGTCAAACAAAAAAACAAAACAAAAAAACGGTATGCGTGGCAACATGCGTGTCGCTTGCCTTTCCACAAAAATGCTTTGTATCTCAGACCGCAGGCACAGACTGTTGAGAAACTTCTGAAAGGCCTCCCATGTGAAATCGTCTGGCTTCAATCCATTTGACTGCGGAGATGGAAAAAAAAGGCATTCAAGATAGCGCAAGGAATATTATACAGAAGATTAAGGCACTAAATAAAGCCAAAGTGGTACGTTTAATCTGTTCTGTGTAAACCGCCACAGGACAACGGCAAGAACAGAAGTGCTGATTTACAAGTCGGGCTCCTGATGCTTTAAATCTTGTGACTTCCTGGGAGAAGATTAGGGGCAGCCAATCGTGACAGAAGAAACACAGACAACCCACACGCATAGCATTTTATATGTAAAGGCCTGCAAGAATATGCTGTGACATCACCCATTCAAAGAAAAGTGATTTATTTGCTTTTCTTTTTTGTTTTTTTTGCTTGAAAAGGGAAAATTGTTGTGACGTCGGATTGAATATGACAACGGTTGTTTTGTAAGACGCATACATGCAGGAAGGACGCTGACCCGTGTCTTTTCCCAACAAGTAGCGACACGATCAACTGGCTGGTGCCCTCTGCGGCATTTTACCTTGTTGTTGACAAGCCCACACTGCTCCAGAGCCGTCTCCACTCGTTTTTTGTCTGAAAACATCCTGTGGAAACTGTAAGGCAGAGAGACCAAGTACAGAAAGCACATTGAGCTGCCGACGCTTCCTTAAAAAAATAAATAAATGAATAAAGACGCCGCCGATGTCATTACTCACTTCTTTACGAGGATCTTGCCTTCCTGGTTCACCTGCAGCTTTAACTTGGTGTACCTGACAAAAGTCCGACAACACAAACCGGGCGCGTTAGTCCAAGTCGCACTCTCCAAATATGACATGCCAGCCCTTACGCTTTGAAGAGGAACGTGTTCCGTGACGCATTCTGGGAGAGTATGTTTGTGGCCAAAGTGAACAGTTCATCAGTCCAAACCTGAGAAGAGTGGCGAAAAGTTCCAATGCCAATACTGTTGTGATCGGTGAGGAAGGAAGGATGGAACGAGGGCAGAGAGGAAGGAGTGAAAGATGGATGACGGGAGCGGCCGGCGGGTTGCCGTGGCTACCTTGGCCGTGTCTTCCTGCATGGCCTGGAAGTTGAGGAAGGAGATGTTGACCAGGTCGTTGCCATGGACGACGGTGACCAGCTTCCCCTCCACGTTGTCGCCTTTCCCGAAGCCCAGCAAATCTCGTACCTTGGGGTCCTGAGGCACACGTGAGAGCCAAATGAACTTTTTTTTCACAAAAACTACAACGTCCAAGCAGAAGTACCGGGTTCAATTCCAGCTCTGGCCTCCCTGTGTGGAGTTTGCATGTTTTCCCCGGGCCTGCGTGGGTTTTCTCCGGGTATTCCGGTTTCCTCCCACATTCCAAAAACATGCATGGCAGACTGATTGAACATTCTCAATTGTCCCTAGGTGTGGATGTGAGCGCGGATGGTTGTTCGTCTCTGTGTGCCCTGCGATTGGCTGGCAACCGGTTCAGGGTGTCCCCCGCCTACTGCCCGAACACAGCTGGGATAGGCTCCAGCAACCCCACAACGCTTTTGAGGATCGTAAATTGGATGGACAACGTCTAAGCCGTCGCTCATCTCTCGCGAGCAAACCAATCCACAAGACTGCTTTTGCGACTACGTTTGACGTGGGATAGGTGTTGCGCCGATGACACAAGGTCTTCCGACGCCGGTCGTGTCATTTCCTGCTCCATCTGCGCTGCCGAGGCTCATTAGTGCTTCGTCACCAACATCGGCGGGGAGAAGCGATGCGCACACGGCGCGCTCGGCTGACAGTCACACTTGAGTGGCATGAATTCGTCAGCAGCAGGAGATGACACCAACACGCACGCACACACGCACACACACACACACACACACACACACACACACACACACACACACACACACACACACACACACACACACACACACACACACACACACACACACACACACACACACACACACACACACACACACACACACACACACACACACACACACACACACACACACACACACACACACACACACACACACACACACACACACACACACACACACACACCTACCTTGGGTTGCTTGGCGTACTTTCCTGTTCTGGTGTCCCTGATGGTGCTGATGTCCAGAATCTCCACCTCCTAAAACAAACAAACAAATGACTAAAGGCCAAGTTATATTTGAGCAAATGGGTGTTGATATTTGGTGGCTTGACACCGCCGTCATTGTGTGCTGGGAGCAATTTAAGCGGGGTCGCGGTGAGTCAAGTATGCCGCTCTCGGTGAGTCAGGTCGGCGATTTGACTTGCCGGGGATTTCGTGGCTTTGCGGGACTGTGAAAAATTAAGGCCGTGTACTCTACACTTGCTCCGTTCAACCTTTTTGGGACAAATTATATCTCAAAAGGAAGGACAGATATTTTACTGCAGTTTTTAGAAGGCACTTAGCTAGATTACAAATGGCTTTATTCATTATAATCATCAGATTCCAACAGCTCCGCTTCACATTGACAAACAGTTTTGCAGGTGCTTAATTGGGGTGTACGTTCTTAACGGTGACGTGTAAGAATAACGTATCAATATTAAATAAATATAAAATACTGTACAGATGCCTTTAAAAAAAAAGTGTCTGAATTTCAATTTTTTTTTAAGGAAGTCTGTTTTGGTCTGACATATTTAGCTGTTGAAAAATGGTCATGCTATGTTTTTGAAGCTAGGTAACACTTTGTCAACAGCACAGAGTGCGCAACATACCCTCCCATTTTCTTTACTAACACAAACACTTTCATTGATATTTTTCACGTGGTCCTAACATGACACGCCGCATACATGATGACACTATCCTTAGGAATGCAAACTGTGAAGTCCCCCGGAATGCTTCGCTGCAAGTTGGAAACAGTAATTCCCCTTTCTTCTGTGTCCCGTCGTCTGCAGTTGTTTGCGGTGCGTTTTTATCTTGGAATGTCATCTCCTGTGTTTTTAATTCGTTACATTTTGATCTTGTTCGGCGTGAAGGGAAACCATGATGGGGAAAATATGTGATTCCCATTCAATGAATTTTGACCTTGCAAAGTAAGTGTGGCCAGATTACTGAGGAGAAGGAATACATTTGAATCGTCATTACTGTAAAAAAAAAGGATATATTTGAGTAACATGTTACTTTTAACGTTCATAATCTCGTGCGGTCCAGAAAGTGGAACAAAACGGTAGCAAATGAAAGTCCTAAACAAAGAGGAGGGAATTGTAAATATGAAACGACTTCTTCAGCACTGCTCTCATTCCCTTCGCATTCCTGCTTCTTGGTTTCCTAACACTACCATCATCAGATCTTTCATGAATTAGCAGGGAAAAAAAGTGTTTATGTCATACTTCCTGTTATTCGCCGTCTGTCTGCCACTGTGCGTTTGTGAAAGGCCTTCAATGCCCGCGTTCTCCCATGTTGCAGTTGTTTATCCTCTCCAGAAGTCAAATTTGATTTTTGGATGCCTCATTTCGGCCTCGTATGCTTCGCCGGGATTGTTCACACACAGAATAACACGTCGAAGACGATACAGTACTTCAAAAGGGGAACTCAAATTGAGTTGGACTCAATGTCCTCCCATTGGCCTGTGGAGACTAATTTGAGACCCGGAGGGAATAAAGCGCTACTGGGTCTGTAGGACGTGCACACAGGCAATCACTGAGAAAAAAAAACGGCCCCCTCTCCCACAGGCTGTGGTTTCATTCTGCCATCGCCATGGCGACTCCTTGGAGACCGCAAGAACTGAGACGACAACTTTGTCGGCGTAAGGGCGTGCGTTTTTGACAGTTAGCATTTTCTTACTTGCAATTCAAATACACACACACACACACACACACACACACACACACACACACACACACGGGCGCCGCCAATCGCCGACACGCAGGCTCAAACTTGTGAAACATCCTGACTTGTTGAGCAAGATGGTGAGCACGTGTGGTGGGGTAGTCGGATGGCGGGCAGAGGACCAACACTCAAAGTGTGTGATTAAAATAAATAAATAAATACAATACAATACAATACAATACAATACATGCTGATTTATATAGCGCTTTCACAACAGCGGCAGCTGTAACAAAGCGCTTAACAAAGCAGTTAACATAAAGTAAAATAATAAACACAACACACAACATAAAACACAAACAAAAAGTAAAATAATGAACACAACACATGACATAAAACACGGACAGTCGTGCAGTCCTAACCACTTTTCCCTCATACGCTTTGTTGTTAAAGCAGTTTGAGATGAAAGAGGAGAGAATCAAAGTGTCCTTTCACCAGTGGATCAGAGACGTCATGTTCAAAATGTGCACACGTCGGCTACAAGCTAAGTTTCAAAGTCAACAAGAAGCTGTAGCATCCATTGACGAAAAAAGAGATTGGTTCACTTCTCCTGTCCCATGTAAATCCATTCCAATTCCAAGCGGTGACTCTCAGTTCCAAATACGCATCGGCGCAGAAGCCAACGCTCCTCTCTCCTCAACCTCAACTTCAGCAGACATCCATCCAGCCGCACCAACGCAGACTGTCCAACAGCGCCGACGTCTCCACTGAACAAAACGGGGCTGTGAAAAATGCTGCCCATTACAGGCGCAAAAAACACAAGCGCCCCGAGGCTGTCCAGCACCGACAGTCAATGGCGCCGACATTCCTCCCAATCAAAATCTGTGCTGGTACAGGCGTGCTGCCGAGAAGGCGCCACCACCAAGCACAGATTCTTCTCCTTTGACGAATGTCGTGGCCAAAAACGCTGAAAACAGTCCACATCAAGTCAAAACAACAAACATAAATAAGGCCTGAGGTTTGTGCGCATTGCTGTTTGCCGAAGCGCTGGCGGGGGGCGCGCTTGCCGAGGGGGTCAGTCGTTTCTGCGAGTGCATTCCTGACATATTCCGGCCTTGTGCTCTGCTGGCCTGTAATATCTCGCCATGTAATAATCGAGCGAGTCACCGCAGCTGCGGAGCTCCATTCATCCGTCCGTCTATGCCAAGCCCTGACGCAGCCCACGCCATTTATCGCTTTGGACTCTGACCGTAGCGCCAAATGAGCCTGCCTTTGCTGAACGTCCAGAAATGAGGGGAGGGACGTACATTTTTTTATGGACAGGCTTTTGCAGATTCCATCAAATGTGGGACAAATAGCCAAGCGCTTCCATTTCAAACTTATCCAGGCGCGCCTGGGCATGTCCTTAATCTAAGAAATTCTCCGGTCTTTTTTTTTTGTTGTCTTTTTTTTTGTTTTTAAATCAAAAGCCAGTCGAGGTCAGGCTATATTTAGCGCTAGCGTTTGGTCAAGAGTTATTGGACTTTGATTAGGATGTCATCCACTTTGTTCCACTGTCCTACTTTCATCATCAGGGAATATTAAAGGCCGAGAAAACATTCAAGGGAGAACCGCTCCTTTCCTGTGCCGCACCCGCCGCAGGCGCTTTATTGAAGATCGTCCCTCCAAAAACGTGCCTCGGGTGACCATTCGCGGCCGGGTTCAAATGTCGGGCGGTGGCAGCGTGTCGGGAAACCGATCCCTCTCTTTTCCCGTCGTCAGGAGAGACCTATGACCTTTAACAAGGGGTGTAATTGTTCCCTCCTTGCTAAAAGTAACAATCAGCTCGAAAGGAGACGGGATTAAGTTTACTTTGCCACATAGTTTTTATGGTCCGTGGAGAATTCGAACGACACGGCAGTTTCATATTCACACGGACCGTGACTATTAATGCTGAAGAAATCAACTCACAAAGCCAGTTTAGTTAACATCAGCAAAAGCAAGAGAGACCACTATAAAGTCACGCACACACAAATACCACACACACACACACACACACACACACACACACACACACACACACACACACACACACACACACACACACACACACACACACACACACACACACACACACAGGCTTGCATATAAACAAAGCTGTCCTATCAAAAGCAATAAAATGCGGCCGGGAATGGAGCGAGCACAGACGAGCTCACACACTTCAAAAGCAACTCCGGGTGCTTGTGAAGCTATCCGCCAAACACAAACGTTTGGAGACCAAGTTTACCGTAGCTCACGGAAACAAGCAAGATTAATAAAACTACGAATGCAAAAAAAAAAACGATTTTGTGAAGGAAATGTTTTTGTTTTATTGGGCCGAAAGTGGACTCGGACGACTTTGTGGTCTGTTTCGAGAACGAATCAAAACAAACCATAACCGCAGTAAGCATGTCCTTTGTTTTCGTCTTTGTCAATTCATTTCATACTTTTCGGTTATTTGAAACAGCACCGGGCATTCGGGTAACAGAGTTCATTTACCGCATGTGGCCAAGAGGTGCCGAGCATTTTTGCGCAATTAGAGCGCTCACGCAGATGTGGGAGAAAGCCGTAGAGTCTTTTATTTATAAAATAACATAAGCACATTGTTAATTACTTCAATAAAAGTACAACCGAACTTTGTTTTGTCCCGCCACCTTTCACAAACATACGCTAGCATGCACGCACGCATGCTAGCGTAATGTTTACGCTAGTGTACGTTTTAACACGCCCCTGTCCAATAATACAACGCGTCTTGCTAAATATGGTGAATACAGAAATGACACCTTTTAACCCTTTCATGCACCCTACAACCTGATAACAATGAAAGTTGTCCACTGTAGTAAACGCTGTCCCTGAAAGGATTAATCAGGTGCGCCGTATGGTCGTGAAAATAGCCACCAAAATAGCTAATTTCATCGGAAATCAGATCACCATGAATTTGAAAAGCCAAAATGGAAAAAAAAAAATAATCCAGTCGTCTTACAATTTCAATGGAGACACGTTTGCGCACTTGGCACACACACACAAAGACAAAACAAAACACGTTTGCACTTGTAATTTTCAACAGAGACTAAATATGAAGCTTGTATGAGCTCCTTAGCTGCTAATAGCATTGGCAGGCAAACAAAAGGTGTGTTTTCTGTGGAAATGTCAAGAATTTCCAATAAGGCTCATCTCGGCTTCCGGCGCACAACTAATCGCGGCGACATTATCACAATTGATAAACACCGTGATTCATTTCAACATTTCTATCGCTGCAGCTTACTGAGGAGTGACAAATATTTAACGACCGACGCTATTAACCTGCTAACGAACTGGAGTTACACCACGGCAGGCTTTCATGATGATTTCTGTTCTTCTTTGGAATTGAGTGCGCGCGCCACACTGCCACTCCATGTGCAGCCACAGATAATAGCAAAATGTGACCGTGCGGAAGAGGGGAGGAAGCCGTCACATTATCAAATGACACACTCAACTTCCCTAATATGCCTGTACGCTGTGTGTGTATGTGTGTGTGTGTGTGTGTGTGTGTATCCAAACTCTTTGTTCCAAGTCAATCCCCTGTATGTTAAAGTTGAGCTACTTGTACCTGCCAACAAATGTGCCTCAAACAATTCATCTGCCTTATTTTATATACACACACACGCACGCATGCACACGCCATCTTTTTGGTTTCCTCCGATGAGACACGCAATGCGCTAATTGGAGAGCAACTTTGGAATAATGCTGCGTTCATTGAAGGTTAGAGATGTTTACACACCACCGCCCAATTAAAGTGCGGCGAATCAAAGGTAATTGAAGGCCCAAAATAGATCTTTTCTTGGCTGGTGGCAATACTGTGACAGCGTGTCAAGAATTCTGACGGTAAACAAGCGGCCTATTAAAGCACAACTTGTTATTTTGGGTTGATTAGCCAAAATAAAATTTTAAAACTTCCTGCGTCAAGGCTGGGAGCAATGTTGGTTATCGCGATCCAGGTAACAATGCACACTTGTAGTTGATTGCCATTTGAGTGTGAAGAATCAATTAGGTTCCATTACAGGCTAAATCAGGGGTGGGCAAACTTTTTGGCTCGGGGGCCACATTGATTTCTAAATTTGACAGGTGGGCCGTGTCAGGACAAGATACGGTACATATAAAAAAAATGTATGTGTTGACAGTCCATACCAAACATCAACAGAACAAAAGCATGAAAGTATTACCATACTTTTTAATGTGAACAGTGAAACAACTATGGTATATGTCCTGTATGAAGGTTCAAGTATGTGAGCAACATACATGTGACAACACAAGCAACAAAATGCAACAATATATTGGCCAAAAACTGCAGCAAGCAGTACAGGTATATGACAAAATATAACAAAGTTAGGACTATTTGCTACAAAATGAGACGTGTAAGAGACCTGGTGGCTTTTCTTTCGACTCACTCATTGTCTCTAACTTGAGCTCCCCTCGATCACCACACATTACAGCGTTGCTCAGCTGATGTCACGCAGCGAACTTTTGAAGCCAGACACGGGACGCTTCGAAGTCTTCTATGCTCATAGTTAGCGCTCTGGGACTCGCTTCCTCTCTTTTTAGCGGTCCAGTTTGCGGAAAGTTTTTAGCACGATAGCAGTCAAACCATTCCAGGAAACGTTTATTTACTCGACTGTCCGTCGAGCCGCAAGCAATTCACTCTGGGCATGGAAAAGCCAGAATCGGACTGAGCACAAATCACTTTCTCGTTTTTCAAAGTCTTGTAGATTTGAGTCTTTCAGACTCCAAGCGTCTCCTGAATGTTTCGGACTTTGTAACCCGCTTCGTTTAATCAGATACACTTCACTTTCTCTTCCGTGGCCATTACTGTTCCTTTTCATTGATCATGCCATGATCGACAGGACGTGAAAATGTTCGCAATTGCAGTAAAACTCACTGCAACAAAGAGTCACTTGCATGTCGCTGTTTTGGATCCAATGATAGAAAATAGCGGCGCGGACACACTTATTCCGTCGTATTGAGCGGGAGTTGCTTGAGTTGGCGCTACTGCTGGCTTCCGTAGCGTCTCCCCCTCTCTCCCTGTGCTCTGCGACTTCAAGTAACTGCGCCACCTGGCGTTGAAATGCCTGTCATTACAAGTCCAAATAAAATGAATGCAATCATTTATATCGAACCTTAATTGTGTTGCGTACCAACCTTCGGCGGGCCGGTTTAAAAAGCCCAATGGGCCGTATCCGGCCCGCGGGCCGTAGTTTGCCCACCTCTGGGCTAAATGGTCTGGGGTGAGGAAATAACGTCCCAGGGTTCAGGCCCCCCTAAGGTGCTACTGACATACCAGTGGCGATTGCTCTAAATGCCCAAAAAATAAGTGATCAAATCTACTGTATTGGCCCGAATATAAGACGGCCCTGATTATAAGACGACCCCCTCTTTTTCAAGACTCAAGTTTGAAAAAAAAACTTTTTGAACACCAAATTAATTTTTATACAGAAAATAATTACAGTACATCTGAAACAAATGATTCTAACAATATATTTGAGAGAAAAAGCATGTTATTTTGCCTCATTCAAATCTTAATATCTGAAAATTTAAATATGTAAACTAAAGTGCAATCACATTCGTAAATAAATGGCTTCTGGGTTTTGAAATGTAAATTACATCATAACTTCTCCTCAGCTGCCGGTTAACCTGGCCGATCTTCAACCCACTTTTCTCCAGCTTGCCGCTATGTTTCTCCATTTTTTGTTATCTCTTCTATTATTTTCTTCTCTTTTCTTTCTTACCGCTACTTTTTATTTTTCTTCTTCGTGCTACCGCTATTTTTATTTTTATTCTTCGTGACAGGGTTCACTTTGGCCTGGGGAGTCAAATTCAGCATTCGCTTCAATGATATCTGGCGCCATCTAGCGTCGTGAATGATGGGTATAATGTCTAGACCGAATATAAGACGACCTCCACTTTTTCAGTCTTATTTCAATGCAAAAAACACCGTCTTATATTCGGGCAAATACGGTATGTGTGTACATACAATTGTGTGTACATGTCATTGACTAAATATGCGCTACAGCGCGCTCAACTTTTGTTCCGAATCAGCTTGTTATTACTGGTTACGACGTGACTCTCTTCTCATTCATTCCCGCAGCTTCACTGTGCTTTAAACTGTGTGGACGTTGAGCGTCTACAGCGCGGACGCTAGGCGTCTAGCGAGTTCAGAGCCCGTTGTCCCAATGCATTGAAACGAGACGAGTCATTGGATAAACGCTGGTTTTGTCCCGCCCACCGGACGGTCAGCGTCTCTGGGAGTCTATGGACAGTGGGCGTTTATCGGCTGGCCCGGACGCTCAGCTTTTCTGCATGATGATTGGATGATCTGTCTGAGGCTGAATCTCTTTTTGATTGACAGCGAAATGAGCCAATCACCGATCTTTTGGTGATTGCCTCCCACTCCTCTTGGGAGCATTTTTCAATTCTCATTCTGTTCTAAGTTGAACTGGAGACTTATTCTAATAATCTTAGCGACACTCTCTTTGTTGAAAACGACTAGCAACAAATGAATCTTTTATTTCCAAGGCCGGTGAAGCAGCCTAGCTCTGCTGGCCATAGAGTGGACACGAGTTACGTCCCTGGAAAAGACACCTTGTTGGTATGACAGGGTCACAGATCATTTTCTTGAAAAGGAACGGAGAGTAGAATTGGAGAGTAGAATTCACGTATAAATAAATAAACTGACACATTTTATGATGTAGGCCGAAATTGAGCTTCCCCTTCTTGACAGACCAGCATCCGCCACTGTGACATACCCATTAGACTTTGTGGGTTAGCCTTTGCCTTCCTGAAGATAGAGCATTGCTTTTTTTTTCCCTTTAATTAAATCCAACAAGACATTTCCTGTACTGCGATACACCGTGTCTTCACCATAGCATAAATTTGCATGACTTCAATGTGACACATAAAAGAAAAAAAAAAAAAGAGAGGGGCGGGGGTGTCATACCGTGTGACAGGATTACTAAAGCCGGCCTGTACGGTACGTGATGTAAGTGAGTCCAGCTGTCGCGACGTTTAAATATTTTGAATTCAGAGCTTGCTCAAAGCTAACAGAGCAGGTGGGATATAAATCACCACTGAGGCTTCTCCAAGTGTGGCTGAAGGTTCAAATTAACTCATTCGGTGTCAGCCCAGCCATTTCCAGACCCTTTTTTTTTCTTAACCCTTGAAAAAAATATATCAATGAGTACCCGGGGTTGAATGCGTCGTGTCTGAAATGACACAAATATGTCTTTGGGATTGATTTAAGATCTTGCACGTCGTGAATGTTTAAAAAGGGAGAAGGAAGGCAGAGAAAAGAAACGAGATCATACACAGTGCACATCAAATCCGAACAGGATAACTATTATGTAACCCCTTTGACTTTTCTTTGGGGTTCATTTGGGTCGGTTTTCACTACATCACCGCTGCTGAATAAAATTGATTAATTCCCCTGAATTCCTTGCACACTTCTTGTCTCTCCTCGGCAGAACTTTTACTGAGAAAAAAAAAAAAAAAAAAAACATACTCCACAAAGATATTACCGATCAGAAATTGATTGTTGGCTTTACAAATCAGAGCTCAAAAGAACTTCATTGAGGCCCATCCGTGATTACAATATAAACCCCGCGGGCTTCCTCAAAGAAAAACCTGCCTTGTCCAAAATCGAAAGTGAAGAAAACCACAACAGCCGCGCTGACAAAGGCGCACTGGAGCGCCAATATTTTCGGTACAGCTATTCCGAGAAATGGGTTTGCATCCAGAATATCCTAGCCATCCCTGTAAAAGTGTTCTCATTAACAAGAGAAAGATGGCTATCTGTGTTGCTGCGTCCTCTTTCCTGCTTCTCCCAAAGTTCTCCTCGGGGGCCACAAAGTCAAATCGAAGACCTGAGCGTGACAGAATTTCCAAAGCGAAAATGAAACTGTTGGAGAAAAGCACCAAAACCGGGTGAAGTACTACCAGATGATTTAAGGCATGCTGCCAGAGCAACAGCGTTTGTGATGACAACAATGAGGAAGTGGTGACAACAAATTTTGTGGCAGCGGCTGGCTCGCGATTCTAGGGAACTTGAACCATATTTGCACCTCTTGATAGCGAATGCTACCATCCCGCTAAAAGCCTCTCCTCCAGCTTTAAATAAATCTTGGCCAAATAGTGTCACAGCAACACCTCGGGCGACGAACGGCCTATTATCTCAAAATGAGCTGGGCGAATGTTAGACTGGCTGCATGCCAAGATGCTATTATCATGAATGAAGAGCGTACGGATGGGCATTACTTCTCAACGAAGGGTGACAATTTGATATGAGAGGATATGTCCAAAAGTTTCCCGACGGCGCCAATAACAAAGCCTCCCTTTTCCTCCCAGCCCACATCCTGCTATCACGTTGCCCCGTAGCCATCTGCTAATTACGTCCGCTAAATGCCTCCAACGTCCAATCTAATATGGCCGCAGTAATGGCTTTAAGCAGTGGTGGGCAGGAAGTTGCGAAACGTGATGATGGACTCAAAAGGATGACGAGCACATCAGGGAGGAAACGAGGGACAAGACAAGGACAAATAAGCGAAACCGGTTCAACATGAGGGTCACATCCACAATAGCTTGCGTGTTGTTCTGCTCGGGTGTGCGTTTGCGACTCACCATGTTGGCACCACCCGTCCAGTACAGGAAGAATCCATCTGGGTCAACTTTCAGGGTCACCAGTGTGGGGCATCCGCTGCTGGGCTCCTGCGATGGGGACAGAGAGTCATTGGTGTGGAGTCATAACTAAACGCAGTTACACAAAATAGAATGCAGTGAGCACTTGCTTGTCAGCGTTCGCATGCACAATCATGATGTCATCATGATGACACAACGTGTTCATTAATATGACCATTATGTTGTCGAACACACACCCAAACACACCCAGCTATCGACGCTTTAATTACAGCCAGCAATCTCACTGGAGGGACATTCTGCGAAACCACTGCGACGGTGTTCACTGCAGTGTGAGCTGAAATGACATCACGAGTCTCAACGGCATCATATGTGAAGGGAAAGATCCTCCCGGCAATCCGACAGGGAGTATTTCAAACGCTACAAACATAACCTGATTGTCCAAGATTATATCACAATTCAACAACACTCTACTTGGGTGTTAATTTTAGCCCAGGCAGTTTCCTGTTAGCGCATCTTAGCATGAAAGAGATGGTGAGATTGGAGATTTGCCAAGTTCTAGAAAAGCAAATCAGAGAACTTTACCAAAAGCCCAAAATACAAAGTCTTAATCTTTGTTGGTTTTTAAAGCGTTGTCTCAATGGCTAGCTTGACTTGTCTTTTAGACATTTTGGCTTGACTTATCAATCATTTTTATTGCCATTACAGAGTTGCGACCAACATCAACTCAACGCCAACCCGAAACCAGATTCAATCGCTCATTTAGGACGCTAAGAAAGTGGAAGTTAATTACGCACTTTAAATGATTGTTTTGTGTTTTTTGTTATTGTAAAGTGTCCTTGGGTGGCTTGAAAGGCTCTTATAAATAAAATGTATTATTATTATTAAATTACGCCATCATCGTGCTGGACAGCCCCGGGGCGCTTGTGTTTTTTGCGCCTGTAATGGGCAGCATTTTTCACAGCCCCGTTTTGTTCAGTGGAGACGTCGGCGCTGTTGGACAGTCTGCGTTGGTGCGGCTGGATGGATAACTGCTGAAGTTGAGGATGAGGAGAGAGGAGCGTCGGCTTCTGCGCCGATGCGTATTTGGAACTGAGAGTCACCGCTTGGAATTGGAATGGATTTGCATGGGACAGGAGAAGTGAACCAATCTCTTTTTTCGTCAATGGATGCTACAGCTTCTTGTTGACTTTGAAACTTAGCTTCTAGCCGACGTGTGCACATTTTGAACATGACGTCTCTGATCCACTGGTGAAAGGACACTTTGATTCTCTCCTCTTTCATCTCAAACTGCTTTAACAACAAAGCGTATGAGGGGAAAAGTGGTTAGGACTGCACGGCTGTCCATGTTTTATGTTATGTGTTGTGTTCATTATTTTACTTTTTGTTCGTGTTTTATGTTGTGTGTTGTGTTTATTATTTTACTTTGTGTTAACTGCTTTGTTAAGCGCTTTGTTACAGCTGCCGCTGTTGTGAAAGCGCTATATAAATCAGCATGTATTGTATTGTATTGTATTGTATTGTATCATCGTATAATATGGCACAATGCTCTGACATTCGCGGCCAGCAGCTAGCCGCTAACTGCGAGGAATGACTGGCCAGCTGGCTATAACAAGTAGTCCGATGGCTTTCTTTGGTTCTTTTTCAATGATGTGGACATAGGCTAGGTTGTAATTCACTCTCCGTGTTTAAAAGGAAGTAAACTGCACTTTCAGGTCTTACTCATTCACAGTCCATGTATAAAATTAGCTGGTATCCTGCCTTGATTTGTTTCTTTTTGCTCACTGGACAAAATGCATCTTTATTTAGCCGATCCATGACTCAAATCTGTTATTCATCCGATCTAAACCGTGAGTGTTTTGATACTCTGCACCACTAACTGGTTCACACCACACTCCTGTCCCTCGCGAGGAGACCTCACAAATCGAGTGTGTGACAGAAACAGGTTCAAAACAATTGAACTCATCACTGTTGGCGCTGCTCCAAAGGGTCCAAAGAGCACTTGTAGTGGTGACGAAGCGGGTGATGATGACACACGTTCATCTAGGGAGTGAAGAGCAGCCAGCTCACGGCTAACAGCTAACGTTAGCGCTTCTGATTCACTTGTTGCTAGCAATGTCAACAACAACCGCACAGAACAAGAATGGGCAGACTGCTGGTATGAATTAACTTAGCATTTATTTACTGAATCATCTGTTGTTACCCACTGCCAACAGTCGAATAAAGAGAGGACCACCACGTATTTATTTCCACTTAAAGCACTTCCATAAGTAGAACATCCTTTGAGTTTAGGCTTCCAGGCTCAGCTGACAGAGGACTCAGAAAAGGGAAAAGTTTGGAACAAAAATAAAAATGTCTGAAAGTTCATGTGTTCAGAAGAACAGCCAAAAGTTCAAGGAGAAAAGGGAATACTCCGGCAATTATTATCATTTCATTATAAAGTGCATGGCCACACACTGTGAGAATCTCCAAACTTGTGATCTAAATTTACGCAGCGACTCCCATCAAGGCTGCGACCTTGCATCAGTCTAGTCGCCACTTTCACTCACTATCATCCATGCACATAGCCCCGGCGTCTAAACAACTGTCCACACAAACGCAGTCTAACGTCGCCCCCAGAGGAATGCGCGCTATCTGCTCATGTGACCACGAACAGCATCTCGCTTGTTGAATTCAAGCAAAGACAGCGAGGATGAGCACACCGTTTCGTTTGTGTGGGCGGGTGCAGTAAAGTTACTGTCACTACAACAAAAAGAAAAATGACGACCAGTTGCCCAGACAGGCAAAGTTTACCTGACATCCTGCTATTTTTTTTGTTTTATTTTTGTTTACAAGTAGGCGGCAGTTCTATAATTGGACCTACTCCCTAATTAGCACACTGTGAAAATCACTGGGAATGTGTCACTCTGCTTATTTCCTTGTGTGTCAATCACCTGTTTGTTGTATTTCCCTCAACATAATTGACTGCTGGGGCCACGTCTGAGGCCCTGACCTTCTGACCCGCACACACATTACCGGACCGTAATGATGAACCCCCATCGGCTAATGATCACCCGCTTAGCCTCCCATCTAGGGATGTTGATTTTTTTGTCTTTTCAGTCCAATAGCAGTACTAGTTCTCTCTAGTACAGAGGTGGGCAAACTACGGCCCGCGGGCCAGATGCGGCCCGTTGGGCTTTTTAAACCGGCCCGCCGAAGGTTGGTACGCAACACAATTAAGGTTCGATATAAATGATTGCATTCATTTTATTTGGACTTGTAATGACAGGCATTTCAACGCCAGGTGGCGCAGTTACTTGAAGTCGCAGAGCACAGGGAGGGAGGGGGAGACGATACGGAAGCCAGCAGTCGCGCCAACTCAAGCAACTCCCGCTCGATACGACGGAATAAGTGTGTCCGCGCCGCTATTTTCTATCATTGGATCCAAAACAGCGACATGCAAGTGACTCTTTGTTGCAGTGAGTTTTACTGCAATTGCGAACATTTTCACGTCCTGTCAATCATGGCATGATCAATGAAAAGGAACAGTAATGGCCACGGAAGAGAAAGTGAAGTGTATCTGATTAAACGGCGGGTTACAAAGTGCGAAACATTCAGGAGACGCTTGAGTCTGAAAGACTCAAATCTACAAGACTTTGAAAACGAAAGTGATTTGTGCTCAGTCCGATTCTGGCTATTTCCGTGCCCAGAGTGAATTGCTTGCGGCTCGACGGACAGTCGAGTAAATAAACGTTTCCTGGAATGGTTTGACTGCTATCGTGCTAAAAACTTTCCGCAAACTGGACCGCTAAAAAGAGAGGAAGCGAGTCCCAGAGCGCTAACTATGAGCATAGAAGACTTCGAAGCGTCCCGTGTCTGGCTTCAAAAGTTCGCTGCGTGACATCGGCTGAGCAACGCTGTAATGTGTGGTGATCGAGGGGAGCTCAAGTCAGAAGAGACAATGAGTGAGTCGAAAGAAAAGCCACCAGGTCTCTTACACGTCTCATTTTGTAGCAAATAGTCCTAACTTTGTTATATTTTGTCATATACCTGTACTGCTTGCTGCAGTTTTTGGCCAATATATTGTTGCATTTTGTTGCTTGTGTTGTCACATGTATGTTGCTCACATACTGGAACCTTCATACAGGACATATACCATAGTTGTTTCACTGTTCACATTAAAAAAAGTATGGTAATACTTTCATGCTTTTGTTCTGTTGATGTTTGGTATGGACTGTCAACATATACATTTTTTTTATATGTACCGTATCTTGTCCTGACACGGCCCACCTGTCAAATTTAGAAATCAATGTGGCCCCCGAGCCAAAAAGTTTGCCCACCCCTGCTCTAGTACCTTTGATACGTAAAATTCCAATCACAATGACAGATTGTTGTGAACCGAGGCTTATATTTCTTTCTCACTGACAAGCACTCAACAAATGATGACGTTTAACTGAACTACAGTGAGAAACTGTTCCAGAAAATATTAGTATATACAATTTCAACAAGAAATGACAAAAAAAGTGGAGAAACATTTTAGTTAACAAAATAAAAAAATGAAAATGCTTAAAAAACCAACAACTGAAAATACAGATTTAAACACAATCCCTGCAACAAAGTAAATTACACCATGTGAATAATATGAACACAATCTTACTCTCAGTTGTGCAAAGGTAGATACAATATATAAATGAAATACGGTAATGAAGAAAGTCACCATACAACCCAAATTGAGTAAGCAAATAAACAATTTCAGTAGCAAATAGCAACAGGCTGATAATGCTCTCCAAGTATTAAAATAACCCTTGCCAACATATAGATTAGAGACGCTGTGTCCTATTGGCCATACGAGAGGAGGGCAAAGGATGCAATACACACCCAAAATCCTTCTATCAACCGTGTATGTCAGTATCGGTGGCTGGTATCGACAGCCGCCACGAGGACCGATATACTGTATTGAAATAAGGCCATTGTCGGAACTAGTCCATCCTTCACAACTTCCTGTGCTCCACTACCACTTGGACACAACTGCCTGCCCCAAGCGCTGTAGTTTGAGTGGGTGGGGGGAAGCTCCGTCCTGTGCCCAACCGTTAAAAAAATCAAGCTGACACTCGACTGACAATAGCATGGAGACAAGGTGAGGAGACGTCCAGGCGTCCAGCCGCACTTTTAACATGTGGCTGTGATTGACCTTACACCCCTCCTTCCATCCTTCAAGCCACCCGTCCATCACTTGCTTCTCACCCCTCCGTCATGGTGTCGGGAGTGTTTGTCAGCGTGGTGTCGGAACACGGCGAGTTCTCGAGTGCGAGTGAATCAGTCCCACTTCCGACCTGCCATCTTTTGTGGGAAAGCGAGATCGGGGAAGTGTAGAATCAGAGCTCCGGTGTCGGAAGAAATAGACCGCAACTGCACACGGGCTAAAGCGTGGACGGGGTGTAAAAAAACAAAACAAAACAAAAAAACAGCTGCTTGCAAGTTGCAACAAGCTCACAAACTAAAATGAGCAGGCAGAAAGAAAGAGAATGGTTTTCCAACGGTTTTACATCAAGGCTTCAGGCTGTCACACTCATTTGGACAGAACCGAGCCGTGTGTCAAACACACGTTTGGGAGAAATTTCAAACGAAACCGAGATGGAGTTCATCTCAAGTCAACTGCGGCCGGGCGGCTGAGGTTGGAGCATTGCCGAGGCGAGTGTATGAAAAGGCTGCAAATTTCCCAGCAAGCTGCAGCAGGAAGTTTTTGGATGTGAAAAACACACACATACTCACACACCTACAAGACACGCACACTAGACGAAACAGAGGTAAGTAAGAAAAGCTCATTTGGAATGCATTCCGCCGCCTCCCAACCCCTACGCGCACAATTACCTGTGGGCGCGGGCACGTGTGTGTGTGTGTGTGTGTGTGTGTGTGTGTGTGTGTGTGTGCGCGCGTGCAACGGTGTCATTCAATGTGCCAAGCAGTTGAAGGTCCAAAACTATTGAGGAAACTGTTTTGACGCCAACCTGTTTTGGCAACGTTTCGAGAAGGAAGCAAGAAAACAGAAGAAGCGATGAGAAAATATAAGCGGAGGTATGAAAGGCGCATGGACAGACAGAAAGAGGGCACAAAAAAAATGGAATGAGGAGATAATTGTGAGGAGACACTGCAGGCGAGGGAGGACTGAGAGCAAAAATTGGATTTTCATGTCAACAATGTAGGGATAGACAAGTGGCAGCTATCAGCCTAATACCAGCAAAGTTTTTTAAGGTATCGGGTACTCGTGGAGGCTGCTGATACCAGCCACTGATACAAAAAAATAAAGATACTGAGTAAATCCATCATTATTTGAGTCTTTGCTCAAAATTGTTTTTTTTTTGTCATTGTGTGACATGATATTTAATTTATCAAAAATGCGACAGGTGTTGGTGAGTGAGGGTGTACTCATACAGATATCGGGTTGAAAAAAAAAAAGTATTGAACATCCCAAAGACAAAATACGGCGCCTGCAGGCACTGCATCTTGAAGTCCTTAAAGGGACTCTGTCCATGATTTTCCCGTTGATAGCATGCTCATTTCAAAAGTATTTTGGACAAACACTAAAGAAATTAAAAAGGGCCATTTCTAAAAATAGGCCACGTCTGTCTTTGTAAGAAGGGTTATGCAAATTTTAAAAGAACCTTTTAACTTGAAGTAACCAAGTACGCGCATGGAGATCAAGGATTCCCAGGGGAATCCTTGGAGTTTGACACTGAGCAAAACTTTTATGACTATTTGGTGTGTGAGAACACAAACAAGTTTCTCAGTCTGCAAGGCATCGTTTGTCATCGAGGGCCTAAAATATTTGAGTTATTTTGGAAAAATGTGGGTCACAAGTTCTCGGAAGCCCCACGAGGCTTCATGGCTCCGCTTTTTTGCAGGAACTGCTTTCAGTGTCGCAGTTTTGCGAAGCGGATTGATGGAGGGACGACGCACAGGTTGATGATTCCCCCCCCCACTCCGCCAAAGGTACGGGAAAGCTATCAAGTGCGTTTCTCAGTTTGAGCGAGCTTATTAATCGCTAGCATTTCCCGGGAATTCCCATCAGACGTTCTCTTGGCATCCATGAGGCTGAGGAAATCAAAAGGACACGGCGGTCGTCGTCTTGCGTGACAAGACGCTTCTTGTGCCTCCAGATGGGCTCATTGCCCCCATGCGCGCGGGACTGCCGATAAACGGGTTTGTGCTCCGAGTCGGAGGACGAACGCACAGCGCGGCTTTCGAAGCCGCTGCGGGCGAACTCGCCGAAACAAAAATCATATGACGTCTTGGAAGAAGGAAGGTTTGTGTGTTTGGTTTCTGCTCGCACATACAACTGTCACACAAAGCGGAACGACCCAAACCTGCATCACACTTTGTGCTTCTTGCAAATCACCAACGCCACGAGCGAGATTCCGGCGAACTTTGACCGTCACCGTAGCAACCGCCACCTTTGTTTTTTTGTCTTTTTAAAATCTTTTTTATCTGGGGAAACATCAGAGGCCCGCTTTGCCTCTTCACCTGCTTGCTAGTGCGACCAAGAAGAAACCACCGCCACTAAAAATAACCAACTTTATCGCGATGTAGTATAACCTTGCGTACATTCCCGTTGCAAACCAAAGTCAAGGCGGGTGGCAGACGGCCGCCCAGCAGTTTGAGCCTATGAGTCAACCGCCCGGTTAATCATTGATGGCCTCTGACGCTTTTTAGTGCTCCATGGAGAAGCCTGCCATCACGATGACCCCAATGGCCACATGCCACGGTTACCAAACACCAACAGCTACAAGGGCTGTGTCACAAACCCTTTTTTCCCAATATTCCGGCTTCGCGTCACTACAAAGGAGGAACACTTCTGAGTATGATGCAACACAGTCCTACGCCACTGCAAATGTCAACCACTAAAAATATTTGCCATGTGCATCAACTGTTGGTCATTGCCGTGCGCGGGTGTATGCGCGGGTGTACCTAATGGAAGGGAGTCCTCCATTTGGGTGTGTTACCTGATAAAAGTAGATGATGAGGGCGAGGGGGGGGTGACGTGTGGCGTGAAAATGAGCCTGAGGAGAACCGGCTTGACGAGAATGGAGCACAACACACACACACACACACACACACACACACACACACACACACACACACACACACACACACACACACACACACTCACACACACACATTCAAGCACTGCTGATAGCCTGATGGCAACTGTATGGGAACTTTCTAGTAGTGATTCTCATTAACGCACAGGTGCAAATAGGGGCCTTCTCTGTTGAAAGTTTGCACACGCCTGCACTTCACACGCAACCTGTCACGTCACAAATTCGCCCTGCAGTGTCACGGTCACACTATGACACACACGGACACACTCATATTTTAAAGGCACAACTAAACAACTTCTTTGTCAGTGACAAAAATAAATAAATAATCAAAACGCTGTCAGAGCTGGGTTGCCGTCTCACCTCGTCCCACTTGATGAATTTCCCTCCCTTCTTGAGAGCCTCATGGACGGACACGGGTTTGAGTTGCAGCGCGTGGACTCCCGGCTTGGCCCCGGCCATGGCGAGGCACTTTCGGCGGGTGCCAACGCCTCAACCCCGGCGAAGGCGAGCGGCGCTCCTCCGGAGGAAGCAACCGCGGACGTCGACGTTCGTTCGCTTCCTCCGCCGCTGCAGCGGGCGACTTCTCTCTTCCGGGGCGCGCTTCGGAGGAGTTTGCGCCGCCGAGGCTTCCGACGCCAAGTCACAGGCACTCCGAGAGACTTTGGAGGCACGACATGACGAGTGGGAGTCGAAGGGTGACGGACGACACTTGCGCTCCCGGGCGCGTCCACGCCACGCGGCAGCGCGCACGCGGTGACCAAGCTTTGATTGAAGGGCGGCCTTGACCCGCTTTTGTTTGTTCGCGCAGGATCCTTTAATCGCGCACTTGAGCTGGCGGAGAGATCCTTTCCTTCCGTCCTCCCATCTGCTCGAACCCTCACTCCCTCCCCAACTTTCTCAGCTTCCTCCCTCTCTCTCTCCCTCGCTTGCCTCCTCCTCCTCTTCTTTTTCTTCTCCTCCCAGCACGTTTTCTGTGGGGCTGAACAAAAAAAGAGAAGACAAGAAGAGGGACGGGGGAACAACGTTTGACTGAAGTGGAGGCAGTTGGCGGAGTTTTACGTTTACAAAAAAAATCCTTCCATGTGGCCCCTTCGAGTGCATGAAAAAGTAATTTATTTTGATACGAGTTACGACAAGAAGAGCCAAACAGAGCTTGTTGCATTTTACAAGGCGTCATTAAAGTCCTTCGTGGGGCTTTCTGGAGAGTGCGGGGAACAAAATGTACATTCCGGAACCCAGATAGCGCACATGAGTAGACCAAGACATCATACATCTGTTAAGCAACAGCTTCCCAAAATAAACTAACTGTAATGGGCGATTGTAATGCGTACACGAGTATATCTTTACATCAAGTTGTGTGTGAGAAGTAAAACAAGACTTTTGGAGGTCAACCTTTGCATGGGGGTGCTCGTTTCCCCCCTGTAAGTAGATGCAGTCGTGATTGGAAATTCTGAAATTTGCTTCAAAACACATGGTACGTGTTTGAAGAGAATTTTTGAAAACCAGCAAAGATTAACGGTTTTACAGTTACATTTAATAATTATGGTTGTTTTTATTCAAAATAAAAGAGAGCCTTTTTAGACTTGCCGTCATTATTTTTCATTGCAAAAAGTGTTTGGCTTTTCAACTTAGTCCTGATGGTACAATATAAACCAGTCTTTTCTGGATGAAACATAACATATTGCAAATGGGCAAGTGTTTTGTTTGTTTTTTAAATCAAAAATAAAAGCTATTGGAAGTGTCGAAGCTAGATAACACTCTGTTGACAGCACAGAGTCTGCATCAAACATACACTCAATATTGTGACTGTATTTTCAGCTTGAAAACGCAAATCTCTCTGTTCAAGCATGATATGGACATCTTAGTCATCAACACGCTGAAATATGTGACGCATTTGTGACGTCGCTCCCTAAAACAGGAATGTGAAATTAAGAACTCCCTCGATGTCTCACCATGTTTAAGCTGTATAGACCAGTTTCACATTTTTACATGTAAGTTATTTTTGAGTGCCTTGAGTGAGTACTACGGTGTTAGGAATCAAGTGTCCTCGTGTATTTTATTATGAATTAACTATGAGTTTTGTGGCATGTGCGAGAGAGAGGCACTCTGGCTGAGAAGTATGTGCTGTTTATTCAAGTCTTTCTCACTGCTTCAACCTGGAGAGGGTGAACTGCAACTGCCTTTTTTTTCACTTGTAAAATCCAACTTGACAGCCAGATAGCGGACCGAAGTTTTTCTGCCCACACGGCCGCTTTAGAGTATTCCTTCAATACACTTGGGAGAGAAAAAACTACACTGAGACACAAGCAATTTAAATCCTGCTGCCAGGCTACATTACAACATGAAACTCACGTTAAACAATCACAGGCTAGATAGATTTTTTTTTGGGCCACCATCGCCCCTTCTCTGACTCCCCAACTACACCCGGCATGGAATGTCTGCAATGCCGCAGCATGCCGACTTTGCTGAGTTTTATTTTTATTTTATTTTTATTCTTTGTCCCGACAAGGAAGACTGGACGCGTCACAAACATACAAAATCAGCATGGACATTTGCATCCTCTCAACAGCAGAGTGCCACATGCATAAGCAGGGACATTGTGCCGTTGCCGAGGCACAATTATTTTGTGTTGAACTGCAAGCTCCTGTGCTCTCAATAGACTGCAGGTCCAACCCATTCTCTGTTTCTTCTGCATTGTTTTTCTCTTTTGAACTCTCTCTTTCTCCCGCCTCCATCATCTCGCTGATAAGCGGGAAGGAAGGTGTGAATACCGTATGTACATGGTCAATTAAATTGATAGCATACGTACAGAATGGAATTTGAGTCATTTTGGTGTGATAAATGCGACAAAAGGAGCACAGCCTTCACTATTTGAAAGTCACCCAAAGTGTAATGTTAAAAATGAACCAGGACTGGCTCGAGCCCGAGAGACCTTCACCCACTTCTCTCTATTTATGCCTTCGAGTCCAGCGGCAGGCGGATTTTTCCCTCCCAAAGGGGCCAAGGAGGAGCCACAAAGACACATTGTGTGGAGACACAGACGTATTCAGTCTTTGCACCCCCCACACACACGCTTTGAAACGGTAAAAACTGCCAGTAATGAGCTCACACTGCCATCTAGCGGTATTTACCGACAATGCACTATGCACGCATCCTCTATTGGTGTGATGAGGTTCGACAGGGATTGAGTCGCCCGTACAGGGCACACGTCTCAAATTTGAGTTCGCAAATCAAAGCATGAAAATAAATTAACCGAACAGAGTCTTATATCCCGCAAAAGTCGTGTCACTTTGCTTTTTGTCTTGAATTCAAACAAAAAGTCATCGATTCTGCAAAGTAATTCTCGAAACAATGTAAAGCCTAACGCCAAGCATGGATTGTGAAAGTAGAAAAAGGTGAATTAAGGATTATTACGTGTACCTGTACTCAGATTTGAATGACTTCTTTTCATCTGGTAAAAGGCCTCCATTGCCCGACGGCGTCCTCTTGTGGTAGAAAGACTCCTAACGCTACGGCTCAGTTTGCAATGCAGGTGGGGAAAAATATAATTCACCAAGTACAGTACAGTACTGTATTCCTGTTTGGCCCAATCAAATATGCAAAACGTCAACAAGAGGAATCTAAAAGAGATGCGCAAGATTATTCTTTCACTTTACAACTCTACAAAATGGCCGATTTTAGTACGACAAGTGAGATGACTGCAGCAGATGTGGCTTGTTTAAAAATAGCTTTGCACGTTGGTTTTTATCCCTCCCCCAATGTAAGTACAAGTTTGTGCTCGCCCAACCGTAAGTTTCAGACATACTCAATGAATAATTGACGTCTACTACGGCAACTTCGCCGACTAAACGTGGAGAGGCAATTATTTTTTTGTACGGCAAAACAGTATTAGCATACCGCACGGGTCAAGTCATTGAGTACACCTTTGAGTTCCAAGTACAGGAGCTGTATCAAAACAATTCTGCCTTGATCATTTGTGGTTTTGTTTGACATTCCACCTTTAATGCAAAAGTATGTTTCCGTAACACATCAAAGTTGGAACTGAAGAAGCCTTTCGGATTAAAGGTGAAACGTCTTCAATAACCAGAAATAATCCAGGTGCCTTGATTCAATGTTTTTGTTTTGTTTTAGATTACCATGACCTGGGTGGCGGAAATTCTACACTGGAAAAAGTAATGACTTTTTAATGCATTGGCTGTCGTTAGATTATCCAGATATATTTACTGCTTTGACACTAGGACTGACAACAGAGCTCTCGGTTTAGGCATCACCAAGGAAGCGCTTGTGTGGCAGTGAAACCCTCGGGGCGGCACGTGAGCGCTGTGCATTGTGGGTAAATGTGTCTCGCACGACGATTCACACTGGCGATAAGTAAGTGTAAACTGTCTGAGATTACGAAATTTCAAGTAAGCTTTTTTTCGCAGTGGGGTGGATGGTTACGCGAATGCTGATTTGTGTCTGAAATCTGGTGTAAAAAGGGGTCCACGATGCATACGAGTGGGTGTGGACTGACTTAGAAGGAGGAGACAAAAAGTCCACATTTATAGTTGATTCCTTTTTCTGTCTGGGCTACGTCAGTTGCGCTCTTGTCCATCCGGAAAACGAAAACACACGCGCGCGCACACACGCACACGCACACATCTCCAGGGGACGCGTGGAGAGGAAAGAGAAAACAAGGAATGAGAGTGAGCCATGAGTAGAACAGTTTCAGAAACAGGTCTCAAGAAAGTCTTTGGAGATCCAGATCGGGTTACCTTCAGCTCGATCTTCCTAACCTTACCGTCCTGGTCGGAAAAGTCTTTGTCACGACTGCAAGTGGCCATTCGTTTCCTTTGGTTTGAGTGTCCTTCAGCAACACTAGGTCGCTTTCCTTGATGTGAGGTCTGACATCCTGCCACTTACCGTGGGTCTGCAGCGCGGGAAGGTACTTGCGCCTCCATCTGTTCCAGAAGACGTTAGCAAGGTGTTGAACTTGTCTCCATTGTTGGCGATGGAGGTCCTTTCTTCTCAAAGGCTCCTGGAGGAGCAGGGAGACGGTACACCTTCTCGTGGTAGTGTCTCACAAGGAGCGCCGCGATGTGACTGAGGGTTGGAACGTTGATTGGAAACCGCTCATTTGTGCCAAGAGCTGTGTGCTTGAGTCTTCCTCCTATCCATAGAAGACCGCCCTCATCCACGTAGGGGTCCAGTTTTCGTAGGGAACCGTTCTCTGGGGCGTTCTTTGCAGCGGCTAAGCAGTCAAACTCTTTCTTGTAGGTCTCCTTTGAACACAGCGGATGATCAGGGTCTTAGTCTCTGACAGTTCTTCGACCGAGCAAGGTCCAGGACTTTAGCCTTGTAGTCGAGCACGATCGCGCCTTTCTCCTCTTCACAAGGTTGGACAAGGATGCTATAGCTCTCACAAGGGACTTCCATGACGAGAACCGCTCAAAGCGATAAGATTCCAGCTGTGGAGGAGAGTTTGAGATAGCTGTCGCATGGGAACGAACATCGCTGTCGGAGTCTGGGTCAACTAGTTCGTGAGGATTCTTCTCCATGATTGGGAATTCCATCTGGCATGGACAGAAAGGTGGGTCCTGTGAGCCATGTTGTGTGCTTGAGTTCAGCAGCAGGGACCGATCGTGTGCCAAGATCGGCTGGATTTTGATCTGTGTGGACGAGCGCCACTGTTCCGGTTTGGTGAACTTCCTGATTCGCTGTACTCGGTTGCAGACGTACATGTAGAATCGCCTGGTCTGGTTGTTTATGTACCCTAATACAACTCTACTATCGGTGTAGAACTGCATAGAGTCGATGTTAACGCCCAGCTGCTTTTTCACTAGCTCTGCCATTTCCGCAGCTAGAACGGCAGCACAAAGTTCAAGTCTGGGTATAGTGTGGGCAGTAGGAGGGGCCAACTTAGCTTTCCGAGTACAAACCCGACATGGCATTCTCCATTGCTGTCGGTGATCCTGAGGTAGACCACAGCAGCGATAGCTTTCACTGAAGCGCCGGAGAAAATGTGGAGCTCTTTCCTCTGAGCGGTTGACAGAGACGTAGCGTATGCTCTCGTATCTTGATATCTGGTAGGTGTTGTAGTGACTCTTTCCACATCTTCCATTCCGCTTCCTTCTCGTCCGGTAGAGGGGTATCCCAGTCGAGAGTTTCGTTACTGGTGAGATCTCTCAACAGGAACTTCCTGAATGACGACTGGCGCAACAAGGCCAAGGGGTCAAACAGACTGTTCAGCGTGGCTAAAGCACCTCTGCGGGTGTAGGGCTTCACTGTAGCCGCTGCTTTGAAGGTGAAGACGTCCTGTTTGAGCTCCCAGCTGAGACCGAGGCTGCGCTGGATAAGGTCGGAGCTGTCATCGAACTCCAAGTTGTCTAGTCCCTTAGCATGGTCTTCGGGAGGAAAGGCTTCTAGCACCTCTGGGCAGTTCGATGCTATTTTATGAAGTCTGAGATTGAAGCAGCCAGCATTGCCTGTGTCTTTGTCAGTAGGTTGACTGCTGCTGCAGCTGATGGGAGTGATGTCAAACCATCGCCGACGTAGAAATTGCGCTCCACAAAGTCTTTGGCCTCCTTCCCGTATTCATCTGCTCCGTGTTTGGCTGCTCGATGAAGTCCGTAAATGGCTACGGCTGGAGAGGGTGAGTTGTCGAAGACATGAACCTTCATGCGATACTCGACAATCTCCTGGTTGGGGTCGTTCTCCTTAAACCACAGGAACCGCAAGAAGTCTCTGTGGTCTGCATGAACGACAAAGCTGTGAAACATCTGTTCTATGTCGGCTATGATGGCAACTTCCTCTCGCCTGAAGCGCAGCAAGACTCCCAACAAGCTGTTATTCAGATCAGGACCGGTGAGAAGCACGTCATTCAGGAGACGCCTTGATGTTGAGAACTGGAGTCAAAGACGACCCTGATCTTGTCCGGTTTCTGCGGGTGGTAGATGCCGAAAATTGGCAAATACCAGCACTCCCTGTCCTCTTGAAGCGGTGGAGCTAATTCAGCGTGGTCACGGTCAAAGATGTTTTGCATGAAGGAGACAAAGTCTGCTTGCATCTTCGGCCTTCTGACCAGAGTCCGCGGAGGGAGTTGAGTCTGCTGAGAGCTTGTTCTCTATTGTTTGGGAGTTGCCGACGAGGGGACCGGAAGGGGAGGGGTGCGACCCAGCTGTTAGTTTCATCCATTGACATCTCCTTGTCCATGAACTGTAGAAACATTCTATCTTCGATGGAGAGCCCTACTTTGTCGTCATCCTTGGTGGTTTGGAAGATTGTACTGCCGAGACTGCAGTCATCGAAGACTTGGGTGTCTTGACAGAGGTCGAGCTGCGAGGTAGATTGCTGGCATTCGGGCCGAACCTTTCCTTTACTTGGAGCTGGTTGGGGCATGGAGTGAAAAGAGACGGTCTACCATTTTCCAGTATGTTGGTGCGGTAAGACGTCACAGATGAAGGTTTGTGGGTGGACCCGAGACACACATCTCCAACGACGACCCATCCCAGGTCAAGCCGCTGGGCGAAGGGGGCATTGAGGGGACCGTTGCGCTGCTCCCTAACTTTATGGACCTGGAGAACATCACGCCCCAGAAGGATCAGTATCTGGGCCTTAGGATCCAGGCGAGGATCATGCGAGCGATGGACTTCAAATGGCGGTGGTGTTGAGCGACCTCAGGAGCGGGAATTTCGAGCGGTCGCCTGGCATATGATTACACTCGATTAGCGTTGGAAGCATCACTTTGTCTGTCCGTCCAGAGACTCGGCGAGGAAACCTGTTGCTCTTCTCCCGGACGCTTCCGTAACACCTGCACATGTACGGAGTGTGTATGGGGAGTCTGTACCGTTGACTTGGAAGAGGTCGAAGAACTCTGATCTGGCTAGAGATCTATTACTCTGCTCATCCAAGATGATATAGACGTTGGTAGCTCTATCGGGTCTGCCTTGGGGTAAACCTTCGCCAGGCAGATCTTGGAACAGGACCGAGGCTTTGCCCTTTGCCGCAGACCTCTGTGCACTTAGAGGTGACATCAGCTTCAGGCGTTTTTCATCTCTCTCCCGCCATGCTGTGGGGAGGGGTCCTTGTTCTCTGTGTCCCAAGGTGGAGGGCCAGGATGGAGCGCCGCCACGTGGTTCTCACTTTCACACTCAGTACATTTCAGCTGCTATGCTACAGTTCTTGGCCTGGTGGGCTGTGGAGGAGCAACACTTGAAGCAGACACCGTTCTCTTTCAGGTAGGTTTTATGCTCTTCGAGTGGTTTGCTTCTAAACCCCTGCATTTTTTGAGAGGGTGGGGTTTCTGATGAATGGGGCATTGTTTACTTATGTCAATTTTGCTTTTGAACTGTCTGATTGAAAACCTGGACTGTTGGGTGGGATGTCCGTCTTGTGAGTAGCGACGTGTCTTTGACAAATCTTTGTTCTCTTCGGGTGGCTCGAGCTTCAGAGATTTTTCGGGAACAGACTGGAGTGAGAAGCTGGGATCGCTTTCTTCTGCGGGCCTCGTTGCAGATGAACTCCGTGAAGTACGCTAAAGGAGGAAAGGAAACACCGTGCTGTTCTTTGTACAGGAGCCTATGGATAACCACCTTTCTTGGAGGCCGTGCGGGAGCTTCTGAACGATAGGGTTGACGCCTGGCAGTGTCCAGGTACGAGAGCCCAGACAGGTAGCCGCCAGTCTTGGCAGCGTTTAACTCTTGCAGCAGGTCTCCCAGTTCTCTTAGCTTTGAGACTTCTTTGTGGGAAATCTTCGAAAACGCCTAGCCTTTCAAAGAGAGCAGTCTCTATCATTTCGGTGTGCCGTAGCACTCTTGTAGCCGTGCCCATGCTTCCTGCAGACCTATTGTGGGACTAGCGATGTGCACAGAACGGATCCTTCTAACATGTTCGGAGGACTCTTTTCCTAGCCATTTCGTTAACAGGTCGAGCCTCGCTGGCGGTAAGGTTCAGTTCGACAATTGCGTTGAGAAAGGAGGACTTCCACGACCAATAGCTTTCTGGGCGATCGTCGAATTGGTGGAGACCAGAGTTCACAAGTCCTTGGCGCATTAAGAACCTCGCAATGTCGCTATGCCCGTGGTGTCGACAGGATGTGCTTGCGGTGGGGCTTGTAGTGGAGAAGTCTGTCTTGGCGAAGGACAGCTCGGATGGGGAGAGTTGAGCGGGCGGTAGTTCCATACTTCTGGCTTTGAACCTGTTGGCTGACGTATTGGAGCTGCTGGCGTTGACCGTGCGCAGTGCTGCATTGTAGCTGTGGGTTCTGGTATTTTAGGTCGTGGTGCCGGAGCTTCAGATGTTGGCCTGGCAGGTATGAAGTTGCCATTAGATGGATGGGGGTTTATGTGGATACGGAGAAAGTTCTGGTGGCTCCACAAAGTCTGTTTGGAGCTGGGTGACATAGTCACGTGTACGTTGTGGGCTTGGGCTCATTTCAGAGTGTCGAGGTCTCCTACTTCCTTCACAACTCTCGAGCTCAGCCGCTTCTTCTAGGACTCTAGCCTCTGCGATGGCTGCCGCTACCTCCTTTCGTGTCCCAATTTTGTGAGCTCAACTGCTAACTGGGCTTCTTTCATCTTTAGGTCTGCCTCGCGCTGTGCGTAGAGAGCTCTAGTGCGCGCCGCTTCAACTTTGGCGCGGGCCCTGGCAGCTGCTCTGCTGGCAGAAGATGATTCGGATCCAGTGGATGCAGATCGGAGGGACGCAGTATCGAGTGCGGGCATCAGAGTTTCGAGGGCCTGCTCTTGTCCCGTGACTCCATAGTTGTTGAATACTGAGCCGTTGTCTGTCATTGTTAACTGTTTTGCAGTTGTATTGCCCGCCGTGAAGACGTTTTTTACTATTCTGCCCTACTTGTCCGTGTCCGAGACGTGAACAGATAGGCAGATAGCTTAACAATGAAAAAGACCAAGAATCCAAGGGGTTGAGATGGAACTTTAGTTTCCTTTTCCTTATTTGTTTTTTGTAAAACTGTACAGAGAAATAGAAACACAAAAGGAGGATGTTTCACACCATTCAAATAAATGTCTCTGTGTCATCACTGTACATTGTAATGTTAACTTGTATAATAACATAACATATAATAACTTGCAAATAACAATGCATATAGACGCTAGTTACTTAATGTAACTACGGTTCTGTGACTGCATGCACAGCTCAATAACCAAGGCTTATGAGATGTGTGACTATACACATGTCTAAATAACTACCAAATTCTACTTACAGAGAGAGATTGTAGGAAGGACAACAGCTAGTACGAAACCATGCGGTCTTCACTGAACTAGGTACTTCCGGTTTGTGTTGCCAGGGAGATACAGAGCAACGGGGACGTTGGCTTTCTCTTTGTACTGGATAAAGAAGAGTTGACTGCCTTCCTTTTTATGTAAGCTGAGTTTGTATGCTGTAAATAGGCCAATAAGCCGGTTACTCATTTGAACGTGGGAGCATTTCTTCTGCAGCTCAGACAACAAAGGCAGCAGCTCCTCATTTCAGCAGGATATTACATCTCGCTTCGAAGGACAATAATCGAGCGTCGATCGCCTCGTGTTTGTCCACCACCCCCCTTACCCCCCCTCCCTTTTTTTTTGCACCTCCGGCCCGGGGGGTTGCATCGGATCTCTCTCGTCAACCCCTCCGCCGAACCGAGC
Organism: Hippocampus mohnikei; assembly: GCA_026261675.1. Classification (NCBI taxonomy): domain Eukaryota; kingdom Metazoa; phylum Chordata; class Actinopteri; order Syngnathiformes; family Syngnathidae; genus Hippocampus; species Hippocampus mohnikei. Next base: position 8,802,090 of record JAKGUB010000557.1, on the reverse strand, counting down.
GAGCATGGCGGCCGTCACGAGCCCGGAGACTAGCCCTCAGCCCCGGGTGTATTTCCAGACGCCGGCCGGCACCACGGAGGAGCCCGAGACCCCCGTTCGCAAGCAGGGACGCGTCACCGTCAAATACGACCGCAAGGAACTGAGGAAAAGACTCAACTTGGAGGAGTGGATCATCGACCAGCTAACGGACCTCTACGACTGCGAGGTACAGTCACGGCATTGTAAAACACCCGCCTATCGAACCGATCGATCGGGCAGTCCTGCGAAGTAACACACAGTAGGCCCTTTTTGTCACCGATGATGTGGCCTCTTTCGCATTTATAGAGTCGGGGTCGTGTGCATGAGGGGATTGTAGCAATGACTAACTAAGGGGAATGAATGAAACACAATCAACACATGTACCCGCGTGTGCAACTCCAGGTTGGCTATTCATAGCTCATGTCGCCTTTATAGGCAAGCCCCGAGAAGGGGAGGCTGCTCTGCCATCTCATTGGCTGAGAGATCTTTAAAGCACACCTGTGCAATATCCATCCAGCACTGCAAATATGACCTTTGCTAAATATTTTTCCCCACTTTAAGACCCCAAAACAAGCTACAACCTTGAAACATACAAGTTTAGCCAGACAGGAAATATGTGAAAACGGTGGTGGTGGTGGTGGGGGGCTTCCTGTGAGGGGCCCACTCGAAAAGCCCATCAGAGCCACGCTGGTGTCGTAACCTTCAGTCGCTGGTAAGCTCGGAAGCTCATGTCAACTTCACTGAGCTGGCAATGACCCACATGCTATTCCTAGCGTGAAGAATGCTTAGCAGGTTGGGAGTTTTCCCTCAAGAGCGACAGTGAGGGGGCACACCTGGTTAGCATGGAGGCTACATTCCATTGTTGTGTGGAGTATCCCAAGGGCCAGAAAGTGTCAGGGGAAACTCTAAACACCACTTAAAGTGATTAAGTGACCCGCAGAGGATTTGGGGATCAATGTGCTTTGACTGTCTGCCAATAATGGATTTCAGATGCACGTCTGAAACTCGGATAGGCAGAATAAAAAGTACTGTGGGTGGTTGCGGCCTCAACAGTTTGCCTTGCATCCTTCTGGGAAGACGGGTTTTGAAGTGAGTCTGTTGGCATTTCTGAGCGTTTGTCAGGTCAAAGGCCATTGGGGTTGTTCATCCAGAAGGCTCCAAAGACATGCAGTGATTCCCGTGACTTGGTTAAATCAAGGTTGGGGAACACTGCCTTACTGGACCTTATTTACAGTCCCGTCCAAAAGTATTGGAGCGGCAAGCTCAATTCCTTTGTTTTTGTTATATGCTGAAGACATTTGGATTTGCGATCAAAAGATGAATGTCGGACAGATGTTTATAATTCCAGTTTAGATTTCATGGGATTTACATGCAATGGGTGAAACAACCCAGGACAGAGCACCTTTGGTTTCAAGCCACTAATTTTCCAAGTACCGTAAGCTAACGTATTAGTACGGACATTATTAGATGAACGGAACGTTTAATATTTGGAGGGGTAACCCTGAATCAACCCTACAACCCAAAGACATCAGCAGACTGTTGGGTTCTTCATTTGAAATGCTTTTCCAGGCCTTTACTGCAACCTCTGTCAGTTCTTGTTTGTTTTTGTGGGGTTCTCCTTTCAGTCTTTTCTTCAGGAAGAAAAATGAAGGGTCAAGTGGGATGCAAGTTTAATGAAGCAAGCTGGCAAGCTGGTGATCTGACCGACATGGACTGAGTCCAAGTGGGTGAGCTGACCACGAACAATGAAATTGGTCCGTCTCATCCAGTGATATCACAGAGAATGGGTCTGGAATTTTGTTCGAGCAAGAAAGTTCCTGCAACAGGACAACTCAATGACTAAAATGCAAATACGGGCAAATGGGTTATGTTGGAGTCTTGGTTCCTTTAGGAGCCGCGATACCAGTGTGTGTGGGGGGGTTTGCGCCAGTGGGTGAAGAACACTCGGAGAATTTAGGATTCTCGTCCAAGGGAATAAGTCCAGGAGAAAATCCTTTGTCCTCATTGATTTACTCAACATTTGTCACATACAAGAAGCTGCTTGCGGTTTCTTTTCAGCACGTGCAACCAGAGAGGCTGATTGAGCTCGCAGCGGATATGAGGAGAACTCTGGCACGTTTGTCTTCCTCCCCTTTTGTTAGCCACGTGCGTCCTTATTAGGGTCTGACAGAGGCTGTTACGACGATTGATATATTGGGAAAAAAAAGGCTTGGAGTTGATTCCAAAAGGGTTTTGGGAATGTTCCTCCTTCAAATAACTCCTTGAAAGAACGCCACCGGTTGCCAATTGCGCTGGCATTCCTGCCTGCCAACATGTCGGATGTTCATCCAGCCACCTGCTTCATCATTGTGAAGAGGAAGGAGACTAGCACCATGGCAACCAGGCGTGTTCATGTTCTACCCCTTTAGTCACGTCTCCCTTTAAAATAGGAAAAAAAAAAGTCACCCACTTCCTGTCTGACTAATCTTTCAGGATTATATCTTTATACCTTGAACAAGCATGTAACTAAAAGTACTCGTATAATCAATTTTTCCCGTTGAATTATCATTTATCAATAAACTGGGGCATTCAGACATCAAGGCAGTACCGTCATTATCATTCAGGTATTCCGATGTGGAATAAAAATTCGCGGAATGTTGCGAATGAAGTCATCCAACACGATGCTATGCTAGCACATTAGCTAACATGACTTGTGGCAGTTTCTTGAGTCAGGAGTGACATTGTGTAATTGATTTGAAACAATTTCAGCATAAAGAATGACTGTATTACTCACATTGTTATTGTACGATAGTCAGCGTTTCACAAGTGATTAACACAAGAATGACGTTTTGTTTCCTCTTCCTTAGCCGACGTAATTAGCCCCATTTAGATCACAAGAAGACTGTTGATTTTAATCTTAATTAACTTAATTATGCCACTTCTCCAATACAGACGTGGTGTCTAGGAAGGCCTAAACCGTCCTCACACAAAAACACGGAAACACACGACATGCCAAGTTGCCTTAAACCTAACACGTGAATACACAGTGATTGACTCGGCGGTCCAAAAAAGGGTGACAACAAAACGCGGTTGTTGCACACCGGGAAGTGAAAGACCCCAGTGTGTCCCTGCAAGCAAAGACGACCCCCCTCACGAAGACACACACATTTGTGTTAATGGTTTATACGTGGCTCCATGCAGTGCACACGGTTCCAGTTGGATGATGGCGTGGGGTGAGTCAGCGTGTGGTGTGTTTTGAAATGGAAGACTCACAAGGAGTGTAGGTGACTAAGTGTGTGTGGTGGATTCCTTGAGTAAGGTTTGTGAGCTAGCGCAACAAATGCCGAAATTGAGGAATGGCGAGAAAGACTGAGAAGAAGGGATGTGAGTCATTAAGCGGGATGTTTAAACAGGAAGAGAGACCAAGTGAAGGAGTACCCGACAACAAGTATAAACAACTCACCGCATTCTCCCTATGACTCATGAGAAATAATTGTCAGTACTATAAAGATCACAATTTTATCTATATATATACAAGTTGAGAATGTGTTTAGCACAGTGTCGACTGGTTAGCACGTCCGCCTCACAGTGCAGACGTCCAGGGTTCGATTCCAGACTTCCTGTCTGGAGTTAGCATGTTCTCCTATGAGTACGTGGGTTTTCTTCAGGTACTCTGGTATCCTCCCACATTCCAAAAACATGCAGGGCAGGCTAGTGGAACTCTCTAAGTTGTCCCTAGGTGTGACTGTCATTGTGTTTGTGAATGGTTGTTTGTCTTTGCGTGCCCTGCGATTGGCTGGCAGCCAGCGTAGTGCGTACCTCGCCTACTGCCCGAAAACAGCTGGGATAGGCTCCAGCACGCCCGCGAGCCACGTCAGGATAAGTGGTGAAGTTGCGAATGTATCGAATTGAATCAAATCGAATCGAATCGTTGCACTTGGTGGGACATGTCTGATGAAAATGCCACATTTACCGCACTGACAAGTTCATTCAAATGTATGTAAAATAAAACAAAAAAACAGAAAAGGCATTGCATCATACCTTCCAGAACTGAGACATACGTATGTTGAACCGAATCCTTTCACACTTCAGGTATCAAAAATCGTATTGAATTGTTTTTTTTGTGGCGAGATGCACATCCCACATTTCTCTCTCTCTCTTTAGTAGCTAGCTAGCTAGATACACACACACACACACACACACACACACACACACACATGCGCGCGCGCGCCACATATGCCCGTGAGTGTGGTTATATTATCTGTCTACATATGTTGCTGTACTGCTTGGGTTCAGCATTATAACGGCGCCATCTAGATGCTATTCATTAGCCTGTCTGTGGCTTTTCCCAATCTGTGTTAGCACTAAACTACAGTTAACTTCCAATGGAAAGTTATGTGGTTGTTTTAAATACACACGTAGCTCTTTTTATTTTACTCTGTGCGTGGTGTGACAGTAAACGCCAACTGGAGTGGCATTAAAACATCCTGAAGCCTCTATTTTGAAGAATTACCCTCTGCCAAACTGCTGCTCGTCTCAAAACGAGTTAAAATTGAATATGCGCTTTTGGTGGGATCCCAAAATGCACTGCACGGTTTTCGTCTCTTGACCCGGGCTGGGTTGTTTGTCAAAATGCTGGTGTTGGCCGCGTTGAGCTGCGCGCACCGGTGACTTCACTCTTTCCAGTGTTGCGTTTCAAGTACTGGCTCAACTTGACGAGCTTGTCATTTTCTCTCGTGTCACACAGGCCAGCCTGTCAGCCAAGTGTGATGGGTTAAAGGAAACCGTTCAGAGACCGCATCCAAAACAGTCACCGAATCACAATTCGAAACCGTCTGCTGTGTCGCCACTGGTGACATAATGATAATCGGCATTAATCCTTGTTTGTGTGCATTTCTATTTCAATCTCCTCTTAATCTCCATGGTACAGTTGTAGTGAGAATGAATGGGGGAAATTTGGTCATGGTTTGGACATCAATCTACACTGTTTCCTCGCAACAAAACATTTTTCTTTTTGCTAAAATGTTGCGAGCTGCTTAGAAAATATGGTACGGTGTGCTGGACAGAATGTGTCCTCCCTGCTGTGGTGTGGTGGCTGTCACACTGAGGGCTGCCTGGCTAACATGCTCAGTCAAACACACGCATACATGCACACACATACTCACGTTAAGTAAATATTACCCAAAAAAACCCTGTGAATCACTGGACCAGGCCAAACAACAAAAAAAAGCTGAATCATTCAACCATTACATGGGGCAGCTATGACTTTGGGCATTGTTTCTTTCAACCATCGATGGGCACATCACCAAACAAAAATCACTAAAAATGTTTTTGTACTCAAATTTGACAGTTGGTAGTGGAAGAGATTTTTATTTTTGGGCGACCGCAGTGCTCTCAATTGAGTTATTTATGTTGAAAAAGCAACACATTGCCTGCACTCTCCGAGTATGGCGACAAACGTTTCCTGGCATGCTTAACGGCAGGCAGCCTTTGTGGTTTGGCCCTGCGTGGGACACGTCCATGACATTCAAGAGGCTCTGGAGGCCTGTTTGCATTTTTTTTTTTTAATCTGCCCTGATGTTGCTGCGAGGCTCCGGCGGGCTGCATTGAATGCGGGCTTTGTGTTGTTTTAGGTGATTTTTTTTTTTAGGACATAAAGGCACTCGATGACGCGTGAGCTGAGTTGAACCGAAATAGCTTGTGTGAAAGCCGTGTCGGAGCGCATGAGGGACGGACATGAGACACCGTTTTGGACGCTTACAGACCAAATACAGAATGTGGTGGCTGGCTTTCATCTGCCAGTAAATGAAAGAAAAAGAAGTGTTGGGGGGAAGCACATTCAAGCTGATTAATTGACATGGACGGCCTTTTTATAAAGTGTGTTCATTTTGGATTTGGAGGCAGATAAGAAGAAAAAAATGAAAGTTGAACTGCACCTTCCTAAAAGCCGCTTGCTCCTAATTTTGACAAAAACAACCTGTATTTTCTTTGTAAATCTTTTCGGACATGAACGCAACTTTGTGTGACGGAAGAAGTTGACTTTCAAAAAGAAGAAAGCAATCTCTTGTTTGGTTGAACTGTCTCCAGTCTCCATGTCACATGTTGATGGTGCATCCCGTGTTGGTCACATGTGTTTTGTAGCTCCGGTCAAGTAACATCGTACATCTGTGTTTGGCGCTGATGGGTAGCAGAAGAAAAAGTTTGCCGGAAAGTGAGACAACGGGCATTGTTTAAGCGCCACGCGGCCGACTTTTTCCACGCCTTCCTGCTTCCCGTCGGCCTCCTGCCATCACTTCCCTGTCTGGCGCGTCCTCAGCCACCCCGCTACCCCACCGCCCCCCCTTCGTCCCCCTTTGCTCTCAGCTCGACAAAACGTTGCTGTTGATGAAGCACAGCAGGCCAGCAGGCTAATCCCGAGCATGAGGCCAGCGTCCTGAAATCTATTTTGGTCAATGAAATGTACCTTTATGTCAGCCAAGAGAAACTTGCATCACCCTTTTGGGGTGGGGGGTAATTTGTCCTCATGTCTGACCCTGAATTGTCCTCATGTCCAACCCTGAATAGATCTCCGAACATCGCATGGCTATTCCTGCGTGCATTTGTTTATGCCACCATATTGGACAGTATCGTGGCACCTGTGCGCCAAGGAATCACAATAGAAAACGATCAAATGAATATTTATCCGGGTGATTGCTTATGATTTTTCTCTTAAATTCACCGTCGTTGAATAGTAAATAACAATACAATCACGTTTGATGGTTAAACTGATTCAGTCAATGACTCACCTGGTATGAAGGGATCGCTACACCGGCGGTAACTGCCACTGAGACGAATGCCACTTTCCTGTCTTGTTCTTGGCCCTCCTTTTGATGGCATTTATGATGCCTTGTTTTTTTGTTTGTTTTTTTATTAAGTCTTTACAGTGCTCGTCCCTTCCCTTGTCCCCTTTTGCTGTGGCACCCCGATTGTCTAGCATTGTCAAAGTGTGCCATTTGCTCATACTCAAATTAGCAGCAGGTTTTCTATACTGCCAAAGCAGCATGACTGTATTTACATTTGGCGCAGTGCATCGTGGGTTGCGTGACGTCAATGTCATGAGCTCCACACACACAATAACACTTTTACACCCCCCCCCCCCCCCAAAATTCATATTTAATAGTAAAATAAAAATGAAGTCAGTCATTCAGTCATTTGGGATTCCTGTTTGGAATCACTTTGAGCAGTGTTGAAAGTGTACAACATTCAGGCTCGGAGCTCAAATGAGTGGCTGACTCATGATCAGGATTTTCCAGTTAAAATGTTGGCTGAAAAAGCCCGGACTTGCTTCATCAACCGTATGGCAAAATGCGCCTGCAGTTTGTCTCTGCTGACCCACTTTTGTATCTTAAGTCGAAAAGCAGCGTGTTGTACATGACTGGTGTCACGCTCTGCTCTTTTTCAACCGTAACTGGCGTTTGAGCTGTGCGCCACTGACGCCGCTTCGACTATACGCCAAGAGAAATCCGAACTGGGCCTTTCTGATCGTCTTACACACACAAATGACACGCACGCGCAATGACACGGCGGCTCTGCGCCGTCACTTTTCATTCCCGCTGTGACTCGGCTGCCTCCGGCCAACTCACAGTATGTCTTGCCTCCGCCGCGACGGAGTAACGACTTGTTTGAAATCCAGTACTCGAGCACAGTGGTACTCAAAAGTTTTTACATTGAGCACCACCGCACAAATAACACGGCAGAGAGGGTTTATTCCTAAAAAATGTTTTTCCAAGTGTTTAATATCCAGTTTGAACACTTAATTCAGTGGTTTGTTCGCACCCCACTAGAGGGAGCCCTCATAGCGCAAGTGATCCTCACACGAAATGCAATATTCATTCTTAACGTGTTTTGTAGCATCAATAAATTCCCCTTCTGGACATGAAATGAAGAGCTTAATGGAGTGCCTTGAAATTCCTACTAGCAAATATTCTTTTTAATACCCGTCAGTTCATGAAATAAGACGCCTTCACTAAGCTGTCAGGCGTGTTTGGCAAAGTTTGACAAGGTTGCCAAACAGGATATAAGCTAATCTCCATCACGGCTTCCTGGCTTGCAAATTTTATTTCTTAATTTTTTTTCTTGGTTGCCCTTTTAGACCCGTTGTGGATTACAAAATGACACCGAAACACAACCCTAGTGGATTTGTGGATTGCTGAACTCAAATCTCTCTTTCATCAAGCCTTAGCCACATTTTTTCTTATCACTTGGGAAGCAAAGTGTACGTTTTTTGTTTGTTTTTTTTTCTCAAAAAAACGCTGAATTGTGCAAATTTCTGTCAGAAATCTGTGAGTCAATCTTCAGCAAAGCAGCACAAAGGGCGCTCGAGGGAAGCAGACTAAAAGTCAGTCAGAGTGAGTGTTTTGGGAATCCTCCCTTGTGGATCTGTTCTTTGTTTCTCCCGTAGACTCTTGCAAGCCATCCCGCCTCAGGCTCCCGGATTTCACGCAGGCTCTCCAATAGATTTCAAGTTTTACTTGGTGGATTTGGAAATGGCTGGACAGACACAAAGGAAAAAGAAGCAAATGCCTATTTATTGCCTTCCAGAGTAGCACTTGGATACAATTTTTTTCCCTTTTTTTTTTGAGAGTGACACCAACCTGTCTGGATGTGCTTGAGTGAAAATGTGTCTTCATGATATATTCATAAAAGAATGACGATTGGATTCATGTGACACACAAGGAGCAGTGTTGGGTTTGTTTGGGGGTAGTGGGCAGGTGCACAGACAGCTGGTGCGGGCGACTCGGGCTGAGGGAGAAGCGGAGAGATGCCAGAATCCTGGAGAAGCACGTCAATAATATAAGGCGGCAACATCAAATGCAGAGTTTTCTGAAAAAATATTCCACCTGTTGCTGAACCGAACCCTTCATAAATATTACTAAATATATTCGGCCATATTACTTATTGTATTGTTGTTATTCTATTATTCTCATTCTTATTAAATTATTCATTATGATGAAGACCTGATTTGCTAGAGGAGAAACGTGGGCAAATTTTGAATCAGCAAAAAAAAAAAAAAATCTGGAAAAGTGAGTTGCATCGCTGATAATAAATAAATAAATAAATAAATAAAAAATAAATAAATAAAAATGGGAAAACGATGTTGATAGATGTTATTTTTCAAAATCGTTCAGCCCAAGCCAAAAGTGGGGACACAGCGTTCAAAGAAAGACCGCGAGAGAGCGTGTGAGTGATTTGTGGGTGTGGTTTATTATTACTGTAGTTTTCTTTACCTTTTGTTGAGCTCGTCGATTGTTTCTCTGTCGTTGTTACTTTTGGAAGAATGTTTCCCTCTATCGGTTACATTCGGTAGCTCACTTTTGGGAGGTAGGCCACAAATGACTGAGCTGCTGCATTTTTAGTCAAACACACAGACAGTTCTGGTGTGAGCAACATTCAAGACACTTTACACAGGCTAAAATTAGAAAAGTCTGATGACATTATGCGCACTCCTCCTTTTCTAGTTTTATACTGTTAAAACAAAAAAGTTGGGTGAACTCAAAACTTTCAGCCAACAAACCCATCACATTTTAAGTTGGGCAATTCAACTATTTTAAGTATTATTGTTGTGAAAATTGGCTTTCCCGCAACTGGCTTGCTTTGTTGCGTGAACGAAAATTGTTCCAACTTAAATGACTGTTTAGCCGCAAAATACACAACTTGTCCATTTGACAGTGTGGTAACACTTTTTTTTTTAATGAAAGCCTTGATGGTGGTGTTCCCTCGCTCTCTTTCTTCCCAGGAGGAGGCCATCCCAGAACTTGAGATTGATGTGGATGAACTGCTGGATATGCCCAGTGATGTGGAGCGGGCCACCAGGGTCAAGGTAGGACAATGAACAAGGTGGTTTGATACCAGGGGTGCCCAAGTCCGGTCCCCGAGAGCCCTTATCCAGCCTGTTTTAGATGTCTCCCTCCTCCATCACACCTGATTCAAATGATCAGGATCTTCAGGATCTTTACCAGGCTTCCGCAAAGCTTGTCGAACCAGACTTGGGCAACTCTCATTTTGGACTCGTTTTTAAGTGCATTCGGAGCTAAAATGGATCCATTCTTGTTTCGCAGGACTTACTGGTGGACTGCTTTAAACCCACTGAGGTAAGAACACCGTCCCCCTTATTTCGAATGTTTTCTTTCCTACCGGGTTTGGCTCAAATGTGTCGTCTATGACGTAGGATTTCATCTCAGAGCTCCTGGACAAGATCCGAGGGATGCAGAAGCTTTCCACGCCTCAGAAAAAATGATGGCATCCCTCCCTTCCATCGTCCTTCGTTCATCAGCCACCCCTCGTCTTCCTCGCCACCCACCCTTCTCACCCGTTTTGTCACTCAAGTCATCAAGTGCTGAAGTTTAAGGGAAGACTAGTCATATTTTACTCGGCAGGTCAGGGGTTTAGACAAAAAGTTCATCGTCTGCTTTGTTTTGGAGGTCGTTTTTCTACGGAAGTCCTTGCAGAGTTTAGAGGTGAACTTTACTGTACACCACCAATGCCTCCTTTTTACCGCATTTACTGCATTGAAAGACTGCTGAAAAAAAATCTGCACTCTGACCATCAAGAATTATACACGGTGTATTTTTAGACCAGCGTCAATCGAAAAAAAAAAGGAAAAAAAAAGAAAAAGATCATACTGTAGATGTGGCTAAAGTAGGTTTTCTTAAATTCCAGTGTGTTTTTCTGCCCTCTAATGTGCAGTGGGCCCGCGCATATTCTGGGTGCTAAATGTTATCATAGCACGTTTTCTTCATTTGACAGATTTTTTTTCTGCTGTTCTATATGAGAAAGTTAATTTTTAGTAAAGGACTGGTTCCTCTTTTAGTTGATTTTTTTTGTGGCGGGTCACTCTCTCTTGTAGTCCCTCAACTAAGCTGCCTTGTTGTTTTTATAATTGTTATACTCTTCTGTCACTCTTTATTCACTTTCTTGCTGCTGCTCTTGCTCCCTTGCCATTTTCAGCACACTTCATTCTTTTGTGCTCAGCTCGTTGCGATCTCGTGAAGGTGGGAAGTGTCACCAAAGCTGTGTCGGGATTTCAAGATGTCATCAAAGTCACCAATCGCGTGACGGGTGTTAGCAAAGGTTCAATTTTGAACACTTTGAATACCCCCCCCCCCCCCCTCCACCCCAACCCCTCACCCACCCTGTCAAAATTGAGGACTGGAAAAGCATGAATCTACACAGCTGTCTCTCAGCTGCGTTTCTAGCTGCAGCTGCCAGTTACATCAGAGAATGAGCCATTTGTCTCGAATCTCATGCCTGTCCAATCCAGAGAGTGATCGGTGGCCAATAGGAGAAGCACAAACGTTTTGCTGTGATTCCTGTGACCAATCGCCAGCACCTGCGGCGGCAGCAGCAGGACAACGCCATCATGTGTGCGCGCCGTCTCATTCGTGTCCTCGCTCTCCTCCATTTTCATCCGCTTGCTTCTTTTCACGCTTTCTTTAAGAAACAGATGTTGCCTTAGGTATTATTTATGTTACACAAACCAAATAAATGGAGGACTTTTTTTTAAGGTGTAAAGTGTGTTACTGAGCTTTTTTGAACAAATGATATATGTTTTGGCTTTTTTATTTGTTATTTTTAGAAGTGAGTGTTTAATACTTAGGCCTTGATAATAATGTTCTTGACATTTACCATTTGAATACTTGTCTGTTTTTAATGCGATCATGAAACGTCTTTCATGCTAGGCCCTGGATTTACACAAACAAAAATCCAATCAGATGCTAATTCCTTTGGCTGTCCTTGTGTCATACCCAAACCGGCACTGTTTGCAGGAAACTTTAAGATTGTACTACAAGAAGAGGCAAGGTCAACCAGTCACATACCTGTTTAGACTGTTCAGATTTTTTTTACTGTTGGAGAAAATTGCAAAAAATTAAAAATCAATCTACTGATTATTGGCATTGAGGCTAAATACAAGAGCTAAACAGTGTAGAAAGAAGCTTGTGCTTTTTTGGGACGATTGAATCAAGCCAACAAGCAAATGTAGCAATATCAACAACAGCAATTGTTTTTGTCCACTTTTGTTACACTTTTATGCAACTTTAATAAAAACATGTAAAACTGAAAGCTTGACTCGTGCCTTAGTCACTGGATTCCTGGACACATGCAGTAAATTAGCGTCACCTGGTGGTCAATTATCCTGTATTGCATCCACAGACAGAATTAGGAATAAATAATTCAGCCGAAATTTATTAGTTTGAAAGCGTAATACAGAAACAAATGTAATATTAATACTGTGAAAGGCATACATTTAAGTACAATTATCATTTATTGGTACTTCCGGGTACAGAGGCGGCAAAATGTTTTTGAGGCGTGTCATTGGGTTCGACGTAACCAAAATCTTGTTCGCTATTGGTTCATCTTACTGGCATGCTCGGATCTGATTGGCGGCCTCGACTCGGGTTAAGTGTCTGTTAAATTGTTGACGCGGGGTCGGGGATAAACTGGATGCGCAGTTGTTTGGAGAAAAACAACTTATTTTTTTAGCAATATACTGACGTTTAGCAGCTAGCTAACTCCCATGATTGACAATAGCATGGGGACCTTGCTCTCTAACAACTTTAAAAGTCTCAGCTGTTGAGGCTCTTTTGTAATCTTCCCATCAATCTAACAAATTATCATCCCAAATCACTTCATTAACAGTGCTGCGAATAAATAATAACTATTCAAATTCTTTCAAAACAAGCAGATCTGAAAATGAAACAAAGGTACACCGTTTCAATTTGATGAGTGTTTATTTCTTTCCTCCTCAAAGCTGTTTGCTGAGCTTGCGCGCCTGCCTCTCGCGGGCCTCGAAGGCCAACTTGGTCTCCATCAGCTCATCCAGCTGGCGGCGTATGTGCGCCATGTCCAGCTGCGAGGCCTCGCACTGCTGCTGCAGCGCCGACGACTCCACCCGCAGCTGCGTGGCGGCCAGCGACAGTTGCTCGCTGCGCTCGCGGCACTGCGTCTGCATCCGATTGGCGTCGCGCAGCAGCGACTCCACGCTCACCGCCACCGAGTCAAACTGGTCTTGCGACATTTCCTGGTCAGGAGGGGATGCATAATTTAAAGGTCAGGATAATAATTGTGGATAATGGCTTGTTGTGTAGTTAAGGTTTTAAAACTACCTGAACAAAATTGCTTTTAAAATCGGTTATTTAAGTTATAGAATTAAAATCGCTTTTGCATTACCAAACAACAATACCAAAACAAAATATGTATGTGAAGGGCAGGCATTATTTGGAGTCACCATCCTTACATTCTACACTGTCGTGTCTGTGACTTTGAGTGTGTATGGCTTTGAGTGACAAGTGCGTCAGCGAGTGCAGTGGACTGTTGTTAGCTCAGGTTAGCCAGTCTGCGTGTTGAATGTGCCTATTTTGTGCTTATTGTCTTACTGTTTGTTGAATAAAGTTGTGGGTGCATTACAATATGTTCAAACAAGCAGCGATAGGCTGTATGAAATTAGCTAATGATGATTTGCGATTGTAGACGTACCATTGTGTAAGCCAAATTCTGCTTTCCAGTTGCTGTACTGCCTTTATTTTCTTTTTTAGTGTCCAATTATCTCTTCAAAATGTATGTTTCATATTTTGTACGGTACATATTGCTAGTTTAAAAAATGTGTAATCAAAAATAATAAAACACATGAATAGTAAATGCTTGGTATACGGGTACTACAAGTGTAATAATGCACTGTAAAAAAATTCAAAGCAACAAACTTTGGTAACATTTTAAATTGGGCAGGTCAAGTAAAAATGTTGACCTTTGCTGTTGTGGAAATTGGCTTTCCCTTATTTCACAACAAAGAAATACAAGTTTATGGACTGTTGTCCCTTGCATGAAAAGCCCAATTTTAAAGATATAAAAACAACTTGCTTCCTTTATTAAGCCAACATTGTTTTTATAAATCTCAAAAATGTGTTTCCACTAACACGAATATTTTAGCTGAAAACTACCAGTGGTGTTTTTCTTCCAATGTGGTAAACTTACCATGGATTCCAGAGTCAGATCTATAACAAGCTTGGTACTTGTCTTTTCAGACTCAATTTCCAGATGTTCCTCAGTCTGCTCCAGAGTGCTACTGTTCTTTGGTCTACTCAGTGGAAATCCTGAGGGCTGTATTTGAATAATAAATGAATCAGAAATGCACAGCTTCTTCAGGCCATGGAAGAAGCGCGGTTCATTTTCTCGCGACTCGTCCCCTGGCGTCTTCAGTGTCAACGTAGTATGAGCATGCTTTACCACTGCGCCCAACTCGTCTGTTAATCCGAAGAGATTAAACACTTAAAAGAGAGCGAAAGGTAGCCGCGAGATGACAGTTGTAATCTTATTAAGTCTATTTGCATTGATCTGTGGCTGTGGCTCCACTTCATGACACTTGCAATGCCGATTCCACAAAAACCTCCGCTTTCAACATAGAAAATTCAACAAAATGTCTGCATTTTAAAGGTGAAATTGTCTCTTGCATGCAGCGAATGGCCAACTCAATTTTTTAGGCCTTTAGCGTTCTCATCGATGCACATTGTGCTGCTCATTCTGGCCACGCGGGGGGCAGTATAGGACAAAATACAGGACATGGGGACGTCACAACTTCTTGGCAGTCGCGTGAGCTGTTCGAGCTGTTCTTCGCAGAAGATAAAAGATGTATAAGTAATGTTATATTGTTTGTGTTCAATTTACCACGTTATACTACGGCCACATAGATGCTAATTGTAAGGCGTGCCGATAGCATTCCCAACTAGCATTAAGCTATCAAACTTAAGGCTAAGATACGCTAATGTTTGAAATACACGCCATGTTAACTCTTTGAAGTTCTACTTGACAGTGAACGTTAACTGCGGGTGGCGCTAAACAACTTGTAGTCTCTTCATTGAAGAATATTTACTCTCTAAAGTGCTGCTTGCAAAGTGAGGTTAGTCGATGCCACCATACAGCGAGAGTATCTCATTTTTGCACTCCCAAGTCAAGACTGCTCATACGACGTAAAATTGGTTTTAGAAATCCTCTACACAATCAAAATACTCTAATGGAATGTCGATGACACAACTGATTGCAAACCAGCAACGCCCAAACTTCTGGACAGTCAAAAGGAGACAAATGTCATTTTTCATCTGACAACTAATGTCGAGAAAGATTCCGAACATGGTTTGATGTCAAAATAAAAGAGTGCGTTGTGAGTTGAAAATGTACTCAATGAAATGAAACAGAAGGTCAAAGGACATATGTGTAGATTTGACATTTTACAGTGATTATGTTTAAGACATCACTTGACAGACTCATCAAATACATTAAAAACACTTGTGTAGCCAATAGGTGTGGATTTAAGTGCACGCATGTGCGTGTTCATCGCCGCATCACTGAGGCCTTGCAGGGCGGTTGAAAAAGGGCTCTGTCTCGGCGGCCGTCACCCCAGCCTCACCGAAGAGCCCGCCGGTCGGCCCGCTCAGACCTCCCGTGATCACCTTGGCCTGCGAGTTCTGGCGCCTCTGAATGATGACCAGCACGCCGATGAGGAGCCAAAATAAAAGTTCACCCACACGGCCGTCTTTAAGAGGAAGCAGACAGCTGATTGGCAGGTAGCCGTGATGCAATTACAATAACAGTGAGTGAACGCCACGCTGACCTCGGCTTTCTGTAGGCCGCTGTAGAAGTTGTCTCCTTTGATCGGATTGACCCATTTCTTAGTCTGGGCTCCCTCGCAGCTTCACATGCATTCGACAGAAATATATTATTCTTCTGTAATATCCATTGGCAAAATGTCAGCGTGCAGACTACCTGGTGATGTTGGGAACGCCTTGCATCACCGAGTTGCAAAGCACATCTCGTCCGATCTTGAGCACGCAGCCTGAGATGAGCAGGAAGAAGAGGAAGACGCCGCACATGACCACCGCCGTATTCATCCACACGTGCTCCCTGCGTTCACAGACAGATATGTGGACAGTGGTACCCCTGCTATATCGCGGTTCATCAGTCGTACCCCTCTATCTATCGAAACACATGCATACACACGTATACACACACGTACATATAAGGGTTTTCATTACCTGTGAACGTCACCGTCGATGAAGATGGCATATAACCAGAACAGAGACAGCGAGAAGCAAAGCACAGCCACCATGATCGATATGGCCGAGACAAAGTAGCACACGGAGGCGGAGCTGGACACCTGAACCCCAATGATGCTTTCTGTTGCGTTGTAGCTCACAAGTCCGTAGAGCATGCACAAGCCTTCAAAATTACCCTGGAAGAGTTTGTAAAGCAAATAGATGATACTAAAAATAACATTTGACATGGGTCACAAGGTTAGTTGCGGGTAGAGTGAGAAGGGAGGGTCGGTGTGGTTTTAGAATTTTCAGCTATATTCAAAGATACAAATAAACAATTAATAAAGAATAACACAATCTTCAAAACACTGTAGTGAATAAAGCTAATTCAATTTTAGAGGCAAAAATATTTTCTTCCACTTTTTGCTCTGTGGCCGATTTATGAAGACGTCACGTTAAGGATCCTCAAGTAATCTGAAAATGGTCACCATACTACAGTTTGCCTTAATGCCTTTCACAGAAATAAATTAACGAGACAATACAAACAATATATATTTGCTTTCTTGAGTGATTTTAGTGAGTTTCAGAAAGTTGCCCACTTTTAAAGTGAACCTTTCATCTTTTCCTTTTCTCTGTATGCAGCCCTCAAACAAAAACGTTTGGACACCCGTTGTAAACATTTCTTTGGCACACCTGGTATTTCATCTAAAGTACAGACTTATGCTTAGAGCTTCAAGTGTAAAGGTCCAGGTAGAACTGTTTTTTTCCATTTCGAATATTTGGGTGGTTAGTGTGGTCCTAATTCGTTGGATGACATCATAAAACATTTTTGCATCAGTACATTAGATTCCTTTACTTTTTATGTGATGTCATCTTCTCCCCCTTTGTTAGCTTTTTTGTACTGTTTATTTTTATTTTTTTACCTTTAGAACATGATTTTGTCCTAATGTGTTTTGAAAAAAAAATTATCATCCAATGGGTTTGCTGGGTTCAGGGTCTACGCTGTATTTTTTTTTAATCATTACGTGATCATGACGTTTGACAAAGCACTTTTCAGGTGTGCTTTGTCAAACTCTGTCGCTGCCCCCACCTTCTGGAACTCTCGGCCACAACACATTCGCAACTACTGTATACTGACCTCCAATCCTTCAAATCATCTCTTAAAACTCACCTGTTCCGCAATGCTTTCAACACCTTTTAATCTCTTTTATCCATTTCTGCTTTGTTTTTCTTCTTATAAATGTGTTTGTTTTACGTATACTATTACTTGGCTTTAAAGTGTGCATTTTTATCTCGTGTTTTAAACTCTTGTAAAGTGTCTTTGAATACGATGAAAAGCGCTTTCAAAATTAAAAGTATTATTACATTATTATTATTATTATTATTATTATTATCCTACAATGAGATCTGTTTTGAATTTTTTTGCGCCTCCCTGTGTGCCTGTAATTTTATTATTTGGGGAGAAACGGCAGCATGTGAATGTTTTCTGCTGGTGGGATGTTGCACGGTCCAGCATAATGGGCCACGAGAACCCTGTGGTCACATGATTGGATCTGAACCCATGACTGTTGTTATGACGCTCAATCTTGAAAAATAAATGCTACGGGTAAGAAGAAAATTTACGATACCTTGGCTGGTTTGGGGGGCTTTTCTCAGAACTTTCGATCAAGGTAACTTTTACCCGGAAAGGGGTGGTGAGAATGCACATTTAAAGTTGTAAACGGCTTGTTGATCGGTCTGTCAAGTCACCTGGACGACGGTGAGGGAGGCGGCGGTGACAATTCCGCAGACAAAGCAGCAGGCGTACAGGACCAGCTCCAGCAGCAACAACCCGGGGAGCGCCATCATCAAAACGCAGCTGCCAGATTCTTGTCCTCTGCGGCTGTGAGGACAGTGAGATTGAGGTGAGAAACATCCGGTAAATTGCATCAAAATAAAAGCTTTACGGAAGTGCTCTTTTGTTTATGTCTAAACTACTCTGATTTTACAAATGGAAAGGGGGCATTGAATTAATATAAAGTCCTTCGTTTGCTTGTTCCCCAAGTAAACACAGATTGTAAAACACGTCAATATTAAAATAAAAAATCTTGTTAGTACAATGTATTTATTTGTTCAATATTTTATGTTCACGTTATTGTTGGGTCATAATTATGCGACAACTCTGACGTAGTTTAATGTGCGCCCGACTAGTGTTCAAAAGCTTTTTAAAATTTCACTCGCCCACTGTAATAAACCAAACTAAAATAAAATCTTATACAGTAGCTGAGAAGTAAAGAATGATTAAATTATCCTGAATAAAGTCTATGAAGCAGTCCTGAAGCGTTTACAACTGTTCCCCCCTTTACAACCACTATGTATGTACCACATACGCTAAAGTTTGCCTAGCTTCTTCCGTTTGGTTTTCGTTTACGTCTTCCGTCCGTATGGAAGGTCCCGCCGCCTTCCACAGGTCAGTCTTAGTACTACAACAAACATCAACATTTCAAGTTTTATCCTCAAAAAAGGACATAGCAACAGATTTACCTTCTTGTAATCCACAAAAAAATGATTCAACCGCAGAAAACGCAGATCTTTTCTCACTAGACAACAAAACATAATTTTCTCTGTCACACACTCAAACCCCCCAAAACATACGACCTCTTTGCAAAAGTATATTGTGAGCTACTAAATGTATTTTCATCTATCTATTAGTTTTCACCACTTATCCTCCCTAGGGTAATGGCTAAGTCCTTGGACCCAACCCTGCTGACTGAGAGAGAGAGAGAGAGTAAAACAACTAATTTGAGCAACTACTTGGGAAGACTTGCTGTCTAAAGAAGAGTGTACAGACCTTTTCAGTTATGTCCAGGTTGGTGGGATTGACAGAGTAAATGTCCTCCTTCAGTTTAAATTGACTCAACTTCGCTCAGATGTTGGTCACGTTGTGAGACAAACTTCTCTCAGAATCATTCTCCCTTCCCTCCCATGGTACAAATGTGTGAAAAATGCAAACAATTCGTCAGACTGACTTGCTTGACACACTTGAACATTGGTTGTCATACTCACAGATTAGCTCTGGGTTGCAAACTGCTCTCAAGCGTTGCGAATCAGATTGAGGTGATGTCAATGTGTGGAATCTCAAACAAGAGCTGTCATATGCCAACCTGGGAATTTGCTCCATCATTACTGTTTATTTTTGGGGTCGGGAGGAGAAAACTCATGCACAAATTCTTCATCTTTGATGTTCTAAGTTTAGAGAGGATGGTCATCGTGCTTTGAATGGATGTGATGACTCTGTGTGAAATGTGTTTTTTTTTCTTCCAGATAACATGTTGCATGCTTGTGTCCAAACGCATCAAGAAAATGTCTGACACACTCACACGCCTGACTTTTTTTGTTTTAATTTGTTGCTCATATTAAACATTAAATTTCACAAGTGTGTTTGAATGAGGCACAGATTTCAAGAATAGGCTCACTGTACATTTGGAACAGAAAGCAACAGGTTACAATTCAAAACGCAAATATTATACACATGCACTTGAAGATACGCCACAAATAAAGTCTCACAAAAACAAAGTGAGGAGCCACAACCCAAATAGCGGCAGGCCGAGCCCACTTAGTTTGTTTCATTTTTTAAACCATTTAAAATATATTGTTCCAGTGAACAGACATTTTGATTATCAATCCACTCTAATGAATTTCCCTCATCTTGCTCCAATAGTTTTTGTCTTACAAAATACAATACATACAAAGATTGGGGGGACAGAGACTGGACGAAAGTGTGTGTAAACAGCATGTCGGAAACCTGTATGGTTTTAAACTTCAAATGTAGAGTTGAAACTCGTCTTATATGTCTGAAGGAACACATTTAATCATGCATGTATGTTCATACAGTGGTGCCTTGAGATAAGAGTTTAATTAAATCGCTGTTCCCCATTGAAATGAATGGAAATGTCAATAATTCTCTAAAACATTACGAAAGATTGTATTTTATTAAAAACATATTGTGAAACACAATCAACCGGAATTGAACAGTTTGTGCATCATGATTATTAATTTACTGTGATTGTGCAGCGCCCTCTGGTGTGTCTGTGTCTTGGCCACCTGGGGGCAGTATCATACACACATCAATGAAGATGGTCACAACTCCTCAGTAAGCCGCAGTAATTTGCCCGAGAGAATTATGTAATCGATCACTATCTGCTAACCTTTTGCTTGTTGTGAAGGCAGTTTACTCATGCCTTGAAATAACTTATGACGAGTCTTACTCATATCTCAAGGCATTGCAGTATTTAGAAAAAACCCAAAACAAAACCTTGATTATAATTAGCCGACTGGACAACCAGGCAGTCTGAAGGCATCTGGTACGCTACTGTCAAGCTTACAGATAATTTTGTATATTCCTTTCTTCCAGCAGGGGTCGGTGTCTCTGCCTGTCCAAATGGCTGAGTGAAACTCCCTCAGGGCCACCTCAGACACTTCGATAAACCTTTCTGGGACCTGGAAACAGCAAGAGAGAAAGGTGAGTTAAATAATCGTGTTTTTATCCCATCAAGAAGCATGAGCGGCTGAACCTTCCCGAGACATTAAAGCATCCAAGTTAAAGATCTACCTGGTAGATGTTACTTTTATTGTAGTGCATGTTGAGTATGCGGTAAAGTTCTGTATCCCGGCCCACTCGCAGCTGACTCTCTCTGCCCAAGCGAGGTGCACCATCCCTGCATCACACATACGGACCCAAAATAAGCATTTCAATTCATGTCAGTAGCATCACATTTGAACAGTACACAGTGGGGAAAAAAAACTGACCGGGTTAGGGCCTCACGGACAGCCTGCCGTGCAAACCGCTCCATCTGGATATAGAAGAACTCTCTGAAGTTGCTGAACCACTTAATCATCTGGGAGGTCACGCAGCGGTTAAACTGGACAGACAACACATAGAAACACTAGTGGAGGGAAGTGACCAAGTACGAATACTTCCCTAAAGTTCCTGTAAAGTGAAAATACTTACAATATGTCTTGTAAATTTGACACACCATAGAGAAGAGTGTTGTTAATAACCTTGCCCAATTTGCAAGTCTTTCCAATGTGGCTTCAAAATCATGAAAGTCACACCGTTCTCTCTACGCTGGGCTTGGGTGTGTCCGCTGAAAACACGCCTGCACTCGACTGTCAATCAAATGCTACTTATATGACCTGGAAAAATGGATGCTAATTTGTCTAGCAGCTTTTTTATGCTGACACAGACGTCACATGTTTAAGCTGCGAAAATATATGGCGTGAATATACAATACAGTATATCCCCTCGACATCGGGCTTTCCATGTCGCGGCAACGAGGCGTTCTAAATCAGCCATGCCAGCCTGAAGCCATGTCCACGTGCTGTCTGTGTTGTCAAAAACAAAACAAAATTCTTTTTTTTTTTTTTTTTTTTTTACTTCTCTCAGTGTAATGTGTGCACTCAGAGCAGACAATGATGCACTCTAATGAAGCCACAACATCGGACTACCTGAAGGGATGTAGGGATGTAGCTGAACATTTCTTTTCCTACATAATTGCTGGACTGCAGAGTGCGAGTACCGTTGCCACCTGTGACATGAAAAGAATTGCAGAGCGCGCACACACACACACACACACACACACACACACACACACACACACACACACACACACACACACACACACACACACATACCTTGACATCAGGGAAGTATGTCTTGAGAGTGTTGGAACTGGGATAGCGAGCGTAGAAGAACATGAGTTTGGCTTTCTTCAGATGGCAAGGAGACAAACCCTCCTGAGTGTATACATGAGGCTAGTTAAGGAGAATTTACTGGTCAATTCAGTCCACTTTTGTCCAATCGGATTTCAGCATCCGTGTGTTGTCATGTCAATCTAATCTGCCCACTTGCTTCAGAATCATTCGTGCTGACCTTTGAAACTATATAAGCAACGGGACTGTTTTTTTTAACCAATCAGATTTCAAATACCTCCGCACAGGGCCAGAGCGCTGGCTCTCGATTACATCATATATATTTATATATATTTTTACGCATTGTTATTGATTGAAAAAAAATCTATAAACTCTCATTTGAGTTTTTCTCTACAAAAGGATATTCCGCCTGAGCTCAGGTAAAGCTCTCCTCCGTCCATCATCCCACCTCCCCTCACTCCCCTCTCTCTGCCGCCGTGAGCGTGGCGCATGAGGGAAGGCCCCAAATGACCGAGTAGGGGCAGCGGGGGAAAGGAAGGGTGTGTGGGGAACTCCAGGAAGGGGTCGGAGTTGAGGAAATCCTTGCGCGACGACGGGGGAAGAGGGGGCATCTGCGGGTGGTGGAGTGAGCGGGAGAAAAGCTGCTGCATGGAGTAGTGGAGCAGCGGGAGGGCCAGAGGAGGGGCGGGGAAGGACGAGGAAGAGGAGGATGAAGAAGAAGATGAAGGCGGATGGGCAGAGGAGGGCTCCTTAGGTTGGGACCCCGGGGCTAAGAGCAGGGGAGGTCGAGGGAGATGCAGCGAAAGGTCGGGGTGACTTGGCAGAGGCGGGCTGAGAAAGGGGCGTGCCTTCTGGAGGTCAGGTGACTTTTGGGCCACCAGTGGCAAGGCCAAATCTGTGGTCTGGGTGCCATGAGGAGGCAGGCTGTTCATGGTTTGAAGCGGTCTTTCTCTGTCTCCATCATTCCCACCTGGCCTCTCCTCGTGACCTCTGAACCCTTCCTCCACTCTCTGGGGTTCTCTGTCTTCCACGCCAGCTTGGGGACAGGACGTGTCGGTGTATAGTCGAAGGACGCGGTCGATGACTCTGGCCACGGCGCTGCCGAGCTCCAGCTTCAAGGCCTGGGCGAACTTGTGCCCCCCCTCATCGTCCTCGTCTTTTATCCCTCCATCCCAGTCCAACCAGAGGCCCACTCCCTCCATCGCACCTTCACCTCGTCCTCGCTGCGTCCTCGCGCCGTCTTTTTGCTTCTCTTCCCTTTCCTTAATGCTATAAAAAGGGGCGATAAGACAGAGGGGCTCGTTTTCCGCAGCACCTCCATCGAGTTCCTCGTCGTCGTCAAACATCCGCTCGGCTATGACCTCATCCTCCACATCCTTTCCATTTTCATTCCTTTTCCCCTCCTCTTCATCGGTGTTGCTCTCCCCAAAGGCCCTCAGCACTTTCTCCTGCAGGGCTTGCAGTCTTTCCCTGGCCTCCTCCAGCTGCTCCTTCAGCTCCGCTCTCCTCCTCCTCCTCAGCTCCCTCCCTCCCCCGCCACGCCTCGCGCCGCCCTCCTCCAGCTTCATCCTCTTCAACCTAGCCAAGTCCTGACTCCATTGGGGTCCCGCTCGCTTCTTACCCTCGTCGTCAGTCGACAAGCCCTCCTGGCCTTCTGGCTCTTCTCGCTGCACGGCCAGGTGTGCGCTTAGCGGGCCGCGAGGGGTTCTGCAGGACTGGCTGAGGTGCTGCTGGATGAGGGAGAAGCCGAGTGGTTTGAAGGCGGTCGAAGGAGGCCGGCCGCCACCTGGAAGCCCTCCGAGCACTTCTGCTGACAGGAGTTGGGGGGCAAACGGGTGGACTTGCGGGTTGGAATCATCGAAGAGGTCTGAGGGGGAGTCCATCACTGGGGGAAGAGTTTCAGAATGTAAATTAGGATTGTTTGGTTTTTGGGGCGACCTGTTTTTGACTGAAGCTACCTCATGAGAAGACTCTCAAACTTCCTTCTGAGTTTCAAAATGTAGTCTGAGACTGTGAAAATCGTGAGTTGTAAGTCATTCTCGTAAGTCTCAGTGGCTGGTAGCACAGAAACTATCAGTGTAAAACAAGAATGTGCTATAGCAGCACCCAACTGCCACTTTCACCATCTGGAGTTCACAAGCCACATTTATCTCGTAACATCACAAAATCAGTTTTGGCCACACTGCATCAATTGAATGGCCACTATGCTGCTGTTTTTGGTGTGCCCGCCTTAGCCACCTAGCGGCAGGATAAGACATATGGGGAACTATACTGTTCAGCCGTCTCAACTCCTCTCAGCTCATCAGCACAGCACTAATATTAGTCACTCTTGTCTGAGGATAACGAATATATGACTTTGAGTATATTGTCTGTCCACACGTGTTACTGACTTGTGTGAAAGCACCGCAAAATAGATGCTATTTAGCATTAACGTAAAGATAGCGGATTTAACGGCTAAGCTATGTGGAGGTTTTAAATACACAAGGTGGGATTCTTGGCACGTAAACAGCTTGAAGACTCTTTTTGAAGACTATTGACAAACTCGATGTCCATGGAACAAAGATTAGAATTGGAGAATTGGCCCCAAATGCATAGTGTGGAGAAGAGTCAGGTGGATGTTTAATTGTGACATTTCACTCTTCTCATCATCGCCAAATGTTCCCTCCTTCCTTCCTCTGTACACCTCCCGCCCCCTCCTCTCCCTCTTATCAGTTCAGACAGCTTGTTAAGCACTGTTTGATCACAGTGTTTACCGTGACACACACACACACACACACACACACACACACACACACACGCACACACACACAGGATGATTCACACAGTAGTGGGGCATGAGAGGCTTGTGAGAGGGCTAACAATGGTCAGTGGTCCTTTGGGAGTGAGATGGACTCAGAACACCACGTATGTGTGTAGGCAAGTGTGTGTGTGTGTGTGTGCGAGTGATCAGTATAGTCGGACTTAGCTTTGATAACACCCTTAATCCACTTCAGATGGATACACTCACCGCACACAGAGATGGATGGACGGACGGACGAACGGACGGACGTAGGGATTGATAGTGAGCATTTCAGGTCCCCTGGTGAAACACTAAGAGAATAATCCCCCTATAAATAGCTAAATATCAATTATTCAAATGTCCTCTCTTCCCTGCTATAACACAGCCCAGATGGCAGGCGGGCCAATGCGCTTATATGCGCCGGCCAGATTAGCTTTTTTAAAGCCAGCCGCAAAGCTGGCCAAAATATTAACACTGAGCAATGGACATGAAAGCCATGTTGCTCGAGATTAGACTTAAGCGGCGAGTATTATTCACGATGCAAGAATGGTAAATTTAAACAGATAGATACAATACACCGTTATGGACACACAACTGAATTTTACTTTGCTTGATCTGATCTAATCAAATGAGACTTTGCATTCACATTCATCCTTGACTACAATTTTGAATGGAAATCTACCCCAAAATAAATAAATAAATAAACACTTGGCAACATCTGTACAAGGAATACGTGTGTGTGTGTGTGCGTGTGTGTGTGTGTGCGTGTGCGTGCGTGTGCGCGCGCACCCCCACCCGACTGATTGGCAGCTGGACAGATGATGTCGCAGTGTGAAATATATCTATTTTTTACTTGCAGAATGCAAAACTTGCAAAATAAACTAGCAGGAAATAAATCACTTACTGTCAAACAGCAGAGCTCCAACAGGCTCTCACCGAGGCTTTTCACTCAGGTGTCCGCTGACGTGCGCTCTTCCTCGGTCGACTGTCCTCAGCTGGCACCCGCGATGATGGTGGTGATGGTGGTGGTAGAAAAAAAAAGGGGGAGAAATGAGGAAGGGAAAGGGGGAGCTCGGACATATGAGTCCACAGCTCTCCGGCCGTGTTGTTTTGTGTTATTCAACCGCCCCCACTAGTGATCCACTTCTTCCCCTCCCTCAGGAAAGCAAATCTGTACCCGGCTGGCACAGTGTGTCATCATGCTCGAATGCTGCTGCTGCTGCTGCTGCTACTGATGTCCACTTGATGACTCTGCCCCGCCCATGTTGACCTCATCAACGATGTACAAACAGGAAGAGATAGGTAGAGGTGACAATACTTAAGTAGAAGAATGCATACTCGAATCTGGTACTGACTCAACTCTTGTACTCGGCTTAAAAGTACAAAAGTTTTTAAAAAATAGCAAGTTTGAAGTTCTTTTTTCCCCCCTCTGGCCCCACTTCATTATCTCTCCCTTCCACTGATTTATGTTGTCATTGCCCTTCACATTAGCAACTCCTGTCTATTGTCTCCCTCTGCTTCTGTCAGCCAACTCACCGAAAGCCCTCAGTTGTCATGGAACCAAGGCTGGAGAACAAAAGATGGACGCGGCTATGGGTGAGTTTATGGGGCTTTGGGGGGTGGAGAGATGGGGATGTGGATGAGGCTGACATGGAAGCAGGCAGTCAATTAATATTAATAGGAATAATTGGGAGGGGGGATGCATGCAGAGGGAGGACGGCAGGAGATAACAAGGTCAATGATGGCTGCATCTGATCTAAATAACAAAGGACCGCGCACTGTGAGCGTGTGTGCGTGCGCGCGAGAAATGCAATTGATGGCTAAAACAGTCCCCTAAAAAGGCGCAAATGGCTCACAGTAAAGTACAGCCTGGAGCCGAAAATTGTGCGTCATTTCTCTCAGGTCTCCGATTATGTAAGCTACTCAAAACACTATCCCTCTCATCCATCCATGTGCACATGCAGCCACTTTAGTCAGAGCTTATGACTACAGCGTCCAAGAGTGAGAGGTACAGTATAACAACAATTTGAAAAAAAAAAAGAAAAAAAAACAGGGGAGGGGGAGTATAAAAGGATCAATAGATGGCATAAAGTGTATGTGCATTGATTTACTCACAGGGGAGCCCAATGGGGTTGATGGAAACATGGGAGGGGAGCAGGAAATTGCAAGAAAACAGGATTAAGCTCATTTTTCATCCATTATCTAAAAGCAATCCACAACATATGCTTCTGTGGTTGCTACCTACCTGGACATTTAGACCATTTGCATTGTGCTACATGCATGATGGATGACACACAAACACACCACCTTGTTTCTGCAGCTGAGCCCCTCACATTACCTCACATTACTTTCGTGTGGCTAAATAGCACTCGTCGTGCTTATTGACTGGTTGCTTGCATTTATATCCAACCTTACGCATGAGGAGACTCCAATATCACACGGGCAGCAGAAAAAGCACATTTACTGGGTTTGAGTTTCATCCGTTCCGTGGCCACGCGCTGACCTCAACATGCTCAAATCATCTTCCCCATTGAAAAGGTAAATGCCTTTAATCTGTTCCATTCTCCCAAAAAAAAACAACAACAAAAAACACTGTAATGTGTTTTTTTAAACTAAGAAAAATAAAACTGTACAATACTTGACCTTAATAAAAGCATTCAATAATGGCGGAACTAAATACAATGTAAAGAGTTCGCCGGCCACAATTTTTGCTTTATTTCGATGGACATTGGGCTGTTCCTCCTAGTGTGCACCCCTTGGCCACCTGGGGGCAGGATAATACAAACATGGATACATGGAGAGGGAGACTGATAGAAATTCTCAGTAAGCTGCAGTATTTTTTTTTTTCAGCAGAGCATTCAAAATATATGTCTGAGTATTGTTATATTGTCAGACTATCTGTGTTGCTGCACTGTTTGTTCATAATTCTATTCCTTTAAGCGGTACACAGCTGCTACTTGATACCCTGTCCGTGTTTCCTCTTCTGTGTTTTGTGTGTTAGCATTAAGCTAGCGGACTTACAAAGGAATTTTTTTAAACACAATTCTCTTTTGTTCTATGTTTAGTTTGACAGCAAACCTCAACTGAGAGTGACAACATCTTTTTTCAAATGTTTTTTTTTACTATCTGTCAACCTGCAACTTGTTGTGCAGTGACTTCAGTGCCACCATCATAACAATGCTTAAATCTTTTTCTGCTCACAATTTAAAGTAAAAAATCGGTTCTCTCCTATCTCAAGACACCGCTGTACTGTGATTGTGTGTGTAAGAGAGAGACTCACGCACAAAACTACACTGAAATAGCTGAGGGCAAGGTGAATGAAAACGAACAGCCACAGACAGTGAATAAGCTCATAAAGGCGGGGGCGGGGTGGACAGTGTGTGCGTGTGTGTGTGTGTGTGTGTGTGCGTGCGTGTTGGATGGAGGGGGAAAGAGGAAACAGCAGAAGGGGCCGGGGGCGTTGAACAAAAACAAAAAGCAAAGAGTGTGGCGGGCAACCAAAGGTGTCAGTATTTGGCGCGGTAGCGACCCGGGCATGTAGGTCATAACAGCTGCTCCGCGTGTGACTAAAAACCAAACTAATGTACAGCGCATTGGAAAGTGGGCCTCTCACCATGTGGCTGCGAGTGTGTGTGGTCAAAGGTTGGAGAAGCAGTTTTTACACGGACACACACACACACAATGAATTAGCTTGCAAAGTTGCACAGAACAGCTGCCCTCCCTGTCATACATGCACAGGTAATGCACCATGTATGGCACTAAATTATGTGCGCGCGCGCACACACATACACACACACGCACACACGTACCTCTTTTGATCCCTTGTGGTAACACGCGCACGCACACGCGTGTGGTGATAAGCTATTATGCTCTCAGGCTGGAGTGTTTTGATGGTATAATTGCAGTGACCAGTGAGGAGAAAAAGGCAGGGATGGAAAGGGGGATGGTGACAGGAAAAAAAAGAGTGTGCTGACACTCTCAGCATGCTAATGTTATTCCTCCGTTTCATCCCTCCATCCCTCGGTCTCTTTGTCCGTCCACGTTCTCGCTCCACACAGGTGAAGCGGCGCAGAGAGAGAGCGAGGTAGAGGGATATGTAACAGGATAGAGCGGCGTTATCGCCCACTATCATCCCTTCATCCTCTCCATAGTGCTCAAAACAAAGTGCCAGGGAAAAAAAAGATGGATGAATAGAGACCGAGGGGGGTGTTTCACTTTTTCCATCCCTTCCAACAATAAATGGATGATCTCTGCTTACCCTCTAATCGCATGCCTCCTTTCCCCCCTCCGTTATCTGCTGCTCACGTACAAGCGTTCTTTCCTCTGCTTTTGTCAGCTCTCCATCTGTCTGTCCTTCCACTCATCCTTCACTCTCCAGGATGGCTGTACGATGCCTCTGATATGCTCCCGCTGCTACCTCGCAAGCCGTCGAAACCCGTTTCTCCCACCCTCCTAACTTCACCTTGCAAATATTACATCTGAAAAGAAGCACTCTGCGATGCAATTTCAAACAGTATTTATTATGAAAACAGTGCAAATGACTTCATACACATAGTCAACAAGAAAACATGGGAAAAGGAGCCTGTGTGCCCTTTGCGAGTGTTTATATTTTTATACATTTTGGTCCAAATGAGCCAGTCCTGAGAATCTGAAGATTCTTATTGTATGTTTATTGTTTTTTTTCCAATGTTTGGTCCTTACGGGTGCTGCGCATGTGTGGGCGAGGTGTGTCCTTCCAGCAGCTTCTCCGCGTGTTCCAGATACTGAGCGATCCTTCGGACGACAGCCTCCTTTCGCGCTGGATCTGGATCGTCTGAAAACAAGAATTCACAGTTGAGTGAATTTCAAATCATGTTTGACATTCAAGGCACGACAAGACCACTTTATTTAAATAGGAGCACATTTCACACATGAGGCCACTCAACGTGCTTCACGCAACACCTAAAAGACATGATGAGGCTCAAACACATTTACCAACAAAAGTTTTAAAACAAGACATTTAAAAGACAGGGAAAGAAATGAACTAAAATATCATTGCGTCAAATTAATTGTATAACATGCTTAAAAGGCCTTAATCAAAGGTATGAGAAAAAGGCATTGTTTTTAATCTGAATTTTAAAAATATTTAAACTTGAGGTTGACTCGGCAACTTATTCCATTTGTGTGCAGCATGACAGCTTAATGTAGCTTCACCATGTTTGCTTTGAAACCTGGGCCCCACTAAATGACCTGTGTCTGCAGACCTCAGAGCCCTACTTGGTTTATATTCAATGAGCGTTTCCTTCATATAACAAAAATCCAAACCATTCAATGATTTATAGCGCAGTAGCAGAATTTTAAAATCTATTTGGAAGCTGACTGGGAGCCAGTTTGAAGCCTAGAATGGTGAGGGTGGTCGTCACAGTTTATTTCAAAAGGCTAAACCCAGTGGGGTTTCCCCACAAAGGCCACCAAAGATAAACCATGACAACATGAGACTACATGCTTCATTCTGTTTGTCTGTGAAATTAATTTGCAGAACAGAGCCAACTCCAAATCCATTTAGTGGATAACAAAAAACGGAACCTTGGGGTCAGCCAAGTTTCATATGGTCAGACATTGCTGTGAAATGGGCTCTTGAGTCAAGCTCCTGACTGAACCGCTTAATTCACTGCTTGGTTGCAGTACATCGTTTCTACCAATAGAGGGTGCTAAGAGACAATGACATCTTCAAAGGGACCATGACTTCTAATTATTCATTCATTCATCTTCCGAACCGCTTGATCCTCACTAGGGTCACGGGGGGTGCTGGAGCCTATCCCAGCTGTCTCCGGGCAGTAGGCGGGGGACACCCTGAATCGGTTGCCAGCCAATCGCAGGACACACAGAGACGAACAACCATCCACGCTCACACTCACACCTAGGGACAATTTAGAGTGCCCAATCAGCCTGCCTTGCATGTCTTTGGAATGTGGGAGGAAACCGGAGCACCCGGAGAAAACCCACGCAAGCCCGGGGAGAACATGCAAACTCCACACAGGGAGGCCAGAGCTGGAATCGAACCCGGTACCTCTGCACTGTGAAGCCGATGTGCTAACCACTGGATACCGGTCCGCCCGACTTCTAATTAGTAAAACATTAATATTACGTTCAATCAACAGTCAGCGCGATGTTTAATTTAACCTGTTGGGTGTTGGCCAATTTAGAGCATTAATTTTGTTTTTCATGTAAACAAAGAAACTACCAAATGTTTAGTGTCTACTTTACTCTTTTTTTTTTTTTTTAGTACGGCGGCAGTAGAAAATGGGTTGGTTCACCCAAACCACCAATTTTGGAAGCAAAAGAAATGTTTTATCAACAGTAACTTTGATGCTAATAAAAATTATTTTTGCTTTGGTGATGTCTCAAAAATCTGAACAGTCCTTTTGTTCTTTTGTACTATAAAAAATACAAACAACGAAAATGTGCTTTTGATGGCACAATATTATATCAATAATTTACAAATATGTGCCAATGTAACATTTTAAATTGAACAAACTTTAAGAACTATTTGCATGCTCTTTAGTAGTAGTAATATTTAGTAGCTTGTGCATTCATCGTGCCATCCATATGTGTACAATACATCATCGCATCTACTTCAAAATTTAAATAATCTCTGTCTTTCTTTCTTGTGTGACATTCTTTGTTGTCACGTTGATGTGACAAACACTTTGTAACAGTCAAATTTCTAGAGGTCCACCAGAAGAGACCAAATGCTGTGTGTGGTGACATTTTTTTTAGGGAGGGGTAGTTCTGAGGGGATACACTGAAACTGAACAAAGGAAGCTCCAGAACTGAGATTCAATCCTCAATCTACAACGATAAGACAAGACATTCTGTTCTCTCACCCTTCACTCCAGTCATGAGTATGTCTACCACAGTCCTGTATCCAGAAAGAGCAGCGCTTGCGTCTCCCTCCGCCTCCCTCGAAATGGCACACGTCAGCTCCGCGTTGGCTCGGTTCAAATACGTCGCCTCGTCTGCCAAATTGCTTATCGGCAACAAAAATAACTCGGAATGGTCACCGCGTGATTCGCATATGTCTGCAATGGGATGTAGAAATGAGTGAGGAGAAAGAATCAGTGTTAAAGTCACTGCCAGATTGTTCTCATTTCAATTTTAGGCTTGTTGCGTGTTCACCTTGTTTATAACAGGGATCAAAGACAGCCAGGTCATTGTCAGACAGCACCGGACAGACATCCACCTTTGGTAGCAAGGTGCACCCTTCCGCCACTGTGTCAGAAAGTGACTCTACCTCCTCCTGAGAGACTTGTGATGTGTGTGTTCTGGCTGGAGAAGTCACTAGAGGTGACAGAGGAGATTTTATTAACAACTGTTAACCTTCCCACATGTTGTACAGTGAAAAACCATTTATTGGGGCGGGGGCATATTAGCAATGCTATTACAGTAATTCTAAACAACTGCTCCACGTACTCACCACAGTGGACTGTAAAACCCATTAAAAAAAAGGAGCTGAAAAGTCTGCAATATCGCGATGGCACAGAAGATGAACCGTACCTCTGTCGTCCAGCTCGGCATCCACACAGATGTCTCCTCCCACTTCACTCATCTCGGTGTAGGCCTCGGTCGCCAATTCTGGCTTTCCCACGTCAATTCCCAGGTTGGTGCCCAACTCCTGGGGCAAAGGGGGCGCCTCCCTGCCCGCCTCCTCCTCTGCCGGCTCGCAGTCTGAGGCTCTCCGCTTGGGGAGGGGGATGAGAGGAGGAGGTAAGTCAGGTAAGTGTTCATGTGGCCTCGTGACATCTCCATCCTGAGGAGGACAAAATAGACGCTGTGTTTGTCATGCGCTCATCGTCTACTCTTAACAGACAAAATTTAAATGCCGTTTTGGTCCTTTACTCCAGCTGTTTCTGGAGACATTGGGCTTGCTGGGAAATAAAAAAAGTTTTTATTTTGTTGTCACATCCCTACTTTGTTTGTGTACACTAACCCTGAAGAAGTCTCGGAGCTGTGGGCTGTTGTAGAGTGCAGGTATGCTCATAGAGAAGACGAGCATGTCTTCCGCAGCCTTCCTCCTCTCCTCAATCACAGCCTCATCGAACCTTCCTACAAACACAAATGCAGGTTTCATTGGTGGTGAAAAACTGTAATTAGCAATGACAGAAGTTAATATAACGATGATGGAGTGATGGACTGATCACACATTTGGTCAACTTGAAATAATGACGTACTGATGATGTAATGACGGACTGACGATGATGAACGGGTTGCCCGGCCGCTGACCAATGACGAGTCATGGACCGGCAAAGTTTACTGCTGTGCCCACCTCTGCCAAAGATTTGCGCTGGTGGAAACGGCGGGAATTCCTCATCTCTTCGGAACAGGTTCTTGTGAGTGTTGGCCAGCTCGGTGTGGAGCTTCTTCAGCTCCGAGTACCTCGTCCACACGACCACCTCCTTCACGTCCTCCGGGCAAGGCTTGGGCACAAACTAGATGGTAAAAGAATCAAATTCATGTTGAGTATGAACATGCATTTGCTATCCTTTGGTGTCTTGAAAGGCGCTTATAAATCAAATATATTACTATTATTATTATTTGAGTGCGGGTGAGCAAGTCAGGAGGTTGGATTTGCCAAGCAAGATCAAGGCCACCGTCACGAATGTTAAGCTATGAACAAATAAAGGAATTTCCAAAGCACTTCTCATGAATTAATCACAAGTCTCTACACTAAAGTGACTATGTGCCACACTTTGCATGTAAGAACAAAACTTGACTCACTCGTAAAAATGACTTTGCATCGAAATCAGGAAGTAATTAAATCATGAAAGTCTTGGTGTAAACAAGTAATATGGCACCATCGTGAGTGATTACAAAGTAGTTTTTGCAGAACGTAACTGACCCGTCCAATAACTTTGTACTCCGTGTGTCCTTTCTCGTGCGTGCGTACGTCAGTGACGCTAAAGAATCGGTAAAATTCTTCTTTCCGTGACATGTTCGATCTTGTCGAGAAATAAAATCCAAACAACACGTTCGGACAGAGAGCACCAGCTCCCAATCAGCCCCTCGACTGACTTCCGGGTTTCGATTACGTAAAAGCGTGCGCGATGACGTCCGACGTTAAAATCGTGGCAATATTTTTAGTACAGTACTGTATTCTCCTTTTGGTTATAGATTACATTGTTATTTTCCTTTATATAATCCCTGTATAGAACTATAGATATTTGATTGATTGATTAGTGATACGTGCAATCATATTAAAAATCTAATTTCCATACAGTGTTAATATAGTAAACCACAAACGAGCGAAAAACGGACGGTCGTCCGGCGTAACAAAGACCACCTAGGGGGCGCTCAAAGCAACAATATAACGGCTTGCAGTCAAACCATTGTGACTTTCATCCAACGAGGCAACTAATACTGAAGTACAGTATTTATTTTCACGTTTCTTTCAGAAACAGTCCCTTACAAGCTCCGTTTTTTCAAAACAAACGGGAAAAAAGAACGTTCGGGGCCTCATCCTGTCTTAGACAACAGAACAAAGAGAGCAACAACAAACATACAGGGGAAGGCCACATATATGTCGATGCATGTTTTCCGCCCCCAAACCCGCATTGATAAAACAGAATACACAATTATAAAAGCGGAACAACGATTTTGAGTTATTTTGCGACACTGAAAAAATAGCAGAGGATGGTTTCGATCCATCGACCTCTGGGTTATGGGCCCAGCACGCTTCCGCTGCGCCACTCTGCTCTAACTGGCGAGTGCTCCTTAATCATAATATAAATAGGTATTAGGACGCGTGTAAGTGGACAAAGCAATAACATGACATAACAACCTTTCTACTTTCTCTGTCTTATGCCATAAAAATCCTCAACGGATGTCTTAATCTGTGCAAAGTGTATTCTGGAATTGGAGTGCAGGCCACGTTGGAAGAAAAATTCAACTGTGCTCCAGTGTGATCGGTAACAATTACACTACCCCAGTGTAATCAAGTAATACACTGGGTAATCAAGTAATACACTGGGGGTAGTGTATTCAAGGAGGCCAGTCTAAACCGGTTTTGCGTGTGCGCGCACGCGCGTATGCGTGAGTGTGTGAGAACGTTCTCCTTGTGCAGGCAAAATAAACTCCCTCAGAGGGATCAGACAGGAATTTCGAGCGAGGCCCTGCATGTGGGCGCTCACGTGAATCCGCCTGGTCCTTCAGATTCGCTTCGTACGCACCCACACATCTGAAATAACATTTTAAAAGCTTATTCTTGTTGTTGTTATTGTCATGAAATTGATTTTTGCAAGCTTTATGCTGAAAAATATAGTTTTCCTTCATTCACTTAGTTCGCAAATTCCAAAACATTCATGCGCCTCCTGCCCTTCCCCTCTTTCCTTGAGTGCCACGTCGTTTCTTGGTTGATCTCTTCTCTTCCTGATATCTTTTATCGCCCTGCAAAGATAATGAGAATTGTGAAAAACTAGTTTTCTGCAGGGCGGCTTACGTGTACTAGGTCAACATCTCTGTTACAGAAACTCAGCCAGGCGCACACAAACACGGGCGCTTGTTAAAAACAGCAACAAGTGGCACGTGTATTTGGCTTCTCCTGTCATGTCCAAGTCACACGTGTTTGATTTTTTATGACATCAGTACACATCATGTTTCTGATGACTGAATTAAAGCTTAAAGATCACTACTCCCTAGGGTTTGGTGATGAACATTGATGAATTGGTTTCATGTGAAGACATATTCCAATGCATAGTCACAGAAAGGAGTTAATATCCATTTCACCATTACACTGTAGTAAAATTGTAGTGGATGTAAATAGCAGGAGTCTGTAGAGAGGATTTTCCAGTCTGCCAGGGCAATGAATAAGAAGTCGGTGGGTGAGTATCGTGGTTAGCAGAACTAGCTTTGGCTATTCCGAGCGCCATTAGCTTAAAGATTCATAGCGGCAGTACCTTCGAACTGGTAACATGAAGTAGCCAAAATCTAATAATGCACAGACAACCGTGTGCTAAGAATTGTATTTGTCATAGGTAGTGTGTAATCATCGAGGCAAAGTAGTAAAGTATATTAGTCGACTAAGCAGTTCAACCCCAGTCAATTTACAAACCGATACTGCAATGAAACCAGAACCCCAAACATGTTATATGTCCGCTACAAAATAAGATAAAAACCTTCGAAAAAATACAGATTAAAGACATTCCCTGGCCTTAATTCTGGCCATCTGTGTTTTGAGTTTAATACACCTATACGTCCCCCGTCGAGTTCAATGCCGAGAATACACTGCAGCGGTACATCCCATGTCATTTCTATTGGAGCTTTTCCCAGAACTACACTTGGGTCAATGTTAGTCACTTCAGTGTCATTACTTGCATATTGTTCACTCTGCGGTGCTTTTCAAACTTCAACCGGTGATCCAATCAAACAGTTGAATGAAAGTGATTGTATTTGGATTGACTTCGTCACAAGTTCAATTGAAACGTTTGATTGCGTCACAAGTTGTTGACCAAGCGTTCAACAGTGTTTGCTTTGGTATGAGAGCGAATACTTCAGACTAAACCAGTTTTTCCGGCTTTTCTCAAACCGGATCAACGGACACGCAGTACAAACTAGTACGTGGCAACTACTGATACACCGTATCCGTTTGAAGTGAAATTGTGCTTATCTGCTCGAAATAATTTTTATAGGGCGTCGTCTGAATTTGTTTTCTAGGAAGAGCGAGTCGCCACCCACCACAGCACGACGGGAGGAGGGCTGGCGGCTTTCCAGGGCAGCTACATAAACACGCTGAGCTTCTTACCTCATCAGATTACAAACTGCCTGGAAAGGATCGGTCAAGTACAGCTACGGGTTCATCATTTACACAACCCAGGTAAATACAATAATTTTATTCCCAGTTTTTACCAACACTTTACTATCAACGAACACGTGTCTCGATGACGTGTCGTTTGCGTCATTCTTTGTATAACGTGTTAAAAGTAGGGGGGAATGTTATTTATCGGGAAAAACTGCACCCTCAATGAGTAATCGGGCTGTCCATTAGACGCAGTTGTTACAAACATTTTAATATATATTTTTTTATTCAACTATTGTCTGGTTAGCACGCTAGCTAGCAACTTGGCCTCGTGCAACGTTCATTAACATTACATCAGACAATTGCTAATTGTTTGCGACGCACAGGTTAAAACAGATTTATTATCGAAAAAGAGCCTCGAAGTAGGAAAGTAGAGAGCATTGAAGCTGTAGCGTCTTAAAAAAAGACAACAAAAATTTCTCAAAAGGCCATGAAAGTGGATTATTTTTTGAATGACTCAAACGCTATTGTGGCTCTAAAGGCCATCGAATTTTTAGAATTTGAAAAACTTTTGTTCTAAAGGCTGTTAAAGTAAATTTTTATAACATATAAATCTTAATACTTGGTCCAAAGGCCATTATAGAGGATTTTGAACATTTCTATTATCCACTGAGATTTCATCTCTGGTTCCATCCAAAGTCATGTTTTGTCCAATGTGACCCCTGAAGTTAAAGCAAAGTCATTTTGCCTTAACGACATGCACTCTGTGAATGTTTTCCCTCAGCACTGTACAATAAAGATGAACTCTGACGTCGACATGAAGGATGTGGAGCTCAGCGAGCTGGACACTGAGAAGCAGCCTATAACAGCCGATGGGCAGGCGGGCAGCGGTGAGAAAAATGGCAGCGTCAAGGTGAAGATTCCTGAGGATGAAGTGGCTTTCACAGGCCTGTCCAAAGAAGAACTCATGAAGGTGGCTGGCACTCCAGGGTAAGAGTCTCAACTCAACTCAAGTGTATTTCTCGAGCACGTTAAAACAGCCATCGCTGTATACATAGTGCTGTACATGGAGCAAATATCATATACACAACAATAAAACAAGAAATTAAGAAATGAAGACAGTGGAAACCACAAAACCGTAAAACTAAGATCAACTCTGTGTCATGCTGAGTCAAATGCCAAAGAATACAAATGAGTTTTGAGATTTAAAGTTGGGCAGCGAGGGGGCTTGCCGAATGTTCAGTGGGAGGTCATTCCAAAGAGAGGGACCAGCAACGGAAAAGGCTCGATCCCCTCTCAGTGTTCATAGTCTAAACAGCCGGAGGTACATTCCAGACCCACACATAATTGGCAAAAGTTCATCCGATAGATGTTTTTTATTCAAACACGTTTATTAAAGTATTACAAAGTGTTCTTGCTTCAAGCTGTTTACTTATACTCGTAATTCCCTGTTTAAAGTTTACTATAAAACTGATATGTCAAACAAAAGAGAATTCAACATTGCATATTTCAAGACCAAAATGTTAATCAAGTCAATTCACGCTGCATCCTTGACGTTTCCTTTTTTTTTTTTAAGATGGGTGAGGACTCGCTGGGTGCTGCTCATCCTCTTCTGGCTGGGCTGGTTGGGCATGCTGGCCGGAGCCATTGCCATCATCGTCCAGGCACCGCGTTGCAAACCCATCCCAGAAATGAGGTGGTGGAACCACGGACCCCTTTACCAGATCTCCGACGCCGAGGCTTTCTCTGAAGGATTGGCAGGTGCTGTATATTTTGCGTTGCGACTCAACATTTAAGATTGCGAGGTACCAGATTGACCCAAAATAACTTCCTCAAAATAGCTAAAGACCTCACGTGTCCTGGGAGAAGGCTCCAGTTGTCACAGGCTGGCTTCATACTAGATTGCTGACACATGCGGTGTCTAAAGGTCTCACAGACACTAAAACGCCTGAGTCATTTCTTTCGTATCATGAGCTCTGATATCAGCTGAAGGTTAAGCAACTCGGGCTTTTTTTATGTGTGTCTAGCAGCTATTCGGTTAGACTTCTGCTATTTTACAGCTTTAGCTCGGCTCAGCACTTTGATTTCCCCCCTTGGGTCCTCCATTCAGAGGTGGGAGCTTTTATTATGTTGCTGGAGGGAGGCCCGGCCGTTCCGACCGATCTTTGGCAGGAGTCCAAGTACCACCCCGCATGTGACTTGTTCCCCCATGAAAGATCTTTTTGTGCTCACGTGGTCGCCAGACGGCAAGGCGAAATTGTTCACATCTTTCCGCCTCGTGTCAACACAAGTGACCTTCTTAACGTGCCAACATTCCCTCTCCTCTTCTGCTCGTGCAGGTATTGAGAAAAAGCTGGACAGCGTCAATGAGCTGAAGGTGAAAGGTTTGGTTCTCGGCCCTCTTCACACCGTGCAGGCCGACCAGCCGAGCACTCTCGACCTGAAACAGATCGACCCAACTCAGGGGAGTGAGAAAGACCTGATCACTGTGCTGGAAAAGGCCCACAAGAAAGGTGGGTGCTGTTTCATGTGCTGAGTAACAATCGGGGGGAAACATCGCTCGTCATAACTGTGGAGCACAGCAAGTAATCGACATCTCATTAAAAAATGATTCAAATTGGCTTTAGTAATAGTTTAAAAGGTACCAAAATGGATAATCCCAAAGCGGTTTACAATCCTTCTTGCAAAATCACATTTTACAATCTATCTACAAAAAAAGACATTCTTCCCTGGGTTGGAATAGTTTTGGATTTTTCAATGTAGTTGGTTTTCATTTCGCTTTTGAGCTCAATTTTAATGAGTTTTTTGAGCAGGTTTATTAGTTTTAATCAGTTTGTATTTTAAGAAATGCTTTATAGTAGTTTCGTCTTTATTAGTTTTAGTATTAGTTTTATTTTTTAATGCATTGAGTATTACTCGAGTGCAAGATGAAAAAAAGGGTCCTTATTTATTGTGTCTTAAAGCCAATGACAACTCTCAAAACGACCTTCCTTCTTCTGTACTGACGTACAGAAATACCAAAATAAATTACTTCTAAATTATTGTCACAGATTAAAAAAAGGACATTTTCCCAAGTGACAGTTTTAGTGACTTTTACTGACATAAGTTGTAGTTTCAGTACCTTTGGTTTTCTTTTTTTTTTTTTTTCAAATTTAAATTTTTGTTATTTTGTCAGTTTTTGTCGACTCTTATCTTGACTGGCACCAGCGTCGTGATGGAAGCGTCGCTAATTTCATGTGAATTTGAGAGCACTCCTTCTCATCTTAGGTATTTCTGTGGTGCTTGACTTGACTCCAAACTACCGGGGAGCCTCCCCGTGGTTCAGCAGCGGCGACCTCAACGACGTGATGGACAGCGTCCAGGTCGAACCCACTCATGGCTACGCAATCCACACAAACTCATCTTGGTATTTCACAGCAGCTTAACGTCTCCCACGTCTTGCCTTGCAGGCGGCGGCGGAGCACTGGCTCAATCTGGGCGTCGACGGCATCAAGGTCTCCGACCTCGCCACGGTCTCCAACTCTTCCGACTTATCTCGTTTGCTGGCCGTGGTTAAGGGCAATGACACAGAGGACAACGCCAACAAAAAGTAACAGCGCTTTGCCGCAAAGTAAACTGTTTGGGCGTTTTAGATTTACCTTTGAATACGCAGGAAGATGGGATTTGAGATGATTTCCAGGGCATATGAGAGAGTTTACGTTTGGCAGGTAGACGCTGTAGCGCAGCGTGGAATGAAAAACATTCCAGCGCTTTAGGGGAGGGTTACCGAGAGACAGACTGGGTTCAGCCAGCAGCTTCAAAGTGAGCCCTTGTTTACCCCGCTGGATAGGGATTTTAATACAAAGTCGACTAAAAAGTCGGCTGGTTCTTATATTTATTACATCGAGTACACCAAAAAATAGATTAATAACTAAATGGCAAACTCGTAGTGATGACCAACAGCCTTTTTTGTCTTGGCTGAACCGGATCTAATTTTCCAGGATGCTAATGGGCGTGGCCAAAGGCATCTCACCTGTCGAGATCTTCCGGCTGCTCAACACCTCCGGTGCTGATCTGGTGCTGACGGACCTGCTTAGCGTCAAAGGGCAAGGTAGGTCGTGAACGCTGCACGCTTGCCACCTCTGTCCACTTTTGGCAATTGACAGCCAATTATTCACTAAAAAGGTGCGGAGCGCATCAAGACGCTGAATGACCTGCACTCCGAGCAGAGAAGTCTGGCCTGGGGTCTGGGCGCCGCCCAGCGGGAACAACTGTCCAAACGGGCCGCGTCTCGGGCGCTGATCCGCCTCTACCAGCTGCTACTCTTCACCATGCCCGGAACGCCGGTCTTCAGCTACGGTGATGAAATTGGCCTTCAGATGCAGGTACAGCCATTTGAAGATTTGCTTTTTGCTTTATTTTTTTTGGGGGGGGTGGATGTTCCAGACTTGCTCATTTTCGATAAAAATCCGTGCTACGGAGCAGTGTTTGCCAAGCTTCATTGAAACAAGTCATATATTTTGCATAGGAAAACCTCACAGCATACCAACAAACAACAAAATTAAATACTGCCAACGATCATGTAATGTCACCTTCTGCCATCTAGTGGAAGAGCTTTGAATTGTTTTGCAAGTGATGGATGGATGGATGGATAAAAAATAATGTTGCCCCAATAATGGACCCAGGTTGATAATCACTGCTGTAAAGAGACCAAATCATTATTAATATTTTTTTTCACCTTTGCTACATACTTTAAGCACTTTTTAACCTCTTAAAACAAACTTTCTTAAATTAGTTCTGGGCTGTTTGTCACACCCAGTCGAAGTTGACTGTTCCACTGATGTGAAATAAAATCAGCCATTCTGTGTGACAAAAATGTTGTACACTACCCGCTTGCGTCTCACAAAACTGCTAGCTTAGGGCTAACATATAATGCGAAACACCGTACAGGGGCTAATGGAAATTAGCATTGCTTTTTAAGGTAATATAAGCAAGCAACTGCTACTACACGGAGCAACAACAAATGCTGCGGCACAATGTGGTGCTACGATGGAGGCGCACAATTTTAAATTTGGACTTCTCAAAAAAAGAAAAATGAAAGGAAAAGTCCTTGTCAGTGAACGTTCACAAGTAGTATTTAAAACCTGCAAAGTAGCATGGGCATGAGTTACCTGCGATATAATGGGGAACACTCTCAGTCTAACGGTGTGTTTGTACCCCCACAGGGTGAAAAACCTCCCAAAATGGTTTGGGACCTCAAGAAAGACACTAAGGCTGAAGGAGCCACCGTCAATGAGACTACAGAGGTCAGTGCTTGAACAAGCTGAGTGTTTCTAAATTAGGACGTTTGAGTTTTCACACCTGCCCCATTTTGCCCCCGTGCAGGCTGAGCGCAAGGAATACGTCGCCGTGAGGACGTGGTTCAGATCCCTCAGTGACCTGCGAGGCAAAGAACGCTCCCTCCTCCACGGCGACTACTACCCTCTCCAGTCCTCCACCTCCTCACTCGCATTCCTGCGCCTGTGGGATCAGAGCGAAAGATTTGTCACAGCGGTCAACTGGGGCGAAGCCTCAGAGACGCTCCGGCTCACGCTGGCGTCAACAGGCAAGTTCAGCCACGCTAGACTTTTTTGATTAATTTGTTCCCCCTTGTGTTTTTCTCCTTGGCGTGTGTACACTCACGGCCAACAACGGGGCACAATTGCATACTACCGTAATTGATATGGGTTCCGGGTTTCCTTGTATGCTTTATGATCAAAGTGAGTAATATGAATGAATACAGTTTCAAAACATACCAATAACGTATAAACCTT